>CM026176.1:5752297-6305999 GCA_014825975.1 Bombus haemorrhoidalis
CGAGCTTCAACCGAAAAGAAGAAACGAAGAATTTGATCGCGAGCTTCGAGCGAACAGAAGAAACGAAGAATTTGATCGCGAGCTTCAACCGAAAAGAAGAAACGAAGAATTCGATCGTGTGTTTCGACCGAAAGGAAGAAACGAAGGATTCGATCGCGAGCTTCGAGCGAAAAGAAGAAACGAAAGACTCGATCGCAAGTTTCAACCGAAAAGAAGAAATGAAGGATTCGATCGCGAGTTTCGACCGAAAAGAAGAAACGAAAGATTCGATCGCGAGCTTCAACCGAAAAGAAGAAACGAAAGACTCGATCGCAAGTTTCAACCGAACAGAAGAAACGAAGAATTTGATCGCGAGCTTCAACCGAAAAGAAGAAACGAAAGACTCGATCGCAAGCTTCGACCGAAAAGAAGAAACAAAGGATTCGATCGCGAGCTTTGACCGAAAAGAAGAAACGAAGAATTTGATCGCGAGCTTCGACCGAAAGGAAGAAACGAAGAATTCGATCGTGTGTTTCGACCGAAAAGAAGAAACGAAAGACTCGATCGCAAGTTTCAACCGAACAGAAGAAACGAAGAATTCGATCGCGAGCTTCAACCGAAAAGAAGAAACGAAAGACTCGATCGCGAGCTGCGACCGAAAAGAAGATCGCGATGAGTTCTCGATGGATCTCGTGTTCCAGGAACACGAGTGCAGGCAAAAGAGAAAAGAAGAGGACCGGTGCCGCGAATCCGCCGCGGGAATCTCGATTCCAGCAATTAATTACGACGTAGCGAGACGCGACACTTCATCGACGTCCTGTCAGCGATTCTTTCCGGCTCGGTCGACGCCAATTGCGCGTTAAGCGGAGGGCCGTGTTTTTTCCCAGCAAGAGCAAGCAGCGCTTCTTAGGATCGTCTGGTTATGCACGCGTCGGCGGACCGCGTGCATGCAGCTTCCTTTGCGCATGTTCCCGGAACACGCCCTCCGATTCCTTCTTCATTTTCTTCCCCTTTCTCCTTTGCTCGTAAATGGAACGTGCACTGGTATCGTGGGTGGTAGCGCGAGGATCGAACCGCGTTTCGGAGGTCGACGCGAACTCGGTCGATTCCATCTATCTTGAAAAAAAAAGGGGCAAGGCTGTGCGCGTTTTCGATCGAATCGGCGCGAGACAAAAACGGGCCGATGTCTGCTGCCGGTTTTCCGGAACCGATTTTACAACAGGCGCCATGAGTGGTGGCGCCTGGTCGACTGCACGGCCGAGACCGAAACCGATTGAACGACGCATCGGTGACTTTTCGACCTTAACGGCCCGGCCAATTGCATCGTTAACGGTAACGACGGTATTGCCTCGACCAACGACGCTTGTAAATTATCTACTTTACGTAGAAATGACGTATCGTCCGCTTTCACGAGCGATCGATTTACGACTCGAGCGGATGTAAGATAATCGCGAGTGCACTTGCTCGTTGCCATTCTAAGAATTTTCGGTGGACATGAAATTCTAACAACGCGGACCGCGGTTGTTTAGACATTTATGAGAAATTGAAGCACAGCGGAATGTACAAATGCGCGTGATTTGGAAAATAAAATTATACCCACGAGAAATTACAGCAGGTAAAACAAACGTCTACGTAGGTTGCTCGGGGTCCTAGAAATATGAATTCAACGTAAACGTCCGCAGTTTAATTCTGAAGTATCACAAGCCCCGAGGTATCGTAAAATCGCGATCATCAACACATTGTTGACCGGTCACGAGTTAACTCGTGCTTTCATGGCCAAAGGTTACCAACCGGCGACTCGTAATGCGCTTTTTTTCATCAGCGTCGTGTAGATCAGAATTTGGCGAATAGCAATATTTTACAAAGAACCTTAAAGTGGTGGAAAAAATTAGCATTTTTTCTGATAAACTGTACTTTGTTCAATACATATAAAATGTACCGTACCTATGTGGCAGGAAATAAAACAAGATACGACAAATTTCTACTGGAAGTAGAATGGGTAACTGTTGATTCCAAAGAATGCAGCATTGCACCTGACAATTCTCGAATTTCTAAAACAGCTCTTTGTAATGATGCACCTGCAGCTAAGAGACCACGTGTTAACGCTTTCACTGCCACGCCAAAAACACACTGTGTTCGCTGTGGGGAGTATTTTTATTACTCAAAGCATACACTGGCAAAATAATAATAAATTGATGATGTAAAAGAATATTCTTCCCCAATGGACAGTTTATCTTGTTGGTGGCTACGGGTGACCATCGTGGCGCCTTGGTAACAACTGATAGCGACATATCCTAACAAAGCTTCGTTCATTTCAACAAACCATTTGCCTTCGTTATTTCTTCGTATGCAAAACGTGAAGAATATATCGTTGAAACGCGTGGAAGATATTAGTAAACGGTATTACGATTATTTTTATGATTCCGACGAAACATTCGGCTGAAATGGTAGAGATAAAAAAAATTATGTTTCTGATAAACCGATGGTAATGGCAGATTACAAGGGAGGAAAATGTGCTGTAGATTTATCGGATCGAACGATAGCATATTCTACACCACGTAGAAGAATCCTCAAGTGATATACAAAATTAGCTTTAGAGTTACTGTCAAATACATCAATTTCAAACGCGATGATACTCTATAAACAAGCAACAAAAACAAAAATCAAGGTATCAGATTTTAGAATGGCACTGGCGATGTACCTTACACGGTGCCATTTACCAGAGTAGTTAAATATACTTATTCGACAGAGATTGCCACACGAAATGCAGAAGAAAGAAGAGCAAGCGTACGTGAATTTTGCAGAGAGTGGTATGAAAAAAATGTTGAACAGTTAGGATAAAAAATTGTTAAGGATCGGACGAAGAAGGTGACCTATTGTCCAGATTGTATCGATGAGCCACGTTTGTGTTTAAAGTGTTTTAACGCGATGCAAGATCTCTTCTCATTCTTTTTTTTTATCGATGTTCTAATAGAAATGTTTGATCGGTCAATGGGGCACTTTTTGTTTCAAAGTATCTTCTATTTATCGGTTTTATTCAAAATGTCAATTTTCATACAATTTTTGCTACTCAAAATGTCCTAACTATCAATTTTCATACAATTTTTGCTACTCAAAATGCCATAAGTGTCGATCTTCGTATTGTTGTTACTCAAAATGCCCTAACTGTCAATTTTCATACAATTTTTACTACTCCAAATTCCATAAGTGTCAATTTTCATACAACTTTTACTACTCAAAATGCCATAAGCGTCGATCTCCGTACAATTCTTGCTACTCAAAATGCCCTAACTGTCAATTTTCATACAATTTTTGCTACTCAAAATTTCCTAACTGTCGATTTTCATACAATTTTTGCCACTCAAAATGCTATAAGTGTCGATCTTCGTACAATTCTTGCTACTCAAAATGCCCTAACTGTCAATTTTCATACAATGTTTGCAATCGTAGGAAGTTGAAGCGCTCCGGTCACCGATGACCACCATGGCGTCACAGGAGAAACCGTGGTGGGTCGTATATGGCCCACGTGGCAGTCAAAGTACTAAAGAAAATCACTGGCAGAAAAACAAATGCGACTAGAGCGTGCAGAGTATGCTGTTCAAAAGGGAAACGCAGCGAAACTAAATATATTTGCAAAAGCTTTTGTATAACATTACATTTTGTAATTGTTACATTGTTTAGCATAGGAAAAAGAAATATTAAAAGTTGAACAATAGACAGAATTTATTAAAGTTTATTTATATTGTTTTACTTGCGCATCCAATTACGAAATAATAACCGGTGACGTGAGATAAATTCTCAGTAAAATTGCGGGTAAACAATGTGATAAATGCACAAGACTAACGGTAAAAAGTTAGGCGAATTGCAACTTTCCGACTTTGGATGATCATATGGAGTTTCAGGTGTGAAACGAACGTATGAAATGCAAAAATTCGAATTATTTTGTAAAAGTAACTCGATATTCGCACAGATTGGCGACATGTTTCGCTCAAATTGTCAATTAGTAACGCGAGTAATTATACAACGCGAGAATTTAAAGTAAAATACGACCATGCTAACATTCCATGAAATATGTTTCTAATTATAGTAAGACAACTCAGCTGCGAAACAAAGCAGAATACACTGAAGGTATTGGAACGAATGGAACGTATATCGCGTGCATCTACGTTCCTTGCAAGCTGTGCCATCCTATTTGAAACTATCGTACGTACAATTTTTATACTTTCGTAATTTCAGATAGCCGAAGGTGTATAAATTTGGTACATTTTGACCGCATCCTCCTTTCATAAATTCGCCTAAATTCCAGCCAGAAGAAATAAATATGGTAAGGAGCGATCGATAAATCAGCGCGGCAACCGAGTCGGCGGAAAAATTTCACAATAAGTTGCCGCGGAGCCGCGTGTACCTGGCCGGCTGTAAATCAGATAAATCCGTTTCCGTGTTATCTAGCGGGCTTTTCAAAAATACATTTTTTACACTTCGTATATTTACAATCGGCAGATGATCTCGAATTAACGCGGCCCATAAATCAGTATTAGTTCGTACGGCAGCAAAAACAAAACAGAACAAAAAAAAAAAAAAACACGCACAAAAGAAAGGAAAGAGAGGAGCGCGTGAACACGCAGCAGGGTAAAAAAAAAAGAAAAAAAAACTGTGATCGAGATTAATTCCGCGCACCCGTTCGACGACAGTCGAGTTTTTATAAGCCGCTGCATAATGCCGATAACTTATCGGATTGGTATCGCGAACCGATACCCACCCCCGTTGTTTCAACGACCACAACCCGCTGCGGAAAAAAAGTATATATTATTTTCAATATCCCGCCGCTTTTTCTCCTCTCGAAATCACCAGCTTTCCATGCATTTTCCACGACGGGGAGAGTGGCTCGAATCGATCCGCTCTGTCCAACACGTTTAATCGGCAGGAAGACGCGCGGACAGAGGAAACCGGAGCAGCGACGTGACCGTGGTCTCGACAATGGCGCTTCCATTCGTCGACAAACTCGAGCCTCGTCAAGTTTTCCATCCTTAATAAGGATGTGCCGGTTGAACGTGGGTCGAAGCAATCTCGCCATCTAAATTCCCGTCGAATGATATTCGAGCTCGGAAGCTTCGTTCCGCCGCACCACGTGAATATGGGCGCGCGATTCGGTGTACACGGGCGCAAACCGCGCGACCACGAAGAAAAAAGAAGAGAGTGAGTGAGAGGGAGTGAGGAAGGGAGCAAAACGCCTGAGGGGAAGGGGAGGTACGAAGAAGGAGGGATGCAGATGAGATCGTATCGGCAGCGCGTAATCGTAGGATCTCCGGGTGCAGGACAATACCGGGTGTTCTCCAGTGTTCGGGAACACTCACAACATCGCGCGACAATGGCAGAGAATGGGCGACAGCTGCCTAACGCTGCTCTCTTCCTCTCTCTCTCTCTCTCTCTCTCTCTCTCTCTCTGTCGGTACACGCTGCAACAAACCGGAGGATCGACGAACTGGCTCGCTTTACGTTCGTCGAATCGTCGGATAGCGGATTAACGGGAATTCGCACTGTTTTTCTTTGGAAGATGGGTGAAAACGACGAAGACGAAGGCTGAAGTATTCACGGCAGTTCATTGGACCGACGCTGCGGATGAATCGTTGGAACGCCTCGAATGAACTTGCAAGCTGGACAACGCCTCGTACTAAGCAAACATCGATGATAATTATATTCGTCAATTTGCGATTGACTATAGAATTTTGATTATATTCGTCACATTGAAATTCTCATTCGCCTGCTACGATAGCGCGTGTGTACTTGGCGCGCTTTCTCTGGTACGTGCCCGTTCGTGCAAAGTAAAAGCTCGGCTCTGCTCTGTCCACCGTCCACATTGGAGGATCACCGCGCACGATGAAAGCGAGGGATGAACATTTTCCGATAAATCATCGACCTGCGATCCTGCGAGGAGAAATAGCGCGAAATTCTGGGACAACGAAGCCAAGGCGAAAAAGAGAGACGGTATCGAGCGGTAAAAAGCGGAGTGAAAACGGTCGCGCCCCGACTAGGGGGCGGCTTCTCACCCCCTCGGCGTGTCGCCCATAAAAACCGAAAATCCGCAGATCGGCGATCACCGATAACCGAAAATACAGCTGCAGTTTGCGGTCACACGGTACGCGCTGCCTGTAGATGCTGGATCGCGATTACACCGCGGAGGGAAACCAAACGACAGAGGGACGAAGAGGGGGGTATATTTTGACTAGAACAGCCGTAATTTGCCGGGCATTGTCGGCAGCCATTGTCGGGGGTCGCGACGACCAAAACTCTACGTGTCTTCGTGGAAAAGGATCGACGGGAGGTGCCTGCTGGCTCGATCCTGCGCGTCACGCAAGAGGAAACCCCGGAGGATCTGTTTGCGGTTGTTGGTGCCAACGTCAAATTCTCGCCATGTCGAGAAAAAGACGTCTATGTCGAGGCTATTGTCCGGCTTACGAATTCGTGGAGAAATTTGGAAAGCCTGACCTCCGCCATTCGATCGTGTGGTTGAAACATGGAAAATCGTATTGCATCTCGAAATAAAAATCGATCGGCTTTCGAGCAGTACAAGCTGGTCACTACTAGTACAAGTCCTATTTGGAATTTATTAACTAAATTACATTTTTGTCGAGGAAGCTGTTGCACGACATCGTCACGATAACATTTAACGTTACGAGCTGGTACACTACGACGAAGCAATTGACGCGTGCGAGTGTTCTCATTTAAGGAGTTGCTTATGCGCTCGTTTCTTGACGAGCAACGGACATCGACGTGTCCGGGTATTTTAGACGAGCAGAGCTATTGACAAGCGTTTCGGATGCTCACCTTCCACCAATAAATACGCAACTAATCGTTGATCCTCCAAGTTCTGCTGGACTTTGGAGTTCCATGCAGGTAATCAACGATTTTCGTGTTCTCGTGCCTTCCGAACGAATGGCTTCCGAACCTCGAGTATAAGATCAATTCTATCTGTTGATGTTATTCGATGTACGAACAAAGGAGCGCGTGGATAAATTTCTAAAGTAGGAAATATATTTTAATAATATATTTTTATAATTGAGCTGGTGCAGATCCGCACGCTAGCAGCTGGAATAGTCCGCCTTCGTCCCAGTCTTTCGTCTGTACGCTGTCAATGGCTTCGGTGCTTGCGAAAACTTATTTGACCGTTTACTCGAGAATCGTCGCAGGTATTTGAAAGGATACTGCAGAGGAAATAATAAAACTATTGAATTGTTATAAAAGTGATAGGAAAATCGTTTGTTAGAAAAATTATTACTCTCATTACTAAGATATCGACGGGAGTATGTAGCAGAGAACGCTTGGTACTGCGGCGCGCGTAGCCTGACGGAGATTTCAGTGCAAAGACGCGTGGCAGGGAAGGCGTTAAAAAATTGTAAAAACAAGTTTAAAACACCTTTAGGCGATTAAGACTCGGAGAATGTACGGATCTGTGGAGTTCCAGTGGCATTTAGACGATTAAATAATTAACGTTACAAGGATGAAACGATAATTTAATGGCCACGTGCACTCGAGCAGAGAATCAAGGAGATTAGTTCCGAACGATAGCCGGGATATCGATCGAATGCAAGGCCAGCAGCGGTCGTTTCCGGAATTTTGTAGGGAAAACAGGTAGGCTGAATTGCTGCTTGTTATATGGTATATCGTAAGATACAGAACGGTAAATAAATAAACGAGATCATGCAAGAAGATCGTGAACGCTCGATGCTCGCAGCGATATCAACAATCGCGAATTTCCGTGAAACGTATGACAAAATACATGGAGAGCGCGTGAGGCATGCAGGCTGTAGCGTGGCTTGTATTTAATAGACGAAACAATCTTCCAGCGAAATTTTTCTTCTTCCTTTAATTACATTCATAAGAGTCATCGGAAATGACGCGAGCACAGGATTTTCTTCACTACGACGAAGTGAATCCGAGTCCCGAGAAACCTTCGTCGCATTCCAAAGGAAAATAACGACAGGAGAAAACGGAATGGAATGATCGTCACGAAGGATGACGCTAGCTGCAGGATGTAACTCGTAGATTATGCTCGGTGTTGGGATAGGTTCGCATCCCGAGGGACTGGTAGCGCGATCGTTAACTGTAGGAGGCCTGGAAACGTCCTGGGGCTTCCACGACTAGAAATCAATCTCGACACCTGGCCAGACTGATTTCCTTACGGACGCAAGTCACTGCAGCAATTTATTTCACGCTCGCCCACTCCCACGCGTTCGTCTCAACGTAACGCAACGAAGAACGCGTTTTCGTCAGATACTTCGAACGGGTATTAAGCATTTCCTAATTTAACGCTGGTCCGTCAGAGGAAGGTGTACGTGACAGAGGAGACAAAACGGAGAGGAAGATTCCTGGGCGACGTAGAAAAGGGAAAAGGGTGTGGTCCGACGGTAGCCGAATCAGGCGAAAGCATGCGGAGATTCGTGTGGCTGTCGATGGATCGGATCCGAGTCTTCCTACGTTAAATATGGGTGTTCCCC
Source organism: Bombus haemorrhoidalis (assembly GCA_014825975.1). Lineage (NCBI taxonomy): Eukaryota > Metazoa > Arthropoda > Insecta > Hymenoptera > Apidae > Bombus > Bombus haemorrhoidalis. Next base: position 5,760,771 of record CM026176.1, read on the forward strand.
GGGGGATAACAGGATGTCCTTTGATTGCTCTCTTGTCCACGAACATTGGCTAGGCAGAGCCGGGAATTTCTCGGCATATTAGCATTTTTAATGTGCCGAACGCGAACGATAGCGAGCAGGATTTAAATATAATCACGGTCAACCACCACCACCACCACCTGGTCGTGGATGAACGCGTTGATCCTCGAAAGAGGATCGCTGGTTTCCAAGAAATCCTGCAACTTGAATCTTCTCGTCGTAGGCAAGTGGCGACTGGTAGATGGAAAGTCGATGAAACGTTTTACAGCTGACACGAAAAGTAAATCATACGTTTGGCGGAAGCTACGCTGTTTTATTTCGATATTCCATTCGTTATTGTCAGACTGCGGATTTTTACGCAAACTACTATTTTCACGAACATATCTAAAAGAGGAAAAATAACGATTAGATGAACAATGTTTTATTTAGTAGATAGTATAACGAGTGTCGCATTTTCCATTTATTTATACGCTTCTGCTTATTATACGCGTGGCGCGTATCTTTCTTATCTACCTCGAATCTCTGGCAAACGCATAAAAATCCGTAGTCTCGTTATCGAGAACTCGATATCGGCCATCAAACTTAATAACGTTGCTTCGTTGCTAATATTTTGCAAAAGGCTACTCTGTATTCTTGCCTAGAAACTCGTCGTTTTATCCCGTGCTTCTTATTCCTTTCGCTCTTTGCCTCTTCGCAAACGACTACGCAACTTCGTGGCTGTCGTCACCGCTGTTAGCGCTATGTTCGATTTATGACGCGTATAATCGATTCGGCCTCTAAACCGTGTAAAGTCAAACGTATCTTCGCTGTCGGTGATTCCATGCCGGTCAATGGACGAAGCTTGAAACGATAACTTTCGCGAGACGCGACGTTCGGGTCGAATCGAACGTCAGGTTCGAACGCAAACGGTTAAACATAAAACGCTCTTTGGTGGACCGGGCGTCCAACAAATGCATCGAATCGGCGGGAACCTTCCGCCGTCGAGTGGACGGAACGCGAGGAAAGGTAGAGAAAATCGGCGTTGCAGACTTCGACCTCCGACGAGACTCGTATTAATTAGAATGAATTATAATTGGCGACGAGATATAACCGGTTACATCGTGGAGGGAAAAGGGAGGTCAACAACGGAAGACAGAATAATTTCTCAGGCACACGGCGGCCGTCTAATTAGGAGAAAAGGAGGAGAAGCAAGGAAGACGGCGGCCGCCCGCTCTTTTCACCTCGTGCAAGAGAGAGGCAAGTTGGTGCTGGTTTCTGCAAACAGATCAAAGCGTGTCTGTGCGGGGGTTGGCGTGCGTCGAACAGCGAGAGCGTGCTTTGATCATGGCGACAGCGAGTCCAAGGGGGCAGAAAAAATACGGTGAAAACCACTGCACAAGCAACGAGGAATATTATTCGGCTAAAAACCGGCGGACGTGTTCGAAAAAGTTTGAAAATCCGTGCACGCGGAGAGCCGAAAATACGTATACGCTTTAGAAAGGCGTAGAAACAGCGAAACAGAGAGAAGAGAGAGCGAGATAGGCCGGAGAGAGAAGACGAGCTCGACGAGGAGGAAGCAAGAGGTTGGATTAAGGCAGAGAGAAAAGCTGGTTTCCTATGACGGGGCATGAGCGCGCAGCCCGTCGTCCTCGTCCTCGTCGTCTATGCAGATACGCCGGGCTGATACGTTTCAGCTCCCGGTCTAGCCCCCACAGATAGGAGCGATATTATTCAGCTAGCCTCCTCACTAATTCCATTCATTCGCTCGAAATGGAGACAGAGGAAGAGCGACAGCGAGAAAGGGAGGAAACGAGAGGGGAGAAGGTTCCAGCCGGACCGTCACAACACTCCACGTTCTACATCGAGGAACGTGCCCTGGCACCCCTCGAATTTACGTCAACGCACCACCCGCTACTCCATACCCGTTATTTCTAGCGGGTTTTTCTTCTTTGTCGCGATTCTGCTTCTTCTTTTGTTTTTTTCTTTTTTCTTTTTTATTTCTCAGTGAAATTCTGCCAGCTACCGTGGTTCGCGCGAAACGTGCCAGTTATCAGTGGGAACGATGTAACGTGCTTCTTTTCGTTATAATAATGATAATAATAATAATAATAATGGGAGAGTTGGAATCGTACACGGTCCATTTCTCATCGCTAGTTACCATACGAATAAAGAAGATCAGCTCGTATACCTTGTCAGCAAAGAATCGCGTATTGCGCTTCTCTGCTGCTTTTATTATCCTTCGATAATTCGTCCGCTGTCCAAATTCCCATTGTGTTTGTTTCGCCGATGCGTTTCAAACGCTCTGCCGCGGTCACGACGGTCTCGTCAGCAGTTCATCTCGCGTCACCTTCAACCAGCGACTCGAAAACGTCGTCGTCCAAGTTTCACGATCTTCCTCGAATTTTCCGCATCACCGTTGACGTTCGTTTACCGTTGGCACGCTGGTCGATAGGTCGGTAATCGATTCCGTTGTTTGGGGAAAAAAGCTGCCTACTACGCGGTTCGTCGATAACGGGCTTCGACATTTCGGGGCTTAACGTTAAATTACAGTTACGCGCTGGAAAATAAAGTGAACGAAAACGAACTGCAAAAAGAAGAGCAGCGTAGTTGGATATCGTGGCAGCGTAGACTAGCGGCAAACTCGAGTTCCAAAAATAATGGATTTCTTCCCGACAGCCCTAATTCGCGCGTAAGCGTAACGCGAACTAAAAGAACGAGTAAAAGGGCGAAACGAGAATAGCCGAGGCGAAGTTCGCGCGAGCTTACGATTTTACGAGACAAGTACGTCGATACACGGATGGATAGGTCGCGGAGTGCTCGTTTAACGATGCTTGAAGACTCGCACAGAGAACGTCAAGTTTCTCGCAGCTATTTCAACACTTGCGACTATTTTGTAGACGACGCATTGGAACGTGCTAATCTTCCGGATGAAGAAGATAAACGGAACGCGTTCGAAGTTCGAAGTTCGGGAAAAAGAAAGAAACGTTGGCCAAATGAATCTCGTTGGCAGTGGCGAAACAAGTTGCTGCAGCAGCGTTCGCCGAGGTTTCCAATCGGGTTAAGCCGAAAGCAGATGCGCAGCGCGAATTACACAGCCGGTGGTAGCGACAGAATCGCCACGGGGGTTTCCGCATTATGTCCTGGCCACGTAACCCTCGTTAAGGGCTTTCTTAATGGCTATAGGCTACCCCCGTATTGCGCGTCGATAGTTTCCGAGGACCATTAACCGAGCAACCTGCTACTGTCGTCTAATCCAACCTGTTTAATCTCGATACTCGAGGATGGACGATAACGTTCCATCGTTTTAATTGAAATAAAAATTCCATTCCGCGTGCGAAGAACGCGCGAATCTTCGACTCGGCCGATGGGGAGGCGGGGGAAAGTTATTTCCACCGACGTTCTTCCATACAACGATGCGCGTAAAATCGACTATCGGAATTCTTTCGACCGACCGTCTTCTTGTCCTTTTGTTGCTACGAATCCTGTTTAGCGGATGTACCTTTCTACATTTTCCTTCTGTCTCTTCCTAACGGTTTTGTATTATTCATAATATATAGGTCGTTGCGAAAATTGTCTTTCGACCAGCCACGTGGTAATTGCGAATGAAAAAAGAAGTCGGCAGACGAGAAGAGAATTTGCTCGTTTACGGGTTCGCTTTCGAAAAGGCGAGTTTGTTATTGCTTTTATCTTATTTGCCCGATTCGCTACGAGAAGCGAATAATAATACAGTTCAGGGAGCAGAACTGTGTATGCAACAACTTGGTGCAAACGCTTGGAACACTTGTTACGTTGGCAAAGTGATTCTTGAAAGCTACTAATCCGATCTTTATTTATGAAACCATTCAAATGAAATTCAGGATAAGGTACAGCAATAACGCAGTCCGATATCGGGGAAATAAGATTACAGCGTGATAGAAAGCCGAGCAGAAATTGCAATTAGTACACGGCTGTGTTTCCAAATTCATTTCTCCGCAAACTCTTCCTCCTCCGGCTACTTTCACGCGTATCGTACTGGGCTGGCAACTAAGTGATTGCGGCTTTTGTCAATACCGCCTAATGACGAAAGCCGCAATCACTTAGTTGCCGAGCCAGTAGAACTGCAGCCGCATATGCGTCTTAGGACACGTGGTTGTTTTGCCACAGAGGATTAACACTGACGCGACAAACAAACTCTGGACAAGGCAATTTCGCTGCTACGTGCAACCGACAACCAATCTGGAAACATTATTGCTGGAAATAAGCCACAATGTCGCTTAGGCAGCCAACGAAAGCAATTCCAAACTGAGGTGGAAATGATAGCACGCTCTGTTAATACGTTTAGAAATTGCTTGATGTATCAACGAGAAAAGATTACATGTATCATATGAATTTGTAAATATGCGACGTGGAAGAAGATTAAACGAGTCTGAAAAGAAGGCAAGTTCTAGAGCTAAAGCAGCAACGGTTATCAGTAGCAAAAATATCGAAAGCGACGTCTAGCAATTTTGCGTGTAGCTTCCAACTCGCAGTTAACGGGAACAGAGCAAATAATGAAAAAATCTGGTGTTAGTTTCAAGCGTTCTTCGAGTTCTATTATTCTGTAAAAATATCAAGAGGCTAAAATTGGAAAAGAAACCTTCGTTAAGAACGAAGCACAAGGTAGAACGAACGCTTTGCGAAGGAAAGAATGCATTGGAAAAATAAATGGAGAAGGGTACCATCTTCAGACGAAAAATATTCAACTTGGATGGTCCTGATGGGTTCCGATATCATTTTCAGGCAGCCTGATGCTTTGGCAAGACAAGTATCAAGTTCATCAATGGCAGAATGAACAGTGTTCGATACATAGATTTAATCAATGGACAAATAAATAATCATGCAGAACGGATATCTGAAGCAGATTACATCTTCCAACAAGATAATGCACATCAAGATTGGCGCAATCATACTTTAATGAAAATAATATATCTATTTTGCCGTGGCCTGCACGCTCCCCGGACCTTAATATTATTGAAAATTGCTGGGCAGAACTTGTTCACGGCGAATGGAAAATTCAACACGTAGAAGAATTAAAAAGTGCAATTGTACGCGAATGGATAGGTCAAGTCAAAGTTACATCCAGAAACTATATAAATCGATAGCAAATCGTACAACAGAAATAATAGAAAATACGTTAGTTACAATTTGCGTTGATTATTATTTTCTTATTGTACATGCGCTATTCTTATAATAAAACAATTTTTTTTCGTTACACGCTAATCCTCGTGATATTTCTGATTATCTTCAACGAAGCGCGTATGCTGAGCTCATATTGATATTAAACGATACACACGCAAACCTTTGCACGCGTCATTGAGAAATTAAAGATAGCTCGCACGGACGAGGAGCGTAGTTGACGAAATCAACTCGTCTATTGATTTAAGCAACAAACGTCTCACCGTCCAGCACAGGAGAGAATCGCCGTGTAGTTAATAATTTCTATATTTATTTATTCAACAATTTTGCGTTTATATTTAGCAATATAATCGGGCGAAAAGCAAGCTATATATCTGCTGGAGTAAAGATGCAATAAAAGCTACGTAACAGAGAAAGGAAAGTGGCTGGATGAGAAAAGAAGAACGTGACTGTACGAGTACAGGAAACGAGGAGTATGATGTAATTGGTCGATCAGCAAGTTGAAACAACGTAGTGGTCTAATAACAGGGGAGGATAGGGTGAATGTGCCGCGTCATCATCATTCCCGGTGGTGCTTGCAGGCCCTCGTTCGAAAGCCAGAGCAAGAAGGTCACACGGTTAATGTATTCAGATTCCGTAGATGGGCGTTTATCGAATAAAGTGCTGGGCGTCCACTTGTGCCGGCCCTTCGAAATTTCGGCCGGCTTACTCGATCGCCTCCTTTTTCCTTTTCCTCTCGAGGCTGCCCTCGGCCTCGAAAATATGCTTTTCGAGGCGTCATAGCCGCGACGGGACGTTGCGGTAACAATTAATCGGAGAGAAAAAGAGCGAGAACCGAGTGTCTGGGATCTGCTCGTTGTCGAGGCGGAACAACGCCGGTAAAACTATCGCCGACGATCTAAAGTATCTATTTAACACTTTCGGTGGACGCGAGGCGACGCGACGCAGGGGAAGGTTAATCGAAATCGGGAATCTCGTGTGCCAAGAACGGCGAACCTAATTGGCCGACTTATCGAGCGAGCAGCGCCTCTAAGGTCCAACTAAATCTAAAACATATTCGCTGGTTAAACGAAGCGGAAGGTATATGTTTAGTCGATTTACTCTCACCCCGGGGGTTGCGGAGAGCAACCCCTCGTACAGGGCTGTCGCTCCTCCCCTGCCACGTTCTGCCACCGCCGACCTCTGCTCCCGCTCGCACCAATGCTTATTTATGCGCGATGATACTACTCACACAGGCTCGCGAGAGTATTCCAAGGCTTGTACACATCTCTTACGAATATATCGTCTGCGTTATATGGCACATTTTCAGATTTCAATGGCACCGTTGCGAGACTCGACGCTATCGCGATTACGGTAAAGTCTCGAACAAATTTCCAAACGTACCATTGAAAAATCTTGCGTCTTCTGTTTCTCGATTTTCGAACTTGACCGTAGGTTACGAGTTTCGCCACCTAAGAAGCTTCAGGATACGTGACGCGTTCGTATTAGCATTCCACGCATCACTTTTCTCTTATATGAAATATCAATTTTACCGTCGCTTGCGCCGTTTGTCCAATTTTCAAACAGATATTGTGACTACGGTGATAAGGTTTTTGCAGCCGGCCCTATATACGTAGTTAAGTTACATATACATATGTTGAGTCACAAACATGGCAAAGGTATTGAAACAGTTAAACAATTTTATGTATTATTAAACTCAGTGGGATCTTCGATACTTGCTACACTACTTAAGATACCTATTCATGCGATATATTTACTTGCCGAAAGATATCGTCGAACTTCTATATACATTTCCAAACTGAAGTATTTTTCACCAAATTAATTATTGAAAGCAGCCGAATAAACTGACGATCTCAGTATGAAACGCAAATTTGCTTCAAATTCTTATCGGTTTGGGACGATCGATCGTATCGATACGAGCTTCTACGTACATTTCCCGGTCAGTTTCTTCGACCGACATACGCCGTGGTGTCGCGTTGCGATGCTAATGAAATTTCAAATTCTTTTACGCGCGTGTAGCACGCGAAAGCGAAAGCTTCGGTGTTCGCAAATTTCCAAAATGCTGGGTCTGAGTCAACCAGTGCCGTGTACACCGCGTCTTTCTCCAAATTTCTCGCACCAGAGAGGAAAAACTATGGAACGAAGACACGTGCGAGGATTTCCCTCCGTGAGATTCGACGATTGCAACTGCATCGATTCTCGGTTACACGCGGCTCTCGGGAGAAAAGGCTGGCGAAAGAATCTCCTCCTCCCCGCGTAGATACGAGCCTGAGGTCGACATTCCGTCCCCGTTCCCGTGCTCCGTAAGAATACTGCTTTGCAGAGATAAGAGTTATCTGTCGGCCTCCGATACGATAGAGCCCCTGGGTATTGGTGGCCGCGTGTGCGTGAACACATGCACGATTCCAGGGGCGCTTTTACCCTCCTTTTCAGGGACGTGTATGCGCCGGGGCGCTTTCTCTTCTTCGAGGGTGTTATGAGCCATTGTTGGCCATGATGCATCGCCTCGTAAATATTGTATCGGGACGGCAAGTAGCTACGCGTTTCCACGATAAACCTCGCCTTCTCGCGACGGCGGCGGCCGCCGTACCGAAGAAGAAGAAGAAGAAGAGGAAGAAGAAGAAGAGGAAGAAGGGAAAAAAGACAGGAGCGAGTTTTCCCCGGTGGTTTTTCAAAACTCGCGCGGAAGAAACTGGAGATTACGAATTTTTCGGCTCGAAAAGAGCGAGCCGCACGCTAATGCTCGCGGCTCGCTAAGTATAAAGCTGCCCCGCAACGGTTTTGTCCCTCTCGCTGAGTAGCCAGCGCGTAATCTTGGCCGATGCTATCTGCGAGCAAGCCACGGACTATAATTATATCGGATCCCCGAGCCACCGCGTATATTATTATTAATATACTTACTCGCAGCGACTGCTCGTATGTGTAACACGTTCCAGTACTCGAGTTTCCCCGTGTGTATGCGTTCATACGTGCCCGTAGCACAATGGACGCCCGAGGACGGGGGTGGAGCCCCGACAACCCAGGGAAAGAGAGGCCTTATTTGCATACGGATACACCCTGTAGAATGTGGATCGGCCGTTTCATCCTCTACAGGGTGTACCGTAGGCTTTCGGTTAAGGAAACGTCTTCGCTCTTCTTCGCTCGAGGAGAACGTGCTCCTCGGACCAGCAGCCTTTTTGTTCGACGTCCGAGCACAAGGAAGGACAAGGAAGAGACTCGATTCTTTATTGAGAAATCGAAGCACTCGGGACGCCCAGAGAGGAAGCGACGTCTCTCCCGATGGAAGACGGCTCGCGAACGGAGTGACAGATTCATTTTCACCGACAGAAATTCACCAGCGGACGATCGCCTTCCAATGGAATTTTCGTCTTAGGATCCTTCAATCATCGAAGCAAACTTTTTCCTTACCCTCGACTAGAACTTTATGATTCAACTCGGGAGAAGAGGACGGTCTGGATTTAAAAAAAAAAAAAAAAAAGGAGGAAAGAAAGAGAGAAAAAGGGAGAGAAACGAAGCTCGTAGCCTTCGTTCCGAGAAATTTCAGGGGGAAGACAGCCAGGCCTGGGCCGAACGCACGCTAGCGATGCATCGGCGCGACGCCTTCCTTCGTTTCGACCAGCGTTTTGACGTTTTTTCGACATATTTTGACGCATCGTTCTTCCCAAAGGATTCCCAGACTGGCCTTTTCCCTGCTGTTCGAGTCGCCGCGAAACACCACAAACTTTCTCCACCATCCCCAACCCTCCTAAATCGAGGCAAACCGGAATACAAAGCAATCCCAACCTGTTCGATAAACGGCTGTCTTCGAACTTCGTTCAACGAAATATCTCGACGTTTAATTCGCTGTGAAAGGCGCGATAACGCGGTTCCATGTACCGATGGCATCTGAAACGCCTCCAATCTGCATCGCATGTGGCGACAAATTTGAATCGCTCGCAACATAATTCGAAGCTTAACACTCTTGAGAGACTTTGTAAGTCTTGCTTCTTCATTGGTATTCTTCAGAGTGTCCAAGGTGTTCCAGCTGCTTTTGGATTACTTTTCTTCAAAAAGTAACTATCATTGTCCGTACCGTTATGAACGTAAATGGTTACTACAATGATCTTTGCCTCTTCTTCTCGCACACAATGATCGTAAACTGTTTCTATACTAAACGGTTTTAACCCGTCGATTAAAGCGAATTAACGCGAAATATCAAGGACAGTCTGGAGTCTGTAAGGACGATCAAGTATCTCGGGACCTTCAGTACTGCAGATCTATTGATCGTAAGACTCGGGACTTTCAAGCGAGTCGAATTTTTCTCTCACTGCGGTTACCGCGCTAGCGATTTTTACGGAAAATGTTTCAAGGAAAATGTTTGAACGGTTTCGAGTGGTTCTCTTCTTTCAAATGAAGCTATATATTTCTCTTTTTACCGTAATCGGTATCGATCCTTGGGAACGTTGCACGCCGAACAGTACGAAGGTACGATATTTAAAAAATAAAAAATATATTTCCAACGAAGAGAATATCATTAGATGGTGAGAAAAGTTTCTTTCGTTTTACGAGGGAAACGTTTCCCGTTCTATATTGTTTCGTCGAATTACGTACGATCGATTTCGTTCTGTTGAGGTAAACACAGACTTGGTTTTACTTTTGTACGAAGGTGCACTGCTGTAAAAAACATGTTTGCCAAAGAAAGACACTTTGCGGACAACCTAATACCTAATGTATACGATATAAATTTGTATAAAAATCTGAAATATCTGAGGAATCGTTGGTTTTCTTGCGGTATACAGATCGCTCCCCGTATAAACAGAGACTCGAACTGTTTCAGATCTCGTCAGCGATTCGAAGCTAGCGCAGGCTGGAGGAATCAACGATACGAATCGAGAGACATCGGGAAACGGTCGATTCGAAGAAGTCATCGTTCGTTCGGTTGGAATCGATTAGGGTAGCCAGCACGGGTCGCGCTCGATGAGATTCCGAGCTCGCGCTATCGATTTTGTATCGGCTGAAACTCGGGCCAGCCACTTAGTCACGAGATTAGCCGGTCCCGAAATTCCACGCGTCACCGTGCCGGTTGGCCGTTTCCTTTTCTATCGAGCGAAGAGACGCATCATCGGGGGAGACGTTCGAATGGCTGAAATGACAGAAACACAGAGGGACGAAGAGGACGGAGAAGCAAGAGGCAGAATAAAAAGGAGAAAATGGAGAGAGGGCGAGCAGCAGCACAATGTTCGTCAGCCGGACAATGAAGTCAGTCTGTCGAACGATGGGCCGAGGACCAAGTATCGATACTAATCGATGTACACGCACACCGACGCGCGCCCATACGTTACACATTCTGATGCATACAGTATCGTTCAAAAGTTTCTTCTCGCGTTTATTGCCCGACTTTCGAATACGACCGGCGACGATTTCGATGATAAATAATATTCACGCGTGAAACAAATGATAAGAACTAAGATCGTAGTTGCTGGCATGTACAGGGTGGGCCGCGATTTGGTCGTACAACTGTAGCGATCTTCAAGATCGATGGACGCTTTCGACGATAGAATTCCACGCGGTTTAACGAAACGATAGGAAACTTTTATCGGACGCTGTACGCGAATGCAGACTCGCAGAGAACGCGAGATTCGATTAGTCTCCGCATTGTAGCGCGAAGCGCTGGTCGGATCGACGCACACCACTAACTGCGCACTCCGAATCACGCACTCACGAGCGAAGAAAACGAAGGAAGCTCGGAGGAAGAGGAGAGCCGAGCGTGTCATTGTTAGGCAGCCGAAGGCCTAAGTGATTCCTGACACGTTGTCCGTGAAAATGCTTCCTGAGGAGAACGAGGGTGGCTCTCTGGCTCAGAAAGGAATGCCAGTCGAGGCCCCGATCGATCGCTATTACCGTCCAGGCTTTTTGTTTCCAGTTCCCTCCGAGGGGAATCCCTGTAACGGCGATAAGCGAGACGACGGTCATTCGTTCGGCTCTTCTTCCTTTCGCGCACGTTACAGTCGCGTATTCATCCGGCGGCTGCTTCTTCCTTCGATACGCTGGCGCTCGATCGAACATGGTTGGCCGTTCGATCGCGTAACATCGGTTTCCATGGCCGAAGGCGAAGACGAGGATGGAAGGCCAGAGTGGAGGATGACGGGAGGAGAAGAGAGACCGCGATCGTTCGGCGCGAGGCCAATAAATTTCCCGGACAAAGACGCATTAAGAGGGCCATTCTTCTCTCTCGGCTCGGCCCGAAAGCTCCGAGACAATTTCACGGGCCGTTCCACGGCCGGCCGTCTTTAATTTTTCATCCCCTTTGGAAACCGGCCGATCCGACGATTCCACCGAGGTTGCCCCGAAGATAGTCAAAACAGCCCCACCTCCGCGTGGTCACGCGCGTATACCTACCCTCTTACCGACGAGCAGGATCCTTCGTGGTGGACGTGGGCCAGAAGAGAGCGCGTGTCCCGAGGGTAACCACCGCCGCCGTCGCTGCGTTGGAGGGGGTGAAAAGTGCCGAACGGAGACCGTGACACCATCGAATTACGCCTGTTTTGTACACAGATTCGCCACGGCCAATATAATGCCTATTTCGCTGGGCCGTTGGAGCTGCAGCTCGCCACCGCCTACCGATCCAATTATCCAAGGTACCGCATTATGATACACTCGCGTGGATGCGCGACACTGCCGGAGAACCCATTGTTCGGAAGCACTTGTACGAGCATCGTCGACCGTTTCAATTACCGGGATACCGACTCGTCGATGATAGATGCGAGCTCGGGGTCGGCGGCAGAATCGAACGGGCGTGTGAACTCGCTCGAACGTTGGCTATTAGCTCCGTCGAATGGCCCATAAAAACGTGCCTTTACGACTAGCCCGATTTGCCACGCCACGCGCCTCTTCGTCTCGCCACGGTAATTCGATTTTAATCGAGCCAGATTCGCGGCATTCGGTGGCAACTAGCGGAAGCGACACGGACGCAGGATTCGGATGGCAAGTTGCAGCGAGAGAGAAACGAGACCGCTCCGAAGATTTCGGCGGGCATCGATCAGCCGCAGATTGCAAGGTATCGTAACTGCATTAGGTAAATTACACGTTGTACCGTACCGCCTCGCCGATGAAGAGACTCATTATCGTTTAGTAATGATTCAACGACGTGTTATATAATTTACGAAACACGCGATGCCAATTACCACGAGGCGCGATCCTTCTTTTTCCGACGAGGGATCGTTGATCCTGCGCTACTCGCGCTTCCAACAACCGACGCGTCGTTAAATCGACGAAACGTCGTTCTCGTAACTTGGGCCGAAGGAAATGAAGATAAAACGTGGTGTAACGCGCGCGATAGCGGCTCAGATAAACACACGTTGCGGCCAGCTTGCCACCATATTTCTTAAACACATCCAATTCGAACTTTCCGGCCGCGAAACGGTTGCGTGTCTGAACTTCTTCGGACCGCCTGTGTCTTAACTGTAACGATGAATAGCCGCGCGTTGCTCCAACTTCCTCGGCCAACTTTGTGTTTTCGCAACGCGGGGTCCGTGGCGCGCGTCGAAACTTGTTAAATTTCCGCGTACACGCGTTGCTCCCCGTTTATCAGATGCGGCTCTTAATTGGAAAAACCAGCCCAGCCGGCGCCCGAGTATTTTCATCGGGGCGTACGATTTGCCTCCAGACAGACCAAAAGTATATTATTTATTTACGCTACTGGCGCCACAGGTATTAGAACAGCTCCCGATACTCTAGGTTTTTCGCTCCTTTCATTTTTCATTCGTCGTATTAGAAATCTGTCGCGTCATACGCGCCGTGCAAGATAAGATATTGCATACATCTTATTGAGATATGTATAATTTTATGTGCTAGACTAGATTAACTGCGTAGTAGTGATACGTGTATGCGAATATCAGTGTGTGTGTGAATATCGGTGTGTCTCGAAAACAAAGGAATGTAAACTGTTCGGTCAACAGTCGGGTACGGAAGAAAGCGCCGAGACGCGTGCAAACGCGTATATCATTGGAATCGTTTATCAAATAAATATATAACTATTGTAATATAAATTCCGAGTGTAAATTTAGTGTTGCTATACCATTATTTCGGCTATTAATATATATATTAAGGAACTTTTTGATAAATATTAAAGCGTAGATATCCTTAGTATCAACTTATGAACGTATTTAGTTGACTTGCGTTTGATCCGTGTGCAAAAAATGACTTATAACGACGAATGCGCGAGGGAAAAGGATGAAAATTTCCCTCGACCCCTTCCTACGTCGAGTTTTTATCTCGGGAGCTCCTTTATCGAGTCCCACTCGACATTCTTTCGTTTTTCTTTTCTCTTTTTTTGCAGAATTGGAAATTGTTTCAAGATATATCGTACGCTTAAAAATGACGAAATACAACGATAGAATAAGACTTGTATTTAAGTGAATTTCTTCCTTCCTTTAACTATTTCAAGTGTCTTATTTCGTAGTTGAAGTAAGTTTCAAATAGAACACTTAAAAGCCGCTGGTAACGAAATTGCAATAAAATTCGCAGTGCGAAGGGTTAACGTACGAACATTACAGCTCAGCGAATACTCAGTTTAGCATAGCACAGAATAAAGAGAAATTTGCAATGTTAAATTACACGATTAAAAGAAGGAAAAAGGAGCTCGTGCGTAATAACCGATTAAGGGTTAAATATCAGCAAAGTCGATCGCCTGCGTTTACAGGATGAGGCAGAGGAGAGATCGAGTCGGTCGGAAATACCATTTACGTAGTTGCACGATCTGTTAACGGGATCGCTAAATCTAAGATCACTCATGAAAAAATCAGTGCGGAAGCGTTTCGTAAGGAACGAGAACGAGCATTGAAATTAATAAGCTAATTAATAAGCTAATTAGTGGACAGGAGTACATTAGGAGAACAGTGAACGAGATCATCGATGACCTTGAATAACAAAACGAACATCAGCAACCTTGGTGCGGTCCTGCAAGCGTTAGCACGAACATTTTGCGGAATACGGGATCGGTTGTGATCGCCACTGTAAATTGGACGAGCGAGTGTACGCGATGCAAATCGCGGCAATTTGTGCTGTGCTTTTTCAACAAGCCGTATGTACTTGCTTCGATAAGGAGATCACACGATAAACGGCATATTCTACGCCGAGTATCGTTAAAGTATAACGAGAAATTGTTCAAATCCGTGTGAAATCGAAAGACAAATACGGGGGGACCCGTTTGCCTAGTGGACCATGTTAGCGAAATCGCACCGCGCAAACGTTTAAAGAGACAGAAAGACCGATATGGAAGAAATCGCGGATATCGGAGAAAATGCTGGCATCGTAGGGCGTCGGCGGATTTCCAGGAAGCCGTGAAATCAATCAAATCGACCAGGATGGCCCGTTGGTTCGGTCGGTCGGTCGCGAAAAAGGAGCGTGAAGCAGCGAGGGATCGAAAAAGAGGAGGAAGATCGGTAAGGTGCGCGCAGAGCCACGGGGGTGTCCGCTTCTGGTTCACGGACTATAAGCGTTTCTCCGCGGGTTCCCATGGGCAGGTTGGCCCACCCATGGGTTTTTGAGGACGCGGCCCGAGGTATTCAAAAAGGACAGGCGGAGGGAAGAAACGGATAGAGTCCTTCGTTGCCGTGACAGCGGGGGCTCGGCGACCTGGCAGATATAAACGTGTAATTCTTTCGCGTTTCGCACTCATTGTTCCCCTAAACTATGGATTGCGCCATTGTCGCGAGGAACGCACCGCTCCACGGGGGTAGCGAACGATGGCATTATTCCCCGACGCTGAATGCGCAAACTCACGCGGACTCTTCACTCGTTACCTCGTGAAAACGATGCACTTGACTCCTGTCCCGGCTGCGAAACACTCGCAAACACCTGCGAGCAACGAGGAGACGACCTCGTTTTCTTTATCCCTGCGAGATGATCCAGCGAGATACTCGGGTGTTAAAGGCTGACCACAATACGAAAATCGATCGACGACCTGCTTAACCCGTCTAGCTTGTCCGTCAATGTCGTCCACGTGTCGTATTCCACGTTCGAAAGCCGAAACGTGGTTTTTAGTGTGAAAGTCGTAGGTGCAGTATTTCAACGCCCTTAGGTCTTAACACGTATGTCGTACATATGATATTTTGGAAATTTATTAGCACCGCAATGGGACACGATGTCGCGATGAACGACGATGATATTGGTCAAGGCAGTCAATGCGAATTTCTATGCGGAACTTGAAGCATATTTAGTGAAAAAATAAAATGGCCCAGCGAATATCGAGTTTCATTAATGCCATCGAATACTTGTAATTTCTATATACATTTTCAAACTCTGTACGCGTCTGGTTAAAAATTGCAATTCTACTATCGGGTTTGAAGCGAAACGTAAATGCTAAAGATTAGAGTGAGAATTACAGAGCCATAAAACGTGATACAACGTGACATAACGTAACCGGAAATTTATTCGGACAAGACTACGTAGAATAATAAATCTACGTAAATGGATAAATATATATTTCCAAATTTGCTCGAAACTTCACCGATAGTCACCCGATATTCGTGTCTCGTCTGGAGAAGGACTAATGGAATTGAAAACAGTAACGGAGGAGAGAAGGGCGATACAAGATGGGGGGGAACGACAGTAAGGAAGCACGGCAAGCAGGCAAAAGCCCAAAAGTTGCTATAGTTTTAGAGATAGATTATACAACGGAGTGCGATATAACAGAGCGGATAAGAGGCGAGGTAGATACGTAAGAAAGGAATTTAAATAGATATAGACAAGCAAAAAAAAGGTAGATATAAGGGAGGAGGCAATAAGGTGATAAGATGAAAGGCCAAGTAAAAACAAAATAATAATAATAAAAAAATAAATATTCGTAAGACAGTGGCGATGAAACTTTCAAGTATTTCGTCCGACAGCGTCAATGTACACGCAATATATTGTCACAATATATTCATACGATCCAAGATACGAGGTACATAATAATAAAATGTATCATACGTGTTTCGTTGATATTAGATATCGATGTGTCGGTTCCTACGGGGTGTAGTTAGAGTCTCGAGGCGTACGAAGGAAGGAAAGAGGAAGAAGCGGAAATAAGACGAACGAAATAAGACTTTCACACGACCCGACAAGGATTGCCGGAGTCAAAGCTGACCAATTAATGACCCGGACTCGCTTAATCCAGCCATTTGGTTCGAGAACGACTTCTCATCCCCCTGTAGCATAATTCGATCCACGCCGCCCCCTTGGGCTTTGGTCGGGCGAACGGCGAAACCGAGGGTGTTACGACGACCCCTCGAGAGCGTTTTAACCCATAGACGAGAAACATCCTCGTTGGCCGTACTAAAGGCATCAACCACTTATCTGGCACGCGCATCGGATTGCGTTCCTTATCGCGGCGCTGCACTACTTTCGCTACGATCCACCCTGGCTGCGGCCCCTGCACGTTGGCCCAGAACGACGGAAAGTAAACGGAAACGACGTGGAAGAAAAGAAACGAAATCGTCGGCGGTGGTCCGCGGCGCGTCTCGTCCCTCGGAATATTATTCGCCGCGATCGTTAAAAATAAAGTATCGCGTGTCTGCGTTCTCGAAGCTAACTTACAGGACTCTTTCTGGTGTTTCGTGAAACGATATTTCATCCTTGCGCGAGTCACGCTGCCGAGATGATATATGATCGGTCACGGAGCGGAGGAATCACGCGAGGACTCGATAGAAACCTCGAGCGATCTCGAAACGAGGCTGAAACACCTCGGCGCCGTAATCCGTGGCAGATCTTTTGGAAAAAAAGCATAGTTACACCGTCGTACGTTATACCGCGGACATTGTGTTTGTAAGGGCCCCACCATGTGTCAACGTCTTATTCTTATTCTTAGGGGGGTCTATAGAGGAGCCTGGGAAAAAGGTTTGAAGGAGTACATTATACTCCCAGTCCATTATGTAGCCGGAGTAGTACATTAAAATGTTGATAAATTGTGTCTGGCAGTTGCTTAAGAAAAAACGAAGGGAAGGAACACCTCGGCGCGTCTCTTTCTCTAGTCTCGATCTCGCGACCGGCAATATCGACTGGGGACGCGTCCCGACACAGAAAACGACGCGGACAGGTACGTTGGCCGGCACAAAGGGAACACGAAGGGATTCCTAACTGTTTCAGAGAACAGGCGTAATGGGGCGCGGGACGGGAGTAGCGCACGGGAAGACGTCCTCTGGCCGGACCATGCGTCAACCAGGAGGTCGTAAGTCATGGTCTTTACGACGAGTCTGCTGGAAAGGCGGCGGAAAATTATGCAGAAATACGTGGACCGTACTCGAGGGCCACGCAGCAGCGGCGGTCGAACGAGAAGGAAATGAAATCCCGACGAGCTACTCGAGAGGAAGAGGCGGTCATGCAATACCCGGGGCAGGCATCCTCTCGGAAGATGATCAATGAAATAGACCGCAGGCGTGCGGGCCTATCCACCTCTACGGTCGGTGCAACTCGTACACGAAAACCGGGAGGCAGCGTCTCGTAATTGATAGACTGAGACGGCGGCATAATGCCGGACGATTTGTCCGGCTACCCGAATACAATCAGACCTATTGCCGGCGAACCGACGCATCGCATTCGTAATCTTTTATGTCTCGCGTGGCGGCCGGTATTCAGGGGCGAGCTGGCGCGCGCACACGCCCTCCGCACCCACACCCACGCAGACCGAAGCCTCTTTGGAAAAGTGTCTTGTTACGCGGCGATATTAATCCCGGCCATTAAAAACTGGACGAGTGAAAAATAGTCGCGCAAAAGGAGCACATCGAGCGAGAGGAAGCCTCCTGGCTACCTGTGTTCGGATGGATTGCCGGTATACCGGCTGCCTTTCTTCGCGAGATGGCTCGATTCCCGGAGAAAGAAGAGAAAAGGGCACAGCTTCTGTTCTCTTCGAGCCAGTTTAACCACTTACGAACGTGTATCGCCTGTATCGAGACATCGTGGTTTCACGGTGTCACGCGTAGGTGCTGTGGCCCACGGGAAGGTTAAAGAACGCTACATATCGCGTATGCGTGTTGCTAATTTTGTAGCTGACATCACGACAGTCGCCTGTTGTAGAATACGCGTGTGTTACATCTACTTATCGATAATTATAATTCAATTTTATGTAAACTCTGCGCTTTCCCTGTCGTCCGCAACCGCGTGTCACGCGCCAGCTAAAAACTGAGAAGACTCTATTAAATTGCGACGATTTTTTTGACGATTTTCGACGAAATTAGCGCCGGTCGACTGGAATCTTCGAGAATACAGTGAGCCGCAAAGGGTTAAGATTTAAGTTATGTAAATACGTAGATATATACAGGCAATGGATCGACACGTTCGTGGAGAGGAAGAGGAAGCGGGACATCGTACGTATGGGAAATGATCAGACGCGAACGGGTTGTATAGACACGTCACGATCACGGCAAGCAGAATCCTAGGAAGTTGCGATGAATGGGGCGGTGGGGGTCTAAGTTTCTTCTAACTAGGAGCAGACACCTAACGTTAGCCGCGCATAATGTCCCCATTCGTCATGAGCGCGCCTCTTTCTTCCACCGTATAGCATCGCTATAGAAGCGCATAATATAGAGTCCAGCGATCGTCCAATGGAACCTTGAGGTTTCTGTCGGGCTACGTTGGGGGTGGTCTGCGGGTCTCCGAGGGACGCCACGCTGAGAGAGACGAGAACTCCCTAATTGAAACGTTCTCTTTCATTTATTATTCAGGGGCCACGAGATGTCATCTTCGTTCCACGGAATTGGTTCGAAACGAGCCTACGCCAAGGACCAACGCCCTCTTCTCCGAACAAAGTTCGATCCGCCGATCGACACGACGCTTCTATTTAGTCCGAGCAGCGACTGCGATACACACTCTGCGTCATCGAGTAGAAAATCCTAACGTGACTTAAGCTAAAGTCAAACGACCGCTATTTTACGAATAACAAGATCAGCCTGCAGACTTCTGCACGCGGCGAACCTGTCGAAAGACGAACGCAAGAAAGACAAAGAGACGATCGGAAGGAGGAAAGTGGAATTAATCCGCGAGCGAGCGATTTCTGGTATGGAGGATCGAGCAGTGCCACGCACAGGTACGCCAACAAAGCAAATAGGATTGCCGGACAACAATGTGCATGCAGCAGCGAGATCCCATCTACGGAGTGATACGGATCGACAACGCGGATTTTCTGGTGGTATCGGACATAGAAGAAGGGGCAGGAGGCACGCGGTAGCTCGCAGTTACCAGATAAGATCTGTTCATCCCCTAACGGGAGGGTAGGACATCGCGGTTTCAACGTCACTCCCATCAACCCCTGTTTTCTAGCTTGCCCGGACGAAAACGCTTTTATACACCGGTCGTTTCGCTTTACTACCGCGATACTTGCTCGCAGGGGTGACTCGGAGGCCTCTGATTTTTCCTCCGCTCCAAATCACCCTCCTCTGTTTCTCGCGCGAGTTTACAGTTCGAAATCTTTTCGTGCAGCTTTTTGTACGCTTACTTTTTCATCGTAGAACGTCAGTCGGCTCGTTCTTTCGTGAAAATTCGTTCGCGTAAGATGTGGAATAAAAAGAAATTTCCTTTCGTTGACCGACGATTTTTCCAACGCTCGCTGCGCGTTCAGCTCGGTTACCAGATATTTCGAGATTATCGTTCTACTATATCCGTACGGAAAACGATAAGAAGATAAAAGCGAATGAAAAAGGAGGGGAAAGACAAAGAGGAGAGAACAGACTTATCGTTAGAAACACAGGACCACGGCAAAAACGTTCGTATTTATGTTCTCTTTTATTTTACTTACTCGCTTTTTACTTCTCAGCTGGATTGTTATACGTGTTAGTTTATTAAAAAAGAGACGAATGATCGAATTATAATATTAAAATCACTTGAAATATAAGTACAGAGATAGCGTATGTCTCTCTATACTGATTCGCTTTTCTCATTTATTCTTCTAGAAAGAACTGATCGTTTATTTATGTCGATCGGTGCGCTTATAAAGAGTCCAAAGGTAATTCCCGTTGACGATTATAAACAACGTTGGTAATGTTTTTTTCGGAGTACATTTGCTTTTGAACGGAGCAAATGAAAACAATGTTGACACTGTAAGGCACAACAATACGAGTCACTTCGATTTCAATGACTCATACGCTTCCCATTTTCTAACCGATACAAACTTTTCCATTATATCGTTCACCTACTGTATCACTTACGCATTCCATATCGCCGTTTGTTTGGCTTGGTCTGTTTCGCGTCGTTTTATTTTATTTCATTGGTTCTCCTCTAATCTCTGATTATCATCAGCTATTGTTATTCGCAACTTAGCTAACCGGTATTATATTAAATTAGATCGAGTATATTCGATCGTCGTTTACATAAATAGAAAGAGTTGACAAATTGTAGTAGACGATCAGGTAAGGTACAACGAAGAACATACATACGTGTAATACGCAGTCTTAGTCATTGCTCTCCTTCCTGCAGAACGCCATATTTTAATTTCACTGTCTGTCTTTGTACGCCGCAAAGAACAAACGCTGTATAGGCGACCGCTGCGTAAGCGCTTGGTCCGCACTTCGAAAGTGACTGCGCGTCGACCGGCATCGAGCATCGCGATGTAAACAGAACGTAAGGCACGTGGAAGAATTTCCACGAACCACACCCGAAATATTTCCCATTAACTGATCCGAGGGAAGGGGGAGCGGTAAGCGAGCGAGCGGTATCGCGACAAAGGTTACAGGCTCATCTCTCCTTTTATTATTCTCCCAGCAGTCCACCGTAAAAATTCTAATTTCGCGAACCCTTTTTCGCGTGCTGCGCAACCCGGCCGTATATCTATGCCGCTCCCTTATCGGACTTTATGGTCTTATATACGTTATACTTTATATTTTATAGCGTATACACCTTTCCGCCTGCCTCGTTCGCCTCGACCAACCCCCGTCTCGCGCATTCCCACCCTCTTCGGCCGCCTCCAACCCCTTGTTCGGTGGTTGCATGCACCTAGCGTTTCTCGAGGCGCGGATATTATGCCGCTGGCGTAGCCACTTCGTTTCCTCTCTCTCTCTCTCTCTCTCTCTCTCTCTCTCTCTCTCCCTGTCCGGGTTCTCGAACGCACCACACACGCGCTCCAATGTCCCGCGGTCTCTTCAGCGGCGCGGCCCGTTTTCGTTCCTCACTGCCGGCCGCGCGGCAAAAGAGAAACATTTTTCCGGGGCATTACTTTTATCGCGCGGCCGTACGTGAGCTCCGGCCCGCGATACTATCCGCTAATTAATTGCCATGCGAAAAAAGACCACGAGAGAAAAAATCACGAACCGCCGGTGGGGGGCGGGAAAAATTCAAATCGGAGGAGGGATCGGTTTCGGGACGGTGTGTATGCGTGTGCCGCAACTCGGCCGAGTCTCGTGTCTACCGGCAGTTTTCGAGACGCGGCCAACAGCGCGATACGTCGGACCGATGGAAGCGCGACTTTCGTCCGACTCTCGCGCCCATTTCAGTCCTGCGATAAAGAATAACGCACCGGCTAGTTCCGATAGGCGATCATCTAAATTACGACGAAGAATCTACTGCTTCAATTTGCATCATGGTCCTACTTAAGAGGACTGATCCCAATCACCGCGCGCGGCCGGTCGTAGGCGCAGTAAATGACATGCGAGTTCTTCGCGGAGTTGATCGAAAATTTACTATTCAATGCGATCGGTAGACGATGTTACCTCGCTCACATTCCTTATAACGGAGGGGAAAAGTAAAAATTATTTAGATTAGAATGGAAATAAAAAGAAGCAGTCGCGTAACAATGCGCGATAATGCTTGGTGATAGAAGACAGTCGCAGCGTGGATATAATAAAACCTAAGCCTAACCCAGTATCCTCTGTTCACGCTAATGTACCCCGTCGCAGGTAGACGCGACAAATCCGGAAAGAAACTTACCGAGATGCACGGAAATCTTTTACTGGCAAAACACCTGTACGAAGTGCGTATCTCGAACGGCGCTGCTCTATGTACCGCGTCCATCAGCTGCCAGTCAATCGCTGGAAGGAAGAGGCGAGAATTTAATTGCCGAGTGTAGGACTGAAACTAAAGCGTTAAAGGTTAAATTGAAGCGAGCACTGAGAAGACCGAGAGCCGGATAATTACACGATGTTGCATATCGTACTTTAACTTCTATTTTCATTATCCTCGCACGTCCCGCTGATATCGCAGGGACGACGCCTCTTTTCCTTTATCCGTAACACGGAGCTAACGCACGTGTAACTAAACAAATAAATAAATAAAACAAAGAACACTGGCAATGCTCGAGGTACACCGGGGTGGTAAGAGGTGTGCGCTAAAAACCGATGCACCAGCGGCTGGAAGGAAAAATGTCCCGACAAACACGCGCGCAGATGGCGATCGATAGCCGCGTCAAGATTCGAGATACCGCGGCGGAATCCCGGTTCTCTCTCTGGCATCGATTCAAAGATGCTGCTTGGAAATCTAATCGCGCACGCGAAACGACTAATTACTCGTCTGACGCACCGTAATCCTGGCAGCGGAACTGACAGATAGCATTGAGAAGGTGCACGATTATCACTCGTCATTGGCCAGCGTGGCTTCCATGGTAGTCGATGTCATCTCGATATCGGGTTATCGTATCAGATATACACGTCCATATCCCGCAAGGTATTACGATTCACTTCGGCACAATAGATATTGTTGCCGGCTGACGTGTGACTGACAGACGCGGCTTTTGCCAATGCCTCTCAGAACCCTGCTCTCTCGTTTCCTCCCTGTTATCTCCGTTCGCGAAGGATATGGATTTCGGATCGATCGAACGTTGATTTAACCAACGCACCGCAACGTGCCAATGAATGGCGACGATCCAACGCGAAAGAACCTCCATTCTCCGGCGATCATCGTTCCGACGCGTCTAAATTGATGCAAGCGGTTTCCACGTGTTTCAGCAATAATCTTCGCCGAAGGAATATTCCACGGCCCTACGACGTCTCTCGCAACTACCACAATCGCGACGTCTTTCTTTTCAAACAGCGTACGCTACCGCTGCATCCGGACTCCTGCTATTGGCTTGGCAACTAAGTGATTGCGGGTTTTGTCATTAGGCGGTATTGAGAAAACCCGCAGTCACTTAATTGCCAAGCCAATAGTACCGTTGCGCGAATTTGACCGAAGAAATTGGAAATCAACGATGAATTAATAGTTGGAAGCGGAGCTTGGTATCTTTTTGTGAAATCAACGGGATACTTGTGTATAACTGCATATTAAAATACATTAGAAAGCATGGCGATAATCTGTTTTAATATCTGCTGCATCCAATCCCGAAACTCTTTTTAAGATTTTTAAGAGACGGTATGTTACAAACATCGCGATCTTAAGATACCCCCAGCTAAAGAAGAAATTAGAGTTAACAACCACGAAAATCCACTAGTTACCCAATTACTTGACACGACGGATCGGATGCGCAGGCTAAAAAGACATCACCCTCTAGATTTGAACATTAGATTCAGCTAGAATCAATACGATAATCATTTATTTATTATTCACGTTATAGTAGCACGCCAGAATAATTCATAATTCTCAGTGAGAATCGACTGTGAACTACTTCCAAATAAAAAAATAAAAAAAGAGAAATATCTGCTGTAGGAGTAGGAGCTGAGCTTGCCAGGTCTGGTCAACGTTTTCTACCGTCTGATTAAACGATTTTTCAATTTTTGTTAATAGAAATAATTTACATAAAGCTAGACGAACGAACGTTATATATCGCTGGCTCTTACTCAACATCAGATATCGCTCTTAATCCGCCTTGTAATTTGAGAGTCAAAGAATCTGTAGATGAAGAGCTGGGCAAGAAACGAAGTAGTTCTGTAAGAATTGGCATTCCACAAACGCCTCTAAAATCCGCCTAATCGAGTTGTCCATTGTACGCAGCTATGGTCCTATTACGAACAAATTATTACATATTTCAGTGGTTTTATAACCAGGATATGTCTTGTGAACGAACAAATCTCCGAATACTTTTGAGAGTCAGCTTTGTGTAAAACTGCGAAAAACTGCCACGCTCTGTATCGTCTCTTCGCTTAACGACTGTTAGACATCCTTCCTCTTCTTCTTATCGCGAAGACGTCGTAGACGAAGGACGCGTATCGTATGGCAAGTTGAAAATCACAGCGACGTAAGCGAGGATTTGCAGACTCTGTCTCAACTCCGAGAAATATCATGCTCGTAATTTCATTTCAATTAATTCACGACGCTATACCTCGTGAATTGAAAACGGCTAATAAATTTTGTACAACGATAAACACGGCGAGTCCGCGTTTCGAGAGAACTAGCGATGAACCAGCATCGTTGTGATTCGTAGAATTTGTGATATCCAGAGTAACATCGATGATACGGTGGACTATTTCGAAAAGCAATGGTCGGAAATCCATCAGTGTGGATGGAACAAGGGAGAAGCGAGTATCGACGAAACCGGCCTGGCTGGTTACGAGTTGGTTCCTTTTTTCGTCGAGGCTGTCGATTCTCGGTCTCATTAGCTATTCCGCTTCGGATTCATTGCCATCCGAATGATATGACTAACCGTGCGCGACGCGCCGCTACATTTACTGTCAAAATTCGCTCGGTCGCAATTAAAGGCCCGTAGCAGATACAGCGCGAACAAATACCTTGGTAGAATGATAAAGCAACGTCTGGAAGGCGAATAAACGGATACGGAGGTGTCGTTAATCTTCGGAAAGACGATGTTTAACGTCGCTGCGGTTACACGCTCGGCTGGGAGCGTAGCCTTTCCGCTTCGATCTGGATTTTTTTTTTTTTTTTTTGGCTGAAGGGTGCTGCGTGAAATCTATCTGCCGGTGTATTTCCAGCGAATACCGGTGTATTACACGGCCGAGTACATACGGGAGGAGGATGCTCGCATAGCATTATGTGTATCTGGCATCGTAGCTCGGCAGGGATGCGGCATAGGTGCAATCTTCGCACGCATCGACATGTGTATTTAAATTAGTCGCTCCTACGGTTGGTAGCTCTGAGTCCCGGGCTCCTCGGAGTATCGGGAATCGAGCTACACGCTACACGTTTACACGTATTCACGCACAAGCGGATGCACGCACACGTCGATCGACAGATCTGTGTGCGTTCACACGTACAGGCGGCAGCGACGTGTAAGCTGCCCGGCCAGCTTGTATTCAAATTAACTCGCCGAGAAGCTGTTAATTAGCGGTCCTATTGCTACAGGCCCTTTCATTAGCGGCCCTCGCGCTTCGTTATCCGCGTAACTCTTAAATATCGTGGGGGGAGGGGAGGGCGCGCGCGCCCGTTCACGTGCCAACTGTTTGGCCGCTTTCGAATTCCGTGAACCTCGACGCGCCTCGACGAGATCGAATCCAGCAGCCAGAAGAAGAATAAATTTACGGCCAAGTGGGAACGGTTTTGTGTGTCTCGCGCGAGTCCAAGGACGAGCGCGGACATCAACCGTTCGACGATAAACGACGAAGAACGAGAACGGGAAGCAGAAACAGATGTCCCGACGGCAATAAAGACGTCGACCGCAACAAGTGCCAATCCCATCGGACAATTTCGATCCTATCCGGCTGACGTCCGCGTACAACGCGTTGTTTTCTATCTCGATCCATCGGCGGAATATCGGGGCGTCATGCATCGACGTGCTCGAAACGCGCGCGTATGTAAATGGCCGGCCGCAGCCTGCTCGCTTAGCAGATACCCAGCCTCGATTACTTCTCCCCTTCGCGACAGCCTCGCTTCCTCGGCGACACTTCTCCTCGGCGTGAGTTAAGGCCGGCCCGATATCCAACTTCGAATTAAACGGCTGTGCCGAGAAAACAGCTGCCGCGGTGCGTTTCGATCGGATAAGCGGCTTAATTTCACCGCGAGACACCTTTCCAACGGATATCGCGTCGCGTCTCGTCGCGCAGTGCCGCGGCCGGTGCATTAACGTCGCTCGGCGATCGCCTACGGGCAAACGCGAACGCCACGTCCGACCGACGAAAACGGCCACCGTAGTCCCCATCCGCCGTAGATCAACGTCGAATAACGCTGCGATATTCCGCGAAACGGTGGATACCAGTTCGACGAAGCGACGTTTATATTTCGTAGATCGGGCATGCTGGTTCTTTTCTGCAGGCCAGATGCACGCCATATTGGTGCAAGCGACGCAGTCACGCCTATGATCTTCGTGGCGACGCGGCACGACGAATCAAAGTTAAATCCTCCAAGTAACAACCCCGTCAACAGAGGGTAGATGCTGTCTGTAGCCACGGAGATGCGATCAATATTATGCTTCTCTCTCTCTCTCACACACACTTCCACCCTCTCCTTCTCACCCTCGTAATCTCCCTCTTTCCCTCCCCCGCCCCCAGCACCCTCGTTCCCACTCGCCGCGCAGTTTCTCTCTGGCCGATTATTCTGCTTCCTCCTCGTCCACCGCTCTCTACCGTTTCTCGCTTTCTCTCTTCCTCCAGCCTCATCCCCTAACAAACCTCTTCCCTGGCTGCCGCCCCGCCGTCTCGCTTCCGCGCTAGTGATGGCCTCAAAACGCGTGGGATCGCTTGAAACTCGTGGCACTCGCTTCTTTCCTCTATCCTCTACGAACGATCCAACTATCGTCGAAGCTTCGAACGCAAGCCGAGTGCGGAATTTCGTGGCGCGCAGATCCGAACGAGTTGGAAAAATCTACCGGTCGAATCTATCGGCAAACGAATTTTCATCTACCGCTTTCAAAAGCTATTATACGTATTCGATGGCGGTCGTTTCCCAGCCAAGATTCCAGTTTCTCGACTTGTTAGATCTCAGGTTTCGCGGAAACTTCTCGACGGAGAGAGCCTGACACCCATCGCTACTCCTAGACCTCCGCCTTCCGGCATCTTCCTCGCATCCTCTACTCCCCGTTCCACCCTCTTTCTGCCTTCCATCCCGGTGCGCCCGTTTCCCGCTCGTCCTCTCTGCCCTCGGCCATCTCGACCCACCACCTGTGACGTCACTATCGTGGGACGCCATCTTGCCATCAGACAACCAAGGCCTTCCGTTATCGTTCCTCTATATAACCGTACCCCGGCTGGCTTTTGCAACCCTCTCTTTCGACCAGGAATCACGGCAAGGATTCCGCCAAGGATATCCTTGTCCTGCCTCCTGCCATCCCCCTGGCAACCCTTGCCCAAGTTACCTCGCACCAGCACGCAAATTAACGAGATTACTCGAGGGCTTCCATTCCTTCGGGAATGACCTCCTCTCGTTCTCCGATTCACCGGCTCCTTTGTCGACGCGCACGCCAAACATCCTCCTCGGATCGCTCGCCTATTTCGAAACGCGTTTAGACCGTCGCATCTTCACGGATCAGATTCTTCTTTTATTTTCTCTTTTCCAAGAATTTTGCGCGAGCAGAACGTTCAGCGCAGTGGCGGTCGAACGAAAGTCGAAGTTGGAGTTTTTCGTTCGGCTTGGAGAAGATGTTAGAATTCAATTAACGAAACGGCTAATTATATTGTATACGATACAGAAATGAAATATGATAGGATGAGTGTAACGTGCGCCAGCGAACACGCACAATGTAACGACCAGACTGCGGATTTTTATGCAATTTCATGTTTTTATGGATGTAGCTAAAAAGAGTGGAATTTATATAGAGACCTGTTCTACCCACTGAATATTACAATGAGCGCTTTATTTCAGGTGTTTTAGGTATTTTCTCCCACCTTGTGCGAATCCACGAATTCCTACGCAATTGTACATTTTCACGCCGTT
Source organism: Bombus haemorrhoidalis (assembly GCA_014825975.1). NCBI lineage: Eukaryota > Metazoa > Arthropoda > Insecta > Hymenoptera > Apidae > Bombus > Bombus haemorrhoidalis. The sequence continues at coordinate 5,788,617 of CM026176.1, forward strand.
ATAGTTCCCGTAAATGCATAAATATTGTTAGACATCCGCAGCCTGGTAACCACGTAGGAACAGGCTTTCGTTCGACGAAAAGACTCGGCGAGGAACGAGGATAAACAAAAGACGTTGGCGCGTCCAAGGCAAAAGCGTAGGATCGTGGAATCCGTTCGGCGGACACGTGCGAAGCGAGTGAAACAGTGTCGATATTTCGTGTGTTTAATAAAACGTTGCTCGAAAAAGTATTGCGAAATATTCGAGAAAGTGAAACGTGATTCCGCCCGGTTCCGACCGAATTAATTGCACCGATCACCTTCACGGGAAGCATATTCGTTAATCGTATTCGCTCGGCAGAGAATATTCCGCCTCGGTGTGAGTTTGCGTCACCGTTTCCTCGTCTGTCAGCGTCGAAACGAATATTAATTTCCACTAATTTGAACGAAATGCCTGCGCAGCGTGGTAACGGCTGGCTAAGCAGAAACTTTTGCCGCGATAATTAAGAAAACTAACCGGAGGCAGAAACTTGCAAATAAATCATATAGCCAGCGACTCGGTAACAGAAGCAAAAAAGCTAAAAGATTCGCCGGACAGGGGGCGATTAAGCAACGAACAGGATGGATTTTCGCTGCGATTTCAAAGACGTCCGAGTGGAAAGGAAAGACACGACTGGAACAGGTGTACAGCTGTGAAGCAACAACCAGCAACTTCTCGTCGCCTCTCGTTGCCGCACCTTCCAAAACGCTTTCCACGAACGACAACGTTTGCTCCTCGCAGCTGCAGCCTTCTGCTGTTATCGTTATCAACGACGAAAGGAGAAGAAACGCAAAGTGCGAGATCCAGCGGTCCACGTGTTCTCTACGTTTCCTTTCCCTGATCGGGACACGGCCTGGCAGCTTCCACGGAAAACTCGAGAAAAGGGGACGAAGCACCGGTCGAACTGTTACTCGAACTCGACCCCGGGTCCGCGCAAAGTGCTGCAACCCCCTACACGGACGTCGTTGTTCCCGACGTCGACACACGAGTAACGAGCATACTGTCAGAGCCCTTGCCCAGGCAGTTGGACACAATGGACACAAACAGAAACGTGTATGCCTCCTGCCTGATGGCGGAGGTGTGCGACAGGAGCAGCGGCAGCAGCCCCTAAACCTACCGCAGCCTCGCCGGTGCTTCGTGTGACAGGGGCGCGTGCCCTCACAAAGAACACTTCAGGGATGACTCGAGTGCCGTCGTGGTGGTAGTTAAGCTTTATTGTTTCAACTTATAGAGGCTACCGTTCGTTGCGGAAGATCACGAGAGGGAGAGGACGAGAGGGGCGGCCAGACCACACCGCGTCGGCCGACAATGCTTTCAATTTTAGCTCGCAAACTCCCTCACCGACCATCCAATAATATAACTATGGACGCCCCCATTGTTAGGCGCGCGCGCGCGCGCGCCTCCCCGTGCAGCCAGATCTTGAAACTGCTGCGGGATTCGGTTCGTAATTGTCTTGGCCGCTCGGATCTCCGCCACTCGATTCAGTTAACGCCTATTGGTGCGCGCCGACCGAAACCCGCTTCCTTGCTTTTCCGAGCTTTCCATTCCGAGCTCCTCGTTGCACCTATTAATACGTTCCATCGAAATACAAGGTGTGTCAGTATCGATGATACAAACGAGAACGGAGGAGATTGCAGGTGGAAAAGCGAGCAGAGCGCATAGAACGCCGAGAGAATCGAAAGTTAGATTGTATTAAGATCGAAAGCTGGCTGTTGCGACCACTTCGACGAGCGTGTACCTGAAACGTGTCGCAAAGAGTAAGCAACGACGAGTATACTCGTCAACCAGCGCAGAGTACCTGTGACTGTTATAATATGGAATTAAGTTCTGTTTAATTTCTTAATTGTATTACGTTCATTCGTGACGAGTATACCCGTGAAAAACAGCCAACTGGTTTAACGCTAGAACTACCAGTCAAACTGACCGGTTTTACAATTTTATTTTCAAATTCTTACTTCGTGTTATATTTTTTTCCACAGTGATGCAATGACTTTCGCAACGATAACTAGAAGAATAATGTAACGAATTTTATTTTCTTTTGTTTCTTGTATTTTGAAAATAATTTCGTATCAAAGCTACTTATACGAATACCAGTCAAAATGTAAAAGAGTGCTGCGATCTCTTTATCGAAGTTTCTTCCTTTTCTACAACTTGCCACACAATTTTCAAATTTTTATCATTCGATAAGACGATATCAGTTATGAGGAAAAATGAGCGGATCGATCGCTAGATCGCTGGATACTAACGCTAGAGATACCACAGCGGCGAAAACGACTGGTTGCACAATTTTCTAAATTTGTCAACCCTCGTTCAGAATCCCAGACGGACGAATAATAGCAAAACTGTACCACATAACATGGAATTGCTTCTGTGAGAAAGTAAGAAATCAATAAATATAAAAGTATTGTATTATCAGGTATTTTTTAAATACCAGTCATTTTGGTAAAAATAGCTTCGTGTTAACTATCGGTAGTTCTAGCGTTAATTGTGGAATAACGTTCGTCGGAGGTGGTGTATACGTGGAAGATGCACGCGACTCGAACGGAAATTGGCAGAAAAAGCGGGGGAAGGAAACCTCTGGCGGTTGCATTAACGAACGCCGTTTCCAAAGTTGTCCTTCCACGGTCAGTTACTCTCCATAATCTGCGACATGCTCGGCGAGCTGTGAATTGAATTTCGCAAGGATGGCCGCGTGCCGACGCGCTGCGAAAGAGGAAGTTTCGCGGCCGATAGCTGCCGGCACGAACTGCGTGCACGCCTGCAGACAATCGGCCGGATAAGTTTCGCAACTGATTCGAAACATATGCGGCGTACTCGAAGCGAAGTGCACGCGGCATCTGTAGTAGCTGCGCGTGCCCCACAATGCGCACTCGTAGCTCGAGCACTCTTCCATCGTCCTCCGGTTATTTTATCGTTACCGTCGAGCCTCCGAGCTTTCGATCCCCCTCGAACAGACCACACAACGCACCACAGGCCACACTCGCATCCAACCAGTCTATCTGCACTTTTTCTCTAAAACCTAATGACAAAAGATCGCACGGCGCAGGTTTGTCGAGACGATCTCGAAATCTCCGCTTCGCCTCTATCCACGCTGAAAGTATTTCAGGTTTTCCATATATCCAACTATGGGCAACAGCGAGTAATTCCAACATAGAGATTCTTCAACGATTCCAATCAGAAACTCTAAGATCCTTGATAAATGCATGGTATATTACCAACGAAACAGTACATCGCGATCTTAAGATACCTACAGTTCAACATCCAAATTCAGTAATAGATATAACTATTGGGATACGTATAATTTTATGTGCTAGATTGGGGTTAGGTGCGTAGTAGTGATACTTGTATGCGAATATCAGTGTGTGGATGTACGTGTGTCTCGAAAACAAGGAAATGTAAATTGTTCAGTTAACAGTCGGGTACGGAAGAAAGCGCTGAGGCGCGTGCAAGCGTGTATCGATGAATATCATTGGAATCGTTTATCAAATAAATATATAACTATTGTAATATAGATTCCAAGTGTAAATTTTGCGTTGCTATACCATTATTTCGGCTATTAAGATCCAAAATTCTCAACAATAACGTAAGAATTAACAACCACGAAAACCCATTAGCTACTCAACTGACGTGATACTTGACACGGCGGATCAGATGCGCAGGCTAAAAGGACATCACCCTCTAGATTTAAACATTAGATTCAGCTAGAATCAAACGTACGATAATCATGTAGCACCACGTCGGAATAATTGATAATTCTCAATGAGAATCGATTGTAAAATTCTTGCAAATAAAAAAAAAAGGAAGTTCTCCGTATGACGTTTCGCAAATCATTACAAAAAACGGAAATGTTCAAAGTGAACGTAGTTATCTGCACATCCTGTATAGTAGATTTTCACTGTTGTTAGATGCAACGTTGGGCAATTAATTAATATATCAATGAAAGTATCATGTATATAAGTATGAACGATGCGTATGGTTGAGCGATAAATATATATAGATATATACGTGTGCGTGTATTATCGTTCACAAGTATCTAGATAGATTTGGTCAATTTGTAGTATTTAACAAGATGTGAATTTGATCAAAGGAATTAACGACGAATTAATAATTACGAGCAACGCTTACTATTTTCCTGTGAAATCATCGGAATATAAATCTGATACGTTACATATTCTATCTGATCTAAGCTAATTACTGTATTAAAGATCATAGAGATAATTAATTTTAATAAGTTCACTGGGATAACGTACGAAGGGACAACGTTATGGGGAAAAGGGGAACGTTAAGTTTCAGCATTTCTCATGGAAACAAAATCTGCATGTATAACGTATTTCTGCAACTTCGTCTTCCCTCACAGACATTAAATCAAAATAAAACGTTTCGTTCTTCCCTTCATTCCGCATCGTTTCCAACTTTTGCTTCTAATTTTAAGTAACACAAATACAAGCTACGTTGTATACCTCAGTCTCTTACGACTAGCGCGAAACTCGGAAAATTGTTATTCAAATTAATACGAGATAACGACCAGTGACAAAAAGCGCGCGCAGGAGCATAGGGGAAAAAGTTAAACTCGAGATTCGATGAAATTAACATTTCCCCTTTTCCCCGTGCATCCGCATTTAACGTTATATGATGTTATATTTGCTTCTAATAAATTTTACTGATTGTACCAACATCGGTTAGATCTATCTATGTAGAATATGCTTCCTAATCTGTCTGAGCGATGCTTATGGAAGATCTAGAAATACCAAGGTTCAGAGAATAGAAGAAGATCTACGGATTCGCCTTGAAACGTAAGGTGGTCCCTTCCTCAACATCCTCTGCGGAGGTAATTAGATAACAGAAAATCAAAAGAGAAAATCCGCTGTATCTCATGAACGAAGACAGATAAGAACATACGTTCATACGAACTTTTTTCATTGTTTTTAGGTGTACAATGTACGAAGTGGGTCCCACATGTTCTGTTACAGCCTGTATAATTGAAATTCGTATAATACAATAGGAGCTGCCCGATTGTCCTCACCGGCTATTATTTTTCGTTCATATAATAAACGCGGCTGTTCGGATGTATGAATCCAACGAATATTCGTTAATCGTGCGTTAATTAAAATTTCCTTCAGCGAAACGTAGCTTTACCGTAGGTATCATTACACTCGTACGTAGCTGCGCTGATTACGAAGAGCCAAATGATCGCAGTTTGATTTCACTCTAATTTTTTGTAATTAACATATATTTTCTTATCAAAGATAGTATTATTATATTAGAAGCTGAAAACGCTGAACGAATGAGAAAGGGGTCAGCTTCTTTTCACCAGTTAGCTGTTTTCGACGAGTATACTCGTCATGCGAATGAAAGGTAATTACAACTCGTCGTTTAAATCGCAATTTCAGTGGAAACTAAAGTATATTCGTAAATTTAATTTTGAATATTCGCAGGCCAAGGCGAAACAAAACGGAGAAATAAAAAAATATAAATAATTATTAGGAAAATTATTGTTATTGTACATAGCGTGAACAAAGTGGTTGTTCTTTCCTTCGTAGCACATTTTAGGCACACGCTTCTCAAACAGGCCGCAACAGCTAACTGATTGAAGGAAGCTATCCGCATCGGTTTGTGTTTGACGAATCACCGGAAACATTGTCGTCAGCGCGACCTAACGACAACGAAGATCTATTCCATATGTCGGAGATGAAAGAACATCGGAGCCTTTCCTTTGGAATTTTGGGAAAATCCTCGATACTTTAGTCTAGACTTTTAACTATAGCTATACTTAAATAATAAAACTTAGAAGTAATTATTTATGATTTAATTCGAGCATGTTTGCTCGAGATTTATGACAGTAGGCTTGTGCTCGAAGCGACACATCTGGTCGCTAAACGTAGCCACGGTCACGGGATGGACGTTTTTGCCTAAAAGAGATTCTGTTCAGAGAGGAGTTCAGTTTGACTTGGACTTTTGTCAAGTAAGCGCATTTGCTATCCTGTTGGCCGCGTATTCGTTATTAAACCTAAGTTTATTGTCATTAGCATCTCGAGTATCTAATCGTCAAATTCCGTAATAGTCATGTAATCACCTTGTAAATTTAATATTACATTCATTCAGTGACTAAGTAATAACATTGTTGAGAATTTTGGACCTTAATAGCCGAAATATTGGTATGGGAACACTGAATTTACACTTGGAGTTTATATTACAATAGTTATATATTTATTTGACAAACGATTCCAATGATATTCATCGATACACGCTTGCACGCGTCTCAGCGCTTTCTTCCATACCACACTGTTAAGTTTACATTCCTTTGTTTTCGAGACGCGCATACTTCCACACACTGATATTCGCATACAAATATCACTGCTACGCACCTAACCTAGTCTAGCACATAAAATTATACGTATCTCGATAAATACACGTCTTTCGTGAGAACTTATTATTGCGTAGTGAAATTATTTATTGCTAGTGAACTTTATTCTGTAATAATAATAATATATATAATGTATAATAATAATAATAATAATATTTGTACCATTAACTGTCATCCATATTGTATAACGATAATGGCTAATCCAAATGATGGTTCGCTGAACGCCCTAACCTCAAAGCTAACTCGACATGTATATATATATATATATATATAGGATTCTGTACGCGCGTGATTCGTCGAAGCTAAAATTTTCCATTTCAGGTCCAACGTCTCGGACGATTGCGAACGAAATTTCGATTCGATTCGTTGGTATTGGGAACTTTATCGGTTTTGGGGTACGGAGGGAACCGCGAAGGCGGGCCGAGGATTATTCGTCTTTGGGGGGCATTATAAATTTCAGGGGTAATCAGGCGGCGCGATCTTAGCGGCGCATGTAGGGTGGAGGGTATGCAAAACGCGAGCACCAGATATCGGCCTAAGCATAAATTCCTCAAGCGTTGTGACACACGCCGCGGCATAATCTCACTAACGGTGTTGTTGTCGGCCCTGCGACGGCTCGAATCTGCGCGAACCGTGCAATATCGTCTGAGATTTATGGCCGACAAAGATAGACCGGAGTGATATTCGACACACGATGAATCGCGCTGCCACCCCGCGATCTAGATGCACTTCCTAATTGGCGAAATTGGCCCGGGCGCCCCCTTTCGTTAACCCGCCATCTCCGTCGGCCAGCGAAAACCGAAGTATTTTCGTAAGCGTTTTTTAAGCGATAGCTCGGCCAAGTTTCTGAGGATCGGATCGGCCGAGGCCAGGCCGGCGTCGGAGGCCGCGGGTGGAGCGCGTTCCGGAGTGTGAAAAAGACCATCCTGTGTCACGCAATGTGTTCTCCGCTCCCATTGGCTCTCCTTTCCAAGAAGATCGTGAACGCCCCCGCGCACGCACGCGGGACGAGTTCTCGTGACCGGTGACAATATTCCCAGCCACCATTTTCGTCCCGCTGCTTTTTCCTTTTCTTTTTCCCTTCTTTTTTCTTTCTCTTTCATTCTTTTTATTCTGTCCGCGGCTTCAACACACCGCCATTTTACCCGATCCGAGGGAAGATCCACGACACGCGGAATTACACGCGAGCTCGCGTTTAGCCCAACCTCGCTGCCAGACAACGCGCCACGTTAATTAAGAAAAATCAAAAGGTCCCCAGGATTTCAGCCGGTTTTTAATTAAACGGCGTGGGGGGGACGAGAGGCTTTCGCGACAAGAGGCCGAACCAGAGAATAACGGCGCACCACGATTAATCCGTTATGAGTGGTAGCCGAAGACAGGCACAATCAATAATTCGCTCCCAGTCTTGTCTGGGCATCCATCTGCCCGGTTTCCTCCGCCGATCATCCTTCCTCGAGAAGGAGCTCTTCGTCAAATCATTTATAAGACCGAGGAACCTACTGTCAGCCGGACGAACAAATGATATCTCCGCTCTCCGCGAATCCAGCGACGTCAACAGAATTTCGTGCAGCACTTGTGCCGCGGAATGTCCGCTGCAGTCCAGAGGATGCGTTAAGTGACACTCTCTCTCCCTCTCTCTCTCTCTCTCTATCTATCTATCTATTTATCTATCTCTCTCTATCTCTATCTCTGTATGTCGAAGTACGATGAACGATGATACTCACAGGATTACACATGGATTAGCAGAAAGTATTTAGATGATTAGCTACGCACGACGGATCTAAATTAAATCTAATATAAAATCTATTTGTCCGATTGTAGTATCTATTATTGATCGGTTAACAGGTATTATGCTATCAAACTGATCGATTGATATTATTTTATCGCATGATGCACGTTATGTAGTTGCGGTTCGCGTTACGTTCCATCGATAGGATATCGATATTTCCGATTATCTCAAGATTTATTCACCAGTTTCCTTTAGGTTTCGGATGAGTACGATGAATCCAAGATGGGATCTTGATCCGTAGTTTCTTCAGCAGTCGGAAAAATCAATTCGAGCAGGTTCCTCGAGGTATGAAGGCGATCACAAGACACGTTTATCTATTCTTTTGTTTGTAACACGCCGTTAGCGACGCGCTGTTTCGATAAATGTTATTATTATTAGTTTTAATAAAAATCTAACACACGTGCATGGGCGCATACACTTTGCCTCTCCCTCTCTCTCTCTTTCTCTTGGGACTGTTACATGGAATATACTCACGCGCGCGAGAACCGAGAGAACGACGAGGCCAATTAGACGTTTCCACGTTGACTCGCACCTCGCGCGAGTTTCACGAACACCAGAGATTGGCGCCGAACGTGGCAAAAGCGGGAGAATTTGGTGGACGCATTCCGGTAGCGGCAGCTGCGATCCACACGCCCGGTTCGATAAATCGATCATAAAGCAGGGTGCCTCGTCTGGTAAACGTTTCGCGGAGGAACCGGTGAAACGGCGATTCAAATAAATACGCAGCCATTGGCCATGAATCACTGATACCAATCGTCGTTCCACCGTCGTCGTCCTCGTCGTTCGGCCCGTAGGTTTCGAGAGCGCGGCGGCCGCTCATTTGGAACACTGGAAGCCTTCTGGTTTGATAGGTGTCGCATGATTGAAAGGTTCGCCTCGCGAGCCGATCGCTTATCGATCGATGATTCCATTTCGGTACGTTCTCCGGGAACTTCTCGAAGGGGCTAAACCGAGTCCCATTCGAAACAGCTTTCTTCGACGACCAGGAAGATATTCCACGAGATATCGTTGCGAGAGTCGATCCCGGTTCTGGGACTAGGGACCTCTTTTCTCTGTCTCTCCGGCTGCCTGACGTTCGTGTTTCGGGACAGCACAGATAACGATATTGAGATATTGACTCGACACGGTCAACGTTTCGAGCTATTAGTCCGAGAACCGTACGAGATCCACGACGAGGGTCCGGGCCTCCGCTAGGACATTGAATAACAGAAGCCTGTCATGGCCAGGGCGAAACTTATTGGCCGCTTCCTTCGGGAATATTTGTACCGGTCACCGAGCCAGCGTCTCCGAATTCTCCGCGTCGAGAGTCGCCCGGGCCCGGAAAAAAGAATTATCCATGAATTTCGACAGCGATAAACGAGTGACGTGACGAAGAGGAATGTGACAGCGCGTACGACGCGCGGATGAATAATTAATAACGCCAGGGGGAACGTAGTCGGGCCACGTTTAACGTAGTTTCGCTCGGCCTCCTCGAGCACCGCTATCGGAAACTAATCCGACCATTAGGGTGACTTTACCCCGCGCCGAGGTGACGTTGCGCACGGGGCTGCCCTTTCAGGGGTGGGCGGTCTGTGTTCGGCGACGTCGCGTCATACAGCATCGATACATCAAGCTTTGCATGCCTGATATGGGAACCGGTCGCTTCTTTCCAGCCCACTCGCGGAATTACGTCACGAACAGCAGCAGCAGCAGCAGCAGGTTCATGGGAACCGAGGAGGCGACGTTACCGATACCGATCTCGCAGCAAAGTCGAAGAGAATCGAGGCGCGCGACTTAAAGTGGAAATATTTTCCGTAGCCACTGCATGGTTGGAATAACATTTCCAGCGGCGAACGAAATACGAAAGAATAGAAGGGCGAACAACGAGTCTGTTTGCAAACAGAGTTTCGAGTAGCCGAACAACGACGCGGACAAACGATCGGCAGATCCTAAGGAAACAAACGGCGCTCCCTGAGCAAATACTCGAAAAATCTGATTCCCTGTTGACGTCGGTGACTTGGCATCCGTTTACCCTATGAATCCGAGTTTGCTTGTCGAAAGGAAGAGGCTTGTCGCCGGGGGAGGGGGCTGGAAACCCCTGACTTTTATGCGGACCGATGTCAGAGGGTGCGACAGCCACGTGCCGATCTCTGTGGGATCATTTAGGGCAGGGTGTTAGGATCAAATCTACCGTGAATCGATCTCCCTGCACCACTCTCGTCTCCTGTAACTTTAAACCGTCGATTGTTCAATTTCTCTCTATTTTTCGTCACCGAACTATTCCCTCCCCGCGGTCCTTCTTTTTTTTTTTCAACTGGCTCCTCTTCGTCGAGGGAAAAATCGACGACACGAGCGAAACTGCGTTTCAAAACGACCTTTCAGCCATCCAATCGCATACTAATTGGAATTCGAGCGAGATGGGCGACCCCGAATTCTGCTTATCGATGCATACATCGTGTACATTTTCGCGTATCCGGCACGTTCACCGGGCTATTTCCAGGTAGAGAAAATAGCGAATCTAATCGACCCAGAGAAATTCTTTGTGTTGGCAGTATCAAACCTGTACGCATTATTTTCCATTACCTCGCGTCCTTCTGCACGCGTACACGTACACACTCGTTCGTTAGTCTTATCTGTTCGCAACGCAATAATCGATCCAGATCGTTAAGAAAATAATTAATCAAATGGAAGTTTCCATTCGTATGAGGGAAACGTAAAGTTTGTGGGAGGAGAAGATAAAAATTGCTTGGTAGAATTGGGTTAAAGATGACGAATTGACGCGATGACATACACAATCCCGGGAATTATACCTCGTTGATAATTTAGAACGAATTAACACGGAATACAATTAACGTTTATCTGGCAGTGTTTGTACAAACACGAGATCCAAATCAAATAGAAATGTCAAACGTAACTAGAACAGCGTAACAGAAGAAACTGGGTCACGCGTGATTCAATAAAACAATATAAAACAGGAAATATTGTGCATCTGTTATTTTCTTATAAAACGAAAGAAACGTTCGCTGCAACCTAACGTCAAATATAAATATGATCGTGAAGATACTGATATGGACGCTGAATCGATCTATAAACGAGAAACGTACAGTTGTTAAGATTTGTATAACGTCGAACGTACGAGTCCTTCGCCTTCGAAAGTGCAAGCGAGACGACCATCGGAGGTTTCTTAGATGGTAAAACGTCGTATTGCCGGAAACGATGGCGTTCGAAATCCTGTTGAAAAGTTTCAAGATCCTGGTATCGGATCAGGCTTATTTTATTTATCATCGGCCTATCAGAATATCTTATTCAGCTGTAAGTATGCTGTTACTTACGTACGTTACGTCACGCACACACGTAATTTGCGTCATTACTTAACCATGCAATTACGAAGTTTGTCGGAACCTAAGCCGAGCTACGTCTTTCCTATCGTCTTTAATTATCAAGATCCGTCACTTGGGATCACGCTCGATGGAAATCGTGCGCGAAAAGTTGGCGAGATCGATCGGAGCGTCTCTTAGAAACGCAAGAAAGGAAAGCAAAGATACGGACGGTTGAAAAAGCAAGTCGGAGCCGGAGTCGGAGGGAGAAGGGAGGCCGATAAACGGGAAGAAAAGGGTGCGAAGGAGCCGGAGGCAGGCACGTCGTAGGTGCAAAGTTTAACAATGCGGTTCTACACGCTGCAGACCGCGCAGTGCGTTCACCTAGCACCTCGGCCTCTCTCGCTAGAGCAACGATTTATGTACGGAGAAGTCCGCCCACTTCTAGTATCTTCATCTCGGCCGGAGGACGTGCCTCTCGGCTCGAACGAACGAGCGGAGAACACGGGCAATCACGAGGAAGAGAGGGAACGAGAGTGACTGTCCTCGGTAACGGCCATTCCAATCTTTTCGCCCGCAACTTTTCCACGCCACCGCGACTTTACGTTTATCCTTAACCGTGTCCTGTCACCCGGCTCGCCCATTTTCTCCGCTAAAAACTTGCACAACGAATGGAGAGGGGCACAAAGAACTCGCGGACCAAGCAGCGTCGCTGGAACACGGACTCTTCCGCGTCCCGACGAATTGATTAACGCAGCGAAACAAAGAATCGAGACAAACGGTCGGTTGTTTAAAAATCCGGCGAAAGAAGCCAGCCACGATGACGAATATACCTGCAGATTGTACGACGCGGACGAACGAGCTCGAAGCGATTCCTTAGAAACGTGTAAGAAGGGAAGGGAAGGAAGATAATCGAACGAGACTAAGTTTTCGAACAGATGGAGCTTGAACTCGTGAATTCGGAGGTAGAGGCAGATTTCGCAGAACGTACGATTACGGCTGGAACGGCGGAAGGGTTAGACTTGAAAGAAACGAAAAGTAAAAAAGGAAGAAAGTGTCGCAATCCGGCGGAGGGTGGAATTTATTTGCACGGTGGAGCGGTGAAACGCGAAAGATAAATATACACGGTGTTTATCGATGCAGCAACTTGACCTGTTCACGGGGGAAGAACGATGCCAAGGAACGATAAAGGGTGGAAGCCTGGACCGTGCAAGTTGGCGATACTCTGGGCGCTGGCTCGTTATAAATCAGTCGGCAAACCATCCCTAACTAAATCGACTTTGCGTAACCAAAATTGGGGAGGGTGGTAGGTGGAGGGTTTGCGGTGGTTACCGGTGTGAAATGTTCCCATGGGGGGTCCCGAAGAAAAGAGAACGACCCCATATAGACGTTGCGGACGATCCCTAACAGGACAATATGTTAGTCGCCTTTCGTTACGCTAGCCACCAGACATCCGATTATACGTATTATCCTGTAAGCGGCTGATCTCTGTGAGAGAATCGACTTTTATCTATCGTTTTCCTGCGGCACGGAAGGTCTCGTGACTCGTCGTTTGATAATTCACGATTACTCGTTACGTTGCATCGTCGTAATTCGACCGAGCGGCGTTTCCGTGCCTCTTGTTAATCAGCCACGATTTCGACGAGTAAACATTCCATTTTCTCAGGTAATTAAAAAGAGCGTTCATTATTTCGGGCAAAAATTAATTGGCCGCGCGGTGCGCCAGCGTTAACGAGAGTGTTTTGCGCGTCGATCATACGGCACGGATGGAAGAAGGAAACTCGCAGCACGATGAAAAATGGAAAATGCGACCCGCGAGCGAACGAGGTCGTAAAAAAGACTTTCGTTTTCTCACGTGCCGCGCTCGGTCAGACGCCGCGCCGCGCCAAGCCGCGTCGGGGTTACGTCAGTCTAATTAAAGGAACGATGAAACTGCGCCTCTATAAAAAATTCTTGCGCAACCCGCTGAGAAAATACGCGTTCGAGGCCATTGTAAACGATTCCCCGGCTGTATTTTTATCTCGCACCTTCCTCCACGGATTACGATTCCTTTCGTAATCACCGATCGCTCGGTGATCGCTGTAGACGAGATTCCGGGCAATCGGCAGAGCTCCGGTTTTTAACTCGGTGAACCCGGCTAAATTCGTACACCGCTAACGTACACTGTCGCTCGTAGATAGTTGCGCGATCAGCTTGCTCGATTTACGATAACAATACGCGAATATCGTTGAGATCTATAAATCAATGGCGGACTAAAGATGGAAATCAATGCTCGCTATCTTCTTTTCAAATCGATTCGTACAGATTATAGCAGATAAATATTCCTTCTTTCCAGTCTTATCGATGACACGTTCGAATGAAATACGCGTTCGTCCAGGTGGTGCCAACTAATTTGAAATACCATTGCCAGAATCGCGACAATCTGTTTATTAATTTGACAGAATCTTCTCCATCGTATTTATGTGGCATATCGATACGAGAATAACAAAGTCCATAAATGGTAAAGCTGATGCGTGACGCTCGCAGGTGCCACGATCTTCTCGTTGCGTACTATTGTAGCTTCTACGATTAAATTTTATGGCGTCGCAGGGACGAAAGATTCGCCGGTCGTCGAGTTCGCAACGTGGAAACGTTTCTGTCAAGAGCGAAGAAGAATACGGTGGCTACGGAAGACGAAACGCTTCTCGTTAGAAACTCGTCCGATCGCAGAATTAAACCGCATCGACGTTTTCCCAAGTGAATATTCATTTCTCGCCGGGAGCCCGAGCAACCGACAGATCCTGTTTCACGGTTTCTCTTTCATTATAAATCGCGGCTGGAAAGTATAATAAACCATTTCCTTCGCGCGTGCACGAGAGCCGCTTCCTTCCACCAATAAAACGTAAAACAACGACGATACAAAATGGAGAGAGAGAGAGAGAGAGAGAGACTCGAAAAGCGTGTGCACGCTGGTCTACTAGCGAGAGTGTAAATCCTGTGCAGGAGGAAAGAACTAATCACAGAGGGAGTATCCTCGTAAATCTCAGCTCCGTGTCATTCGCGAGTCGCAACTCAGGATTTAATAACACGCCAGAAGAGCTGGCCGGTGCAAGCTGTTATTTGGCTATGCACCACTTTCGCCCTTAGGCTAGTCACACTTTCTCGATCGGACTTTCATACTCCACATCGCGGCCAACGGTCGAATCGTAGGACCCGATCCTCGAAAACGTTTTACATCGGCCGCTTTGTTCCACGTTACAACGACGATAACCGATGTACGATACGACGAACGCTAAATCGTTACACCCTTGTCGTACGCGAGTATCTTTGCCGGCGAGAGGGGAGGGTCGAAGGGCGAGGAGATCGATCGGGACCGCGCGCCACGGCGCCCAGACCCGACCCCCTACGAAAATGATTTCGTAGGGTGAGCACGGAAATCTGGCCTATCGATGACGGTGTCACCCTCGAGTGCCGGGATTAGAGATTAAATAACCAGCATCCCCGAGTTAACCGCCCTTTTAACGCCGCCCCGGGACACACAAGTGCCCGCACGTGAAATCGCGACCGAGCAGAATGAACCGTCGCGATTCCAAGTCGCTACAAGTAGCACGCCACGTTCGTATTCTACAAGTTTCGTTTCGCTCGAACTAAACAAACTTGGGATCGCTAAATTCGACATCCTTGCCACTGATATCTCCAATCTTGAGAATACTTTTTCTCTTCTTTATTATCGATCCATCTTCTTCTATCGATACAAAACGAAAGAGGCTCTTGAGGCAACGCGGCATTTGCTAATTGTGCGTGTACTAATGGAGACCTACCACAAGCTTATTTTCATCTGAATAAAGGTGAATATAACTTATTTTTTATCCCTGTGGTTGTAGAAATTAGCCGCAACGGAGAGTTCATAAAATATTTCCGGCTATTATTCTTTTATACCTCGTTTCCGGGTAATTGTTACTTACTTACTCTGTACATTTCTATTACTTTGTACACGTTCACGACTGTATTTGTACGCGATATTGCGCGTGCTAGGTATTCGACCGTAGTAGAATTTCAATCAAATTAGATCAAATGAAATGGAATTAAATAAAATTTCACTACGAGGCAAATGTTGCTTTAAACCATCCACCAAAACTACCTTCCTGCTCGTGTTCGCCTCTTTGGCTGCGCCACGACACGGTAAATAAAAAGGTCGCGAGTATCCTTATCTTCTAGTGGAGGAATTTCAGCCACGCGGTCAAGTGGTCCGCATTTTTTCCTCAAATTAACATATTCTCGCCGAGTTGTGCGTTTCTTGCTAGTCCCCTTTCCATCGTCGATAGTCTTTTCTGGGCTGTGCCTTTACAATCGCCGAGTTGTGCACTGTCTTTACGCCGGAAACGGACGGCCGAGGCCCATCGGAATGAGATCATTAAGAGCAGATTAGAGGTGGTCGGGCCAATTAAAATTTTACAACGGACAAGCGCGTCTCTTCCGAGTAGCGGCAACGAGAACGATGCGCCAGGTCACGAGTAGTCGGACTGTAATTGCAGGCGCGTGGACGACATCGTGGTCGATCAGCCTCGATAGGATCGACGTGACCGGCGACGACTTACGATTCCGCTGGCTGTCGAAAATACAGCAGAGGTCGACCTTGCCTCGTAATTTCCAACGAAGTTTCGCCAACCCGTAATTGTTTACTATGGAGCACCAGCATCGGTATATCGATGGATTGACACGGCGCAGCGGCGCGTTACGCGGCACGATATTGCCAAACCGTAAGAAACAATAAAGCGCGGTATCTCGGGCCGCGATCGAACACGAAGAAAACAGCACGCAACACGAGCTTCTTCCTCCGAGCCGTCACATCGAACCGTGTCCAGGCATTGCGACACACCGCCGAGACGCGACACGACGTGACCTCCGTTTCTTCCTACGCGCCCAGGCTCTTTTTATTTAAAATAAATATGACAAATGAATAGGACGAACAGTTATAATTCAATAACAAACGAGTCTGTTCGAAGATAAGGAGTCCCATTATTTTGTTTGAGCAAGCTAATTATGATCGTGTAGTTCGTGATAAAAATAAAAGTGTAATAATTCTTATAATTTATATGTTACCATCATTGGTTTCTCCCAAACCACAATTTCGAATGGTAAGGCAAAATAAGAAGTAACAGTTTTTGGTTATATACATGTAAACTCCCTAGAGTTCAAGTGCGATAGGAACTCTCTGTTCAGGATAGCAGGACTTTCTTTTCTTTTACGGACAACCATTTTTGAGAGATGCACATTTCCCAAACGGACGGACAGAGAGCAACATCGGAGATAGACAAGATCACAGAAGAAAGAATAATTATTTAAAAGATCGAAGATCGACGGAGAAAGATCGGTAGCTGAGGACGTTGAAAATCGATTTTCAGGTAGACATTGCACAGAACTTGTTATTTATTGTTTACTCTTATAGATTGGTATTAATTGTTCTTTACTCCTGTATTTCTTTGAAGTATTTTTTCACAATAAACTGGATGTTCAGACTTCAGAATCGATCGCCTGAATTAGCCGGAGATTTACGACATTACGTACATATAATAGATGTACTAATTATTGTAAATTATTCGCTGTTAATAGCATTCCACATTCAAACGCTTCGTCAGATAATGGACTGCATGATCATTAATATAACAGTAGAGGAAGAAAACAGCCGTTCAACTGGACCTGATAATGGAAGAAGAGCGCTTGTTGGCAAGATCAATCATGTTTGAAAGGGTACGCACTATGCTAGTCGTATTATATCTGAATAGAATTAAGAATATAAGAAGAATGATATAATTAGAACGGAGCATCGGAATATAAAACGAAATTAATTAGGTAGAAGCGATAGAAGATTAGCTACCAGCGATCACACGTATCGGAAGTCTGCAATTTCGAAACGGAAGTTTCATACTACGATAGAAAGACAATTATGTTTCGAACGTTATGTCTAAATCGACGAATATTTAAATTTCAAATGAGGTAACGAATAGTACGATAATTTAATTTTCACGCTCGCCGTTGGTCGATTGACATCGTCCGAGATGAGAGAGCAACTAACGAATAGATACAAATTTTATTAAATTAACATATTATGTGTATACAATTAATTAATACACAGGGTGTTCCAGTATCGATGGTGCAATCGTCTTCTTTCGACGCTTTGTCCTCGAGGAAATCGCCCTTGAGTTTCCTCCGAGTACTCACGCGCTTGACCACTGTTAAATAATAATAATAATAATAATTGTTAAAAATAATATTCTTGGTAAACGAACCTCGATCCGTTTATACAGAAAAGTACACGTCGAATGAAAAGTTTCAGAAGGAAAAAAGTATTTCGAAGACAAGGCAAGTTAGAAACGAGAAAATAATACACCTGTGTATACCGTACAATTTTTCCATTAATAAAGTAAATCCTAAGAGTTGCACGCTTCGTTATTACCCATAAAGCTACGGCATATGGTTCGTATGGCATCGTATAGTATCGTTTGTATGTGTATTACACCGTACAGGTATTATTTTATTTGATATATTTGAGTAATTACTCGAATAAACGATTATCTGGATAATGCCCAGTGCTGGTGGAAGCAAAGGTGTCTTGGCCGCAGGTTTATTGGGTATTCAGCGAACGTTGCGTATCACCTGCTGGCCGGGCCCGATGACTGCTCGAATTCTAATTTACCGGGCAACGAATATTCGTTGGCTCTACACGGCCCGGCCGGATTGCGGAACTAGCAGCGAGCAACACGGAGTAGCAACCGAAGCAACGCGAGGAAAGGTGAAGCGAGGCGAGACGAGGCGAGGCGATTCCCCGATCGGGCCACCGGGCCCCACCGTATCGTTAATTCCAGGTTGTAAGCGCATAATGTATGCGGCCATTAACCGTAATGAACACGGCCGTGCTTTCTTCCGAAGAACCATATTCCGGAGAATTTGCCGGGAATTTACGACGCACGACACGCTAAGAAGGCATGAATTACGTCAGTGCAGCGTTAAAACCGTCTACGATCGACGTCGCCTTCTCGCTAGGCTGGTTGCTAGCTTGCGTAGCTGGACGGATAACACGGACGAAAGATCGGCCGGATTTTCGGATAATCGTGGAAAGCATAGCGCGATAGACGGTAAACGGTGACTGGGACGCTGCTGTCTGCCTCTTCCATCGAAATATTCATGAGGGCCTGGAGAAATTTGTGGCCGAAAATTGTCGGGAATTCTCGTCGGTGTCCGACAAATCGCCGGCTATCTTCTTAATATTATAATCGTGCTGTTTGATCGGCGCGGAATAATTTTTCAGTTTGTCATCGCAGTGGCCTCGTCATGGGAACGGGAATCGCGCATTCGAGATCACGAAATCGACAGGGGGCGCGTAATCCCCGTTACATCCGTCCACGTAAAACAAACACACCTACCATTCTCGTCGAGTTTGCCATCGTATTCTATACAGGCTGCAGGAATTATACATGCCCCTAACGCCGTTCAACTTTGTCCGCTGAAACCTTACGCCCTCGTCTCTGCCGTTCCATATTCTTCGATCGGATTAGAACGCGCCCTGACTTCTCGTTGGAGAACGCGGAATTTCGTCGAACGCGAACGAACGAGAACGAGGGTAACGTGGCTCGTCGACGCCTCGTTCACAGTCCAGTTGGCAGGAACGCGATTAATCGACTATCCAGCAGCGCGAACAGAGGGCCATCCTCCATCAACCAGTTGCGGTTCCTTTTTGTCCGACGACATGGGAAACGAGCATCTCTGCGCGCGTCTGCTCTCGCTCCATTAACCAGATAATGAACCGATCGCGAGTTAGTCCATCATCTTCGTAGTCGTGGAAAGGGGACGCGAGCATCGTCCGACGTGGCGCTCCGACCACAGCAGTTTAGAAAGTATATACGCGCATTGATATTTTCGTTCGGTGAAATCCGAATAATATCACGGCGGAGGAGGCGGAGGAGACGCGCCGCTGGGAATGAGATCGCGGCGATAAATCGCTGTAGTCTCGAACCAGCCTCGCGCAATAACGATAACAAGCTAATGGCCTAATAAATAAGTAACCGGAGTCGCAACCCTTTCCGAGTTTAAAATTTTAGAGGGGAAGGGTTGGTTGGTCGGTCGGTCGGTCGGTCGATCGTCGCGTGTGAAACGTTTCAAGTATATCGATTCGAGACACCGACAATATGGTCCAGAGAGGGGTGGATGCCGGGCAAACAGGAGGGCGGTCAAATTTGTAACACCCTTCCCAGCCAATCGAAAACTAGTTTTCACTGGAATTTTTATTTATGTATTTATTTAATAATTTACGAGCGATGCAGTGTATTTGTTGATTTCAGCCGCTAATTTTTTCTTAATTCCTTCAAATTGCTTCTTGATGTACGTACGATACACCTGTGGGTTATCGTTCAGTGAATATCCAGTAGCCTTTGATTGATTTACTGGCAACATAGCTGCCACATCTCACACAAGGGTGAAGAGGAATTACAATGTAAACTACGAAAGCAAAAGGAGTAAAAGGAAACTCATTCGCAACAGCTTGTTAATGAGAATTAAATAACTGGCAAGCTGGTCGTCCGAACTTACAGAAGGAAGCAGAGAAGCTTCTACTCAGTCGGAAATACCATTTACTTACGTAATTGCATGTTCCTGTCACGGACACGCTAAATCTATCGTGATATCATTTATAAGGAAGCGAACACGGAAGAGCAGAGTATTACGTAAGGAACGCGACCGACCATTGAAATTAACAAGCCAAGTGAAGTAGCGGAAAACAGTGAACAAGGTTATCGATCACTTTGAATATAAAAATAAAATCACCAACCGCTACTAGCATATTATCATTTTGCGAAATGCGGGGTCCTCTGTGTCCTGCGAATCCAGCAATTTCCTCCGCGTTTTTCCAACGAGCCGAACGTACTTTGTTCGATAAGAAGACCGCAGCGTATTCTACCTTCAGCTACGACCACGGAATTGTAAACAGCTTTTTGAAGCAAGGGATCCCAGAGAATCGAAAGGTAAATGCAACGGATCTGTTTGCCACGTTCACCGTGTTAATATGCGATACACTTGGACAGCCTGGAATCTGCAACGAGATTCCGCGACGCTGGAACCGCTGAGTACGGAAGAGAAGCGTGAAGCTGGAAATCAGCAAGTCAACGCTGCCGTAGCTCGCAGAGACGATTCCGCTCGTCGTTTTTCCCCGTCCTTGGTGCAGGCATTCATCGACGACTGAAAGGAAGCGGGACGCCGCTTGTCCTAGAGCAAAAAACGATGGCCGATACAAGACGGATCCGCTTCGCTTCCGCGTGCATCGAAATGACAGGAGGCGTGCTCGCGCCACGGCACGCTTGTCCCGCCGCCCCTCTTTGCCATTTCAATGCTCCAATCGACGGTGACAGTGACAACTGTAACACCGCACACCCGATACCCATGAGAATCCCGTGGCTGAGCGAGTTTGTTCGCTGCCAATGGAAGAATGTCAGCCTATCGCGGAAAAACTGCCGACCGATCGACTAGTCGACGGATACATCGGCGTTTCTTCGTGAAAAAGCGCTCTAACGTTGATGGAAAGTCGAGCGGTACGCAGGATGACCCGTAACTCGTACGAATGGGATCAGGCAGATTCTGTGGCTCGAAATGGGACGAAAAGCAGCAACTGCGTCGCAGGATGTATATATAGAGAAAGTCTAGTTCGGAAATTTAGCAGACGTATGCGAATTTGACCGATTGTCGGATGGATAGGAATGAATAATTAACAGGTGTTTATTGTACGCGCCAAAGTAAATTGAAAATGAAGAACGAAGAATTCAGGAGAAATAGCGGTTGGACGTGTTAGCGAAGAATTAACTCGATACGCGCTGCAAAGTATTCGCATTGTTCACGTTTCACAAGGTATATTCTCATTGCAAAATTAGGATCAAACAGCGACCATTTGGTTCTTCATAATACTTGGCGGTGTATAATAGTACTACATTCGTACGTATTGGGTTGTCCAAATGTTTCTTTCGTTTTATAAGGAAATAATAGACGCACAATGTTTTTTTTTTTATATTATTTTATTGAATTATACACGAACGTAATAATAGAAATAGAACGAAATGGATCACAGCTAATTCAATAAAGTAACATAAAACAGAAATTGTCGTTCGTCTATTGTCACCTTATGAAACAGTGCGATATTACAATAGTACTATACTACTACTACGGTAAAATGGTACTATATTAACGTTTGAATTGAGTTTCGAGAGTCGATGTATAACAATAAAAGCGACCCTTGCAATTGCCGTACCTTACGGAGCGATCATTCTTTAACCAGGTAACTGCGGATTTTAGTTTCAGGAATCTCAGATGGGGTTAGGTCGTGGAGTGAGTAAGTACAGGAGGTACAGACGAGTATGCGCGTGAAACACAGCTAATTGGTTAATTCTCGAATTGTAAAACGGATTGAGAAAAATATTCTGAAGGTAGAAAGACGACGGACGTGGATACAACGAGCGATGCCTAAACAGCGAATGTGTATATTATTATATAGAGTAGATAATAAAATGAATTATTTAATTAGATAAAAAAGTGGCAAGTGATCGGGATACGAGCGGAGGCAAATTTTGGAATTCGATTCTCTGGAGAAAACTACCTTCTCACACGTACAGCAACCTCCCATCGATTGTCCAAGCGGGAATTGACCACGTTTACGTACACTTTGCAAACCTTCTAACCGTATTTTCCAACGCGCTATCGTTATCCCCGATTTTCGTTTTATTTCGAGCCATAGACTCGACCTGGTGCCATTTGTACCGCGAATTACGAGCCACCCTGTAGTCGCTGGAAAAAGGATAGAAAAAGCAAATTTCCCACTACGCCCACTTTAAAGCCCTTTCGGCGGAAGGGTTGCGTACGAAATTTCTACATCCATCATCTCCGTTGGCAACCCCTTCACGGCCAACCCCCGACCGGCACGCGCCATTATAATGCTCCGGCTGAACTCGCTCGAAATTTAACTGCCCTTTAAAACTTTAACTACGGTTTACGAGCTCGCTGGCGCACGTACGACGAGCGCCAGAGAACAGCATCGAGCACGGTGAGGCGCCGTCTGTTTTTACGAGCCTTCTATCTCGCGCCCTTTTGTTGCACCGGCGAATCGACCAGGCAAAATGGAAATTTCATGCAAGAGCTTCACGACGGAGACGTTATCCCAGGCCTCTGGGATACGTTCGTAAAATTTCCCGTGGAACAGTAAAATTGCAATAAAAATTCCTGCCACCGCGCCATGGACGCCGCGAAATTTTCAAGGATGAAAACACGACGAGCAGGTTTTGGTGCAGGGGGTTGTTCGACATCGCGCAGAGACTAATCAGCTCGCGGCACTATCATCGTCGCTATCACTCTCTGTCGTTACGCACTTGTTTTACTCGCTCTGTTCTCTCAGTCAACCGAATAATCCGTTACATCTGCGTTACATCTGTGTTTTTACCTTAAGAGAATAGCGTTGATAGGACGGTAATCGCACAGCGGCAAATTCAAAATCTCCTTCGGGAATCTAAAATCCTAATGAGGCATCTGTAGAGGACTGGTTTATAGGACGTTTCACCGTCAGGTTTATTAGATGTTATAGCTTGTTGTCGTAGCCGTCGAATATATTTAAAAATAATAGATAGATATACAAACTATATTCGCCGAGTCGCTCGTACAGAGTATAAATCGCAAAGTAAAATTGCTAATTAATACTCGATACGGTTTATTTATACTGGTCGGGGGAGAGTCGGAAGATTGGAATTCGTCTTCGCTCGACGGTTGCGCTTAGCCATTCGCTATTCGATAAAAAAACATGATTTGAATTGTCCTGTACTCGTATGCCGCTACACATCGTTCTAAAGGTTCTAAGGTAAAAGTAGGGCGAATCTTTCACGAAAGAAATGTCCGAGCTCGTCCGAAGAAGAATGCGGTGAGACGTAACGACGATTCTTCATGCCCGATACATTGTTCCGTTTGTTCCGTGTTAATACAGTCGCCTCTTATTTTTATTAATCAACGATTTGAGCGATGCGGAACGTCTATGTAAATATTTAATTTTGTTCGTTAAATAACGTTTGAATTTTCCCATCTCGCGCTTCCATTTCAAAATTACGATCGTTTCAAGTTCAAAGTGTTCCAATTCGCTTTTCGGAGTATCGCCGACTACATCTATACATTTTACAACTTTCTCATGACTGTACGTTTACCGACTGCCGACATTTATGCAAATTCGTGCTTTTACGAACAAGTATAATTTAAAAAATAGCGCTCGAATCGTTTGATCTACTAAAACCTTGTAAAAAGTAATTTCGCTGTTTTATACGTTTCTGCGTATCACGAGCTTGCCCTTTCACATTTTCAAATGTCCCACGAACGCATAAAAATGCGCCGTCGACTTATTGGAATTTGAGCCGAAGGGCTACGAATTTGCCGCTCTTTCACCATTCTCCTGCACCCGTGCGCGTGTTCGCGCGTATCGAGCGGATAGACGGAAATTCCGGTTAACGGTCGATGCAACGAGGTTCCACGAGCGAGCGAACGAACGTTGGTAGCCGGCAGAAGGTTTCCCAGAGCGGAAAACCGGAGGAAAATTCAGTCCGACTGGTGGACTCGCAGGGAACTCGCTCGAGAGAACAAAACCGTGCTATTGTTTCCCTCTAACAAGCACGGACAGCTAGGTTCTGGCCTTCGTGCTCGAATCGAGCGATGGTATCGCGCGTGACCCCGCGTTCAAACGTAAACGGAGAGATTTCAAGTGGCCCGAAGGGTGGAGGCCAGAGGGGAAGAGGAAAAAAACGCGGAGGAGACAAGAAAAGAGAAAAGGCACGCCACGCGAGGATAGGAGAGGAGAGGAAAGGAGAGGTTGCCGTGCAAAAATTCCGCGCGTAGGACGAGCGGAAATCCTTATGGAAATGGCTCGCGACCGCGCTCTCGCTAACGGAAGTCGAGAGACGTGGAGGCTAGCGTATCCTGTTTGATAAAACGCTGCAAACCAGATAGAAGGGAGTCACTGCGCCGATGGTACACGAGATTATGGTAATCTTTGCCCGTTCCAAAGAGACCTCGTCTTTGGATTTCAACGGGCCGCCAGATATCATCTTTCACGGTGGAGATGGAGGGAAGAGGAAGAAGACGGCCAAAGAGAAGAGAAAGAGAGGAAGAGAGTAAATTCGTCGAGAAGCTGGCGTTAAAATCGAATCGCTCGGATTTATGTGCGGACGATGCGATGCAACGAATATTCCTGATGATATCCCTACGAGGTTTATTCGCGAGGAAAGGTGAACAAAGTGGCTAAAGAAAACACAAGAAGAAGAAAAGAAGGAAGGTTTGATAAGTTGGAACCAGTTGCTGCACAAGTGCGTATATCACGCGACATGGATGTTTTCGTTTATTATTCATGATGGCATGTTGGCAGCGGTTCTTCGCGAGCGGTGATTTAGCGAGAAAAACAGCGCCGTTTCCAACGACGTCGAGGCGGAGGAAAGCTTGTCCCGGCATTCTCATAGATCGAAAGCGGACCGCGGTGTTGCGTAATTGAATTAGGAATGAATCGAAAGCGAAATCGAAAGCGTTTGTGTGCAAATCACCGCGAGAAATCATGGCGAACCGATCGGCGTCTCGCTTACGAAATACGCCTGCTGCGTTTCGAAAGGGGATGATGTCCTTTTCTCGCTTGGAAAATTCCCATCTTCGAATCGATGACGAGCAACGAGATATTCGCTCCTACCGGCTGGTTCTTAAGTGCTGTACTTGTTGAATAACTTCGATTAGGCTTCGAAACTCTCGAAACTCTGACGAGTTGTTAAAAGGATGCTTATTTTGATATTAACGCTAGAACTGATATTAACGCTCGAAATTAACGCTAGAACTAACGCACCAGTCTTCGTGTTATATTTTTTTCCGCAATGACGTCATGGCTTTCGCAACGATAACTAAGAGAATGATATAACGAATTTTATTTTGTTTTTTGTATTTTGAAAATAATTTTGTATCAGGGCTACCTATAACGATACCAGTGAAAATGTAAAAGGGTGCTGCAATCTGTTTATCGAACCCCAATTAACCAGTTCCCTCGTTTTCTATAACTTGCCACACGTTTTTCATATCTTTACCGCGTATTCTTCGATATGACGATATCAGTTATGAGGAAAATTCCAGATCGGTCGCTAGATCGCTAGATGCTAATGTTAAAAATACCACAGAAAACGACTGGTTCTACAATTTTATAAATGTGTCAACCCTCGTTTAGGGATCCCAGATGGATAAATAATAGCAAAAGTGTACCACATAACATGGAATTGCTTCTGTGAGAAAGTAAAAGGTCAATAAATATACAAATATTCTATTATTAGGTATTTCTAATGGAAATATATATATATATATATAGTGGCTCAGTGAATAATGTACATTAAAGTAATTTGCTTAGACAAGTGGATGTCGATAGGAAGATGGTAGTCTTAAGATTACGTCAATAAAATTTGGAAAGGATTCAACAACGTAGGCAAGACTTACGATACATTTATTAGAAACGCGCATTGACTCACGAAAATATTTATGTATATCGCCAATATCGACGATATCGTCGTTACGTTCTTATTGACAAAGCGCATTTTCCTCGTACGTTCGATATTTATCGACGATATTCGCACCTACGATGATGTTGAGAAGCCTGAAAAGATATTGGCGATATGCGTATGTATATTGCTTGTCCGAGGGTCGCTTAAAAAGCCACCGAAAATCTTAGGAGCCGTGGAAACGTCGCAAGATCTTGATTATTTCGATGAGTGTTGGAAGCTCGGCGTACGGTCGATGTTTCACAGACACGTGGAACTGACCCAAAAAACAGCATCACTGGCATAATACGTCAAAGAGAAAGCAGGAAGTTGAAGACTCCGGAAACGCAATTGACCTTGAAATATTCTCGCGAGATTGGCAGGATCTTCGAGACGTTCGAGACGTACGCCGGTTCTATCGAATCCCATCCGAGGCGGTTCGAAGGATCTCGAAGAAAGCAAGGAATCGTTCGGAAACTGAGGCTCGAACTGAGGCCGCTGTTCGTCCGTGGAACGAGAGAACGCGCGTATCTGCTGCACGATCGATCGCAGAGGATAGAGAGACGAGTGATCGTGATCGGTGGCAGGTGCGTCTCGACTTGCAAGCTGGGAAGACGGCAGCAGAGCGGAGCAGATTCGAAGTCGATGAAGACGAGGCGCGAGAGGGAGACAGAGAACGGGCTAGAGGGAGGAAGAGGGAGGGGAAGAGAAACGTAGAAGGAGAACCGCGAGGGAGTGAGTTATCTCGGGCTATCTCGTTCGCTGAGCGATCGTCTTTTGGTTCAGCTAACGCGGCAGTGCCGCGGCGAAACCGGAAATTACGTCTGGGGTTCCATCTCCGGTGTTGTGCGGAGAGTTGGTGCGCGCCTTGGCGGAATTCTCCGTGAGAAAACGCCACGCCAACCGCCGCCGCGCCGCACCGCACCACGGCATCGCTTTCCAGCAGTTATTAAACTTCTAACCGCGCCTCCTCCTTTCCGCCACTTCGCCCCTTGCTCCGTTGTTGTAATGACAAAACGGGGCTGGGAAAGGGGTTGCAGGAGGAGGCTCTCGCCACCGTTTCGTATCGTTTCCCCGAGAAATCCACACAGTTGCTCGCGCTTTCGTCTCTCTATCGGCGTATTCGCTCTGTCGCAAAGTAGATCTCGTCGTCGACGTCGTGGCCGATTAACGAGTTTAGAACAATCGGATCGTTCAGTTCCCAAGCTTCTTCCCAATTCTCTCTCTCTCTCTCTCTCTCTCTCTCTCTCTCTCTCTCTCTCTTTCTTTCTCTGTTGGTTTTCACCACGTTAATCGCCCGACTCGCGCATTTTTCTCGTCCCCGACGCGCTATCGATTTTTGTAATCTACTCTCGACCGTCGAGGAAGGGGGTTGTCTCGTCGGTGACGTCACTAGGTCATACATCAACTCGTTATCAGCACGCCGCCTCCCTTCTTTCTTCGAAGGGAGGCCTGCAGGCAGTGGAAAATGGAGAAAGAGTGGACCGACGCGGCGAGAGAGCTAAGCTATCCGCGCGTGAACGACGATGATGAAAAAGCGCGAAATTTGTACCTTTTCGAGCACCGAAAATTTGAATAAAGCGTCGCTGTGTAAGTCGTAGGGTATCGTACAAGTACGATCGTTCGTGGGATGTGCGTGGGCAAAGCGTAGAATAGAAAAGTTAAATGTTAGGCTGAGCCAAAAGTTTCTTTCGTTTTATAAGAAAATAATAAAGGAAAAGTGGATCGTGCGTGATTCGGTAAAATAATAGAAAAGAAAAAATCTCGTGTATCGATTGTTTCCTTATGAAACGAACGAAACTTTCCGGGCTACTTGATTTCGTTGCATCTTATTTTCAAAGGAAATTGCAGAATGTACACAGAAACGTACAATGCGGTGTGAGTGTAAATGTCGTGAGTGCGTGTGCTCGTAATTTTCGTGAACGATCAAACGAGAAAACACAGGATGAGGATAAGGAAGGAGAGAAGGGATGGGGGGAGGGTGGAGGGGGAAATTCGCAAGAATCCAAGCAGCGGTTCTAATTTTATTGCGGCGGATCGAATCGGACGTTGCATGCAGCCCTCGGTGCTTGTCAATCCTCCCCCAGGAAAAGCCAGTCGAGAGAGGAAGGGGAGAGGTCTGGACGAGAAGAAGGAGGAGGACGAAACGGAAGCTGAAGGCGGTCGGTATCTGACGAGATAAGAGCGCAATCTCTGCTCCCTGTCCACCCTCTTCCCCGTCCCTCTCAGAGAGATCAAATTTTCTCCAACCCTCGCTCCTTCTCGGAACGCGTTCTCCCCTATTCTTCGAGAAATCGTTCAACCTTTCCGCGTCCGAATTTCCTTCTCTAGTTCCATCCTCCTCTTTTCTCTTTTTCTTCCCTCTTTCGTACAGGATGTCCGCGCGTTCCACCAACTAACTTTCCAAGCTCGTCCTACAGGCGATGATGAGACTAAAACGTCACCACGTAGCAGCAACGCCACCGATCATTCGTTACAAAGTTGTAACAAAAGTATGCAACGTTAAAATTATAGATCAGACGGGTATTTGATCGATGAAAGGTTTCTATCGTTTTATAAGGAAATAACGGATGCACGACGTTTTCCGTTTTATATTATTTTATCAAATTACGATCCATTTTCTCCTATCGAAGTGAACATCACAACATTCGACGGATTAGGTTTAATATTTGTGGACATCGACGAAAAGTGGACATCGACGCGCTATCGAATTTCATTCTCGCGATTAACTTGATAACCAGAACGAAAGCAAGTCGCGTGATACAATCACGCAGAAGAATAACAAACACACGTATGTATATAATTATTGCCTGATATTATCCGATTAACCAGTTTCTCAATTTTTGTTGATACAGGAATTTACATAAAATTGGATGGAAGAAAGAAACAGCGATTTTAAATGAAATTTCGAAACATTCGACGAGAGGAAGAGCATCGAAGTGGCGTGTTCGTATTGCGCTTCGTATTCCTGTTACAACTTTCGAACGAAGCATTTACCAAGTTTTCGGCCTTTCGCTCTTATTTTTATCAGCGAAACACACCGGCAAGGTTTGTACAGCAAACACTTCGTGCGAGTCGATTCTACATCTGCATACGTACGCGATAGCCAGTTTCGTTCGACCAGGTATTTTTAAACCCACGAAACACGCGTCAGGCTTAAGTGGCCTGTATATTTCTACGTTACAAAATATACGATCCTTTAACCGCGCCTTCCAGCTAAAATACTCGAAACAGCGGACATCGATAAGAGTGAAATCTGCTTCTTAATCTCGATGGCCACTTGTCACGTGAAAACTGACAAAATGGTAAGCAAACTTGTGAGAAAAAAGTGGTTGCGCCTGCACCGACGTGACTTTCCTTCGCGCGTGCACTTAACAACAAGGAAGAGAGGAAAATATCCAGCGGAATTTTCCGACGATCGGATCGGTTAAAAATCCGAAACAGAGGGAAAATCGAGAGGCCAGTTCGGTCTCTCCGTGCCTCTCTGTCTAGGGAGGGTGGAAGAACTCTCGGGCGTAGAAGGGGTTGAAAGAGACAGAGAGAGGGACGGTTGCCTGGCAACGACGAGAGGGGTGCCCGGCAGTATAGATCGCTATCCAGCCACCTCCTGAGGGGCGGGCTGCGAGGGTGGAAGAGGCGAAACCACCCCGTTGGCAAGATGGCTTTATTACCCTCCGCCGAGGAGTTGCCGATGTTGCTGCAGTAACTTGCTCCAAAGCTCTAGGAAATGACTTTGGCGTAGGTGCTTTACGCCGGTGGCCCAGCCCGGTCTGCGTTACTCTACAGGCTGCCTCGGCGCTCGATTTACGGCCGACACGCCGCGACTCGGACCTTCTTCCAGCCGTGCGAATAGACGGAGTCGTATCGTGTGCGCGGCAATTGCAGGCGAGCGGAATCTTCGACTCGCGGAAATTCCTACGAAAACGCCTCGCGCGCCTGCCTCGTTATCCGTTGAAACGGCTACACACTCGGTGCAAGCTGTTGTTTAGATGCACCGGCGAACAGGACACAGCGGGGCAGACGAGGAAGCGCGCGGAATCGTAGAGGGTGCGATTTACTAAGATGAAAAGCTACCCCCTCCATCTATAGCGGCGTTGTCGGCGTTATCTAACGCAGACAGAGATTGCCTGTGTTGCTTACAAAACCCTGGCAACGCGTTCGAGCTATCTTTCGAGGCTCGAGCTGCCGCTTGAACCGCCTCGGCCGCTTCAGCCGGCGCGGAAAGGCGAGTCTGCGCCGGGGAAAAGCGACGAGAAAATCGATGCCCGCCGAGGGTAAATCGCGCCGCAAATTGCAAATTGGACCGAGATCGAGCGAGATCGATGCGCGCAATGTGCGCGACGATTCGTTAAAAGGTAGCTGGGAAAGGAAACGCGTGACTCTTTAAATCGCGGCGTATCGATTGGCCGGCAACTGTGAAGAGGAAGGAACGAAAGGGCGCGCAGCAAGGGTGAAAGAGAAGAGGATGGGAGTTATCGGGATCGGTTCGACAGGCAGCTTCCGGGCGATTCATTCCCACTATCGACTTCATTTCTTCCGGGCAATTTAATTTGCTAGTGTCAGCGTTACGCCCGCCCGAAATTATCTACCCTTTCGCCCGTTATTATTAACGTTATTCGCAAAAACTCGGCCCGAAGCGATCCGTTTCTACGCCGCTCTATCGCGATATAAACGGTCCAACAAATTCACACCTGGCCGACTTGACGAAATTACGGGGGAAAAATGGCCAATGAGCACCGCTACACTGGCAGCGATCTTCAAATTAATTCGATAACGTCCCTCTTGCCTCCATATTTACGATACCATCTACTACGAAAGAGTTCTCCACCGGCAACGATCCCGCTAACGGCCCAAACAATCGACAAAGTTTTTTCCTCCCCGTGACCGAGCCACGAGGCGGTGGAAAACGTTCGGAGGACGAGGCGGACAAAGATGGGGAAGAAGGGCGAAACTCGGGCCGAATTGATACCGGAGGTGTGTCTCGAGGCCATCGCTATCTCGTGTCGTGGAAGCAAGGCGAAGACGAAGAACGAAGCCAGGGGTGAATTTGAAAGAAAGTCGAAGTGGGTGGCACGTCATTCCGCCAGACCAATTAAATTTTTATATCTCACGGTGAGAGTTTGAGCGATAGGAAAAGTTGGACCACCGTCACCACACTTTTCGCTTCTCGAAAGTCGAACCGGTCCGATCGCACGAAAGCGCAAGAAGAATGTCGATCGAGATTAACCCTCAGTGCGCGCGTAAAGGAAGTTTCTTTGTTAAATATGTCGCTAAATTCCAACCACCTGCCTCTGCCGGAATATTGTTGTTCCTTCGCTGCGACGAATTTGCCACGATCCTGACGAAACGAATCACGTTGCGAGAGTCTACGGATTCCAAGTCGAGAGATTTATCGTGGTGAAATAGGAATTAGTCTATTCGAGTGGAATAACGAATAATAAGTGTCGCGAGTAGTAGAAGCGAACTCGAGAAATTGCTCGTTTCATCGACCTGATCTACGGTGGCCAACGTGTGCACTTTTCGTCTTTGCTGCTATAAAGACGAGGTTTCGTTGTAAATGAGAAACTTTCCAGTGTTCATGGTCGTCGTTGCATCAAAATAATCGAACATCATCGAGAAATATCGTCGAGTTGGCCCTTAAAAAAAAATTTGAAACGCGTTTCACTCGAAACATGTTTCTATCGAGTTCGGCCTCGCCACCAACGTAATCTCGTCGCGATCTCCTGCTTACAAGCTCTCTTGCTTTACTCGAACGATGTAATTAACTGGACGGAGGAATTATTTGAAAATGATTTATTGGAGTTTCGGACGAAACGAGCCTGCTCTTTACTTGCAAAATAAAAATAGTGACGGTAACTCGTTATTTCAAAACTGTCATCTTCCATTTTATTTCGAACGAAACGTAGCCAAGTTTGCGACCAACTCGTAAACGTAAAGATGTTTAATTCGTTGCCATCGATTTCGCGTGGGACGACGCTTGAAAAACAAAATGGCATTGCACATCTGGCTGCCTCCCTGCAACTCCTATGGGGGGCGCGTTCTCTCGCCGCGAGACGAAGAAACGCGCGGCGCGAGTTACGAAATCGAGTTTCCGCGCATCGGATTCGACGACCCTGGAGTTACGATCGTCCGGAGACCTTAACCTCCGCTTTTCCAGACGAAAAGCACCGAGAACAGAAAACAATAGAGATCTTGCGAGCCAGCAGCACGAGAGAGGCGAGCTCGTAAAATTGGACGAAAGGAAGGACCGTGACTCTGGAGGAGATTCGACCGATGAAAATCGAGGAAACCGGGGGTTAAAAAGCGCGAGAGCGCCGCTCCGACTCATAAACCACGTAATCCCTCGTAAACTGTACCTTATCCCGAATGTCCCGACCCCTGCGACGATAGCTTATCCTCGAAAGAAGGCGAGTTTGATGAGAGAAGCAAGAAATTACTTTCCTCGAGTTCGCCTTCGTCTGTGAAAAGTCGGTTGAAACCGTTCGAATCTGTCGATAGTTGCCTATTCTCGCAGAGTAGAATCGTAAAGCGACCGCTTAATAGTTCAAATTGGTCCCATCGATCGCCACCGGAGAAACACGGAATTTTGTTCGTCGATCGATACGGCAATTTAACTTGCCGCTGGGAGGAGAGAAAGAGATGCGAAGGACGAAGTTTCGAGGGATCGAGAGACCACGATACGACTATAATCGTCGTCGGATATATTCCACCTCCATGTCCCTCTCCGGGACACAGATTTTGCTAATCTTTCGTCTACCATTTTGCATTCTCTGAGCTAGCGGTTCTTCGTCGTTTGTTTAAACGGTTCTTTGTTGTCGCGGTATCCTACGACTTTATTCGAAGTTTGAATCTGTTTGAATCTGAAAATAGGTACGTAGCTGTATTTAACACTTTGAGAGCAGTATGCTCCGACAAGCATAAATTCGCCGGGATTCGCGCGTATTTTCCGAGCTTTGAAAATTTCCTTTATAACGTTTATTCGAAATTTACATTTCGACTCGATGAGCATATTTTAAGATGCTTTTAGTAATGTTTTTTAATACGATATGCTTGAAAACAACTTCCCAGATGGAAAGCTACTAAGCAAAATTTATTATTTTATTAAATAAAAATCAGAATGGACTTTCCAAGCAGCATTTAACCAGTGCAACATTTTGTTGAAAATCAATCAGCATATTTAAAGATGCTTCTAGTGACGTTTTTTAGTGCGATACGCTTGAAAACAACTTCCCAGATGGAAAGCTACTAAGCAAAATTTATTATTTTATTAAATAAAAATCAGAATTGACTTTCCAAGCAGCATTTAACCAGTGCAACATTTTGTTGAAAATCAATCAGCATATTTAAAGATGCTTCCAGTGACGTTTTTTAGTGCGATATGCTTGAAGCAACTTCCCAGGTGGAAAGGTACCAAGCAAAATTTGTTATTCTATTAAATTTCTCAGAAATCGGAGCAGCATTTAACCAGTGCAATATTTTGTTAAAAATCAATCAGCATATTTAAAGATGCTTCCAGTGACGTTTTTTAGTGCGTTATGCTTGAAAACAACTTCCCAGATGGAAAGGTACTAAGCAAAATTTATTATTCTATGAAATTTCTCAAAAATCGGAACAATATTCCCGAACGACCAATATTATATCAATATATTGAGAACAATTCCGTATTATTCAATCATGTAATGTAAAAACACATTCGTAACATTTCGTTTATAGCACCCATCGCTCCTTTTTTACTGTTTCATTTAACGATAGTTAACATTTTCATAGGACACCGCATCAAATATGTGAGACGCGAATTCGCTGCCATTTCTCTCCCATTGAAAGAGCGTTAAAACGACCTTCGATTGCTCGTCGATAACCTTCGAATTTGAAGGGAAGAGATTTAAAACGAATGATTAAACTCCTATTAAACGTTCTTTGTACATTATTATTTTATTAAATAATAATAATAAATATTGTACGAATAGTAAAATATTATGCCGCGTATACGTGTAAGTTACTAGCGTTAGCCCAGTCGACCTGATGGAATTGGAGCGGGCGGTAGCTCCGCTTCCAATGATTTACATCTTCTTTCGGACTGCTCGGTCGAGAGGGGATTTGCAGAGTATTTTCGGACGACTGGAGCGCGATTCGAGGACGAAAACGACAGCGTTTAGGCCGGCGAGCCGAGAAACGCAGTTCGACTTGCACCGAATACCTTGTAATTTTCCACTTTCTATTCGATCTAAGCTAATTAATTTACCTCCAATTAATTACCGACAATTGCTGCCGCTCTAATTACGCGCGCTCGATTAGAATCTACGAAAGTTTACGGCCGAACGGGGCGATCTTAACGTCTCAGGTTTTGCATGTGATTTCTCCCTAATGATAGCCGGCCTGGCGTACACCTAAACGCACGAAACCGATCTGTGCGCGAATATTCGAGTCGTAATCGGCGATGGTGGATTTGGCGTAGCGTGGCCGCGAATCCCGCGGCCGCTAAATTATCTTCACAGTTTCTGATTCCGCATTAATTGCTCGACTAATTAAGAAACCGGAGAACGCGTCTCGTTAGCGCGCGGTGAAGCAAGTTCGACGGAAAGTGAGTCGAGTATGAAAAGGAATAACGACGAGCAGACGAGCCTGCACAGTGAATCGATTAACGCGTGC
The DNA here is from genome assembly GCA_014825975.1 of Bombus haemorrhoidalis. Classification (NCBI taxonomy): domain Eukaryota; kingdom Metazoa; phylum Arthropoda; class Insecta; order Hymenoptera; family Apidae; genus Bombus; species Bombus haemorrhoidalis. The sequence continues at coordinate 5,823,279 of CM026176.1, forward strand.
CCCGTTCCAAAGGAAACAGAGATACAGAACGTTGCAAAATCGGCCAGAAAATATGCCATCGTCGCAGCGTAATCGCTTTCTCCGATGTATATACCCTGTGCCATCGATCAAATTAATCCGGCCGTATGCAAAGCGACTCGTTGTTTGGCCGCGTCGTTTCTAACTGACGCGCGCCGATCATCGCGATCCTCCTGCCACACGCTCTATTCCACCGTATATATGCAAATCGTTGGAGAATGATCGAGAGCCGTAATCCGATCAAACATCTTTGTCGATTGGCAAACCTGTGCGTCACTCGACGCCACGCAACCACCGTAAAACGTAGCGCGTTTTCATCGCTAAAACCCAACCTTCCACTTCGTTTCCATTCGCTTTCCCCCGCAGTTCTTCCATCTGACATTCGACAACGAAGAAGGAGCAAATACGAAGCAAGAGAAGGGAGCAGAAAGAAGAAACAGAGGGAGCAAAAGAGAAAAAGATAGAGAGAAAAGAAACTGTGGCAGATGAAGGCTGCTTTGTAGGACGATATCGCTAAGTGGAAATCAGTGGCCGGGTGGCGCCTCCGCCCTCTGCCCTTAAGGGCTTCTCTCGTTCACGCTCCTGGAATCGCGACGGCGACCCGCTACCGGGAACTTGCTAACTTCATTAAAATATTGCCATCAACACCGAGGCCCATTGTCTTGTAGCTTAACCGGCCGATTAACCCTGCCCGACATCCCTCCGACGAGAACAGTAGCTGCATTTTCTTTCTGCCGAGCAAAAACCATCTTCCACGGCCATCCTCGGCCACCGCCGACTCTCCCCGCCAATCTATTTATCGATATCCCGCTATCGGTTCTATCGGTTCTTCGAAATTTTACAGGCGCGAAAATGTACGTAGGTAGGTAGGCGCGATTGAAAATCGCGTGCAAACCGAGGCTGAGAAAAATTGGCCTGCAGCGAGAGAACGAAACGAGCCAACGACCGACGAGGAATTTTACACGTTTCCGCTTTGGACGATCGCCGACGATAACTCGTTGAGAAAAGTGGAACAACGATTCTCTGTTGTATCTAACGATTCTCAAACGACAGTTCCTTCGATGAATCGAACGATGATTCGTTCGTAACGAAACGCCACAAAGCATACTTTGCTACGCGCGTGTTTGTCCTTACACGAGCAGCTACGATTGTACCAAACGTGTTTCGGACATGCAATTCTTACCGTTTCCTCCAAGTACGAACAGTGTCCTGTATCCAAGCGTTTCAGATTAATCGAAATAATCAAAATCAATTGTATCAGCATAATCAAAATTAATCGAAATAGGCGAATAAGAGAATCGAACGGAGGAACAAAACGTGTTGTCTGAGAATGGAGAATACCTCGGTTGGATGCGATCAAACTTTTCAAGACTAGCGAAACGAACTCGTTCGGTAAATTGGTATAAGCACTCCGATTCTCATCTTTCACATTCGATGGATCATCCGCGGTGAGTGAAAATGTCGGTGGCTTACCGCGCGCGCACACACACACACACACGGTACGTCCGCTTCTCGCGTTTTCCGAACGAAATTTCAAAAATTCAATGGAATAATAATAATAATAATTAGTAATCGTTGAAGTGATCACCACCTCTAAGAAAACTCTACATCTGGTCTTTTAGTTTTGTCAAGCGCCGAAGACATCGACAGCGTATAGACGAAAGATTGGGTCGAAGGTAAACGATAAACTGTAGACTTGTATTTATACTTCGGTTTATCCACGCGTTCCTTTGTATTCACATACATCTAATAACCTCAAGAATAACAGTACTAATAATAGCATTAGGACTAATAATGATAACAATGATAATATAATACTACTTTAAGTAAATATTTCTTTTACTTGCTACATCGTATTTGTCGCTGTCGATGTTATTGTACGATTATTTTTAGAAACATAAAGTGACGAAGGTGGGTCGTGGTTCTCGAAAATATCGCTAAATAATATCGTACGATACGGTACAGTAAAGATAAATAGAGAGAAATATCACGTTACAGAAATTTATAAAGTGAAATGTAGAAACTCGAGTTTCGCAAAAAGTAAACGACCCGAGAGTAGATTCGGGTGTAGATGGAAGACCTCCTAGGAGCGGGTACGCGCGAGGAATTCCGAACGTTTTGCACGTAGGAAGGAGCGAGGGACCATAATGGCAGCCGGCCGGGTAAAACGGATGACAAAGAGGCTTTAACGATGTCCGCGGTGTGCTCGGTTGAGTGACGCAGGACACGAGCCCGCGGCCCTTCTTTCCTCCTTGAAAGAGACGAGAAAACGAGCGCGCGTGTACGCCGAGACGAAGCAGCAACGAACACGGACCACGCACGTCGTACGAAGAAGCTACTCGTTCCCGTGCGGTTTTTTGCCGCGACTGTAATTGAGCCTGTCTCGTCGAGCTACCGTCTAAATGAATTACGAGGCGCCGTGCACGGCACGAGCCCTATCCCCGGGGCCATTACACTTTTTTCCCAAATCACCGCGATTCTTCTGCGTCCATTACTAGACTCTTCTTTTTTCTTCGTCGTTTCGCGTCATTTTTTCTTTCAACTTTCGTTTCGTCTCGTTTCGTTTGGCTTCGGTGGAAGAAACTGGAAACTCTTGTAAATCGCTGTGAGTAGGAAGCAGTAGCGCGCGTTATACGCTTACAAAGAATGCCTTTGTGATTATGATTCAAAGTTCGTCGCTAATTAAGCGCAGCCTGAAAAGTCATATTCCGCGAAGAGAAATAGCGAGTGGGCGGCTCGATCAAAGAGACAGCAGGGAAATCGCAAGCTGGTTGCAATTAACCAGGGGGAAAAAAGCCTCCGACTCGCGTCTATCCTTTCATAAATCGCCAACGAACGAACTCCGATTCTATGGAATCTCTAAGTCCATTTACGTATTTCAGTTTGCTTTTTAATATCGTTGGAAAGAAATTTTGACATGTCATGAGTATATCGAATGATATGAAGACTCGGTCTATTCGTTCAATTTTTCTACGTTCATAGAACGGAAAGAAATAATTCATATGATATCTGACGTCGTTGTTTGAAACTAGTTACTACTCGCGAGTACGTCGATTACTTATTATCGACGCGGGCGAGATGCAAAGGATTGGTCGGTAAGGTTACCGACATTGTAAAGGGGAAATATTTATCGTTGACGTAGATACCAGTAAATAGTCGAATTCAAATCTCGCGTGCAATTAATTTCCAGATTTCATTCGCAAGCAGGAAACGAATAATTTCTATCACGTATAATAGTTATAAATATATCGAAAGCTGCTGCAACATGCAAAGTTTTCTAGCGCTCCTATTATCGACAACTATCAAAATTTGTACTCGTTGTTTATCCTATACAGTCATTTTAATATAGATTCTCTGGATTACCTAAACATGTTTTTTGCAAGCTATGGTAAAATATGGTTTGAATAAAGAAAGATGAACGCTGATTTATATTTTACGTACCAATTTCGTTAGTCGACTCCAAGCTGGTACTTGGACGTGTCCTTTATACAGATTTTTCCGTGTATCATCTATAAAATCACAATAAAGATATTTCATTATTCATTGTTGTTCTAAATGATCGTTCTACTCTCGTACAAGTTTAATCCTATTGTATACATATAACAAATTCCTTTTCGTTAGACACATATGCTTTGACAACAAAAGCTATGCCGATAAATATAAACCTATAATATCATATATTTCGTTGAGAATATAATGTAAAAAGCAGAACCTAGCAAATTGTTTTATCCAGCAAGTATTATAGAAAATACTACATTTAAATATTTTACATATTCTTCGTATCATGTAAATTTTGTACAATTTTGCATTTTCAAATTTCCTATAGATATATAAGAATTCTCGGTCTACTTATGATTATAATAACTATCAAGGGAGAAAGAAAACTCACCGTCGCTTATTTTCATTAACGAAGCAAATTCAAGCACAAATTTCATTTTTGCAAGTACACGATTCGTACGCGATTTTCGCTCGAAAATGCAAAGTTATTAACTACTTACTAATTTCGAAATTTAGTCGTTGGAGATACGTCATCACCGCTCGAGCGCTGTAATTGACAGCTCGACCAATCGCGTTAACCGCCTGAATATATGCAGCGAGAAAATATGCGATACAAGAGTATAACTAATTTGGAATAAATTAATTAATAATAATTGTATTAACTTGATGATAAAAGCTTAATAATACGTTAAATTAAATTTTATTATCGCACGATCTATCTTCTATCAGCTATAATTATTGTTTATATTACGTCAAGACGTGAGTGATTCTTATAACCTATAACTCTTTAGTTTTGAAAAGTATTTATTAAGTACAAGATATTTATTGAAAGGTCAAAATGTTACGGAGACAAGCGAGGCTTCGTAGAGAATATCTCTACAGAAAATCCGTTCAAGATAAATTAAAAAGCATTCAAGAAAAGAAGGAAAAACTTAAACGCAGCCTAGAACAAAATATACCTATACATCCAGATCTAAGAAAAGATGCTTTGAACATACAAAAACAATTAGCTTGGGAAGATGCTGGACCAGAAATGGCTGTTGCTATTGGAACAGAAATGGGAGGTATTGTGGGATCTCACGAAGACGATGAATATCGTTGGGCTGGAGTTGAAGATCCAAAAATTGTGATTACCACTTCTCGCGACCCAAGTTCCAGATTGAAAATGTTTGTCAAAGAAATGCGTTTGATATTTCCTAATTCTCAAAGAATGAATCGAGGAAACTACGAAATGAAACAATTGATACATGCCTGCAGAGCAAACAACGTTACGGATTTCATAATTGTGCATGAACACAGGGGTGTGCCTGATTCTTTTATTGTTTGTCATCTTCCCTATGGACCTACTGCATATTTCACCATGTCGGACGTTATTATGAGACATGATATTCCTGATATTGGAACCATGTCTGAACAATATCCTCATCTTATATTTCACAATTTCAAAACAAAGTTAGGTGAACGTGTTATGAATATTTTAAAATATTTATTCCCAGTACCAAAAGAAGATAGCAAAAGAATAATTACATTTGCCAATCACGATGACTACATATCCTTCCGGCATCACACTTATAAAAAGACCCATGGAAAGGACATCGAACTAGTAGAAATTGGTCCCAGATTTCAATTAAAATTATATCAAATTAAATTAGGTACTTTGGACGCAGAAGCGGCAGCTGATACGGAATGGGCATTAAGACCTTACATGAATACTAGTCACAAGAGAAGATATTTATCTAACGAAGATGGATGGCAACAAGAAGATGATATTTAAATTTGTATTAATTAATTCTTTTAATTAATTTTCATGATCTTGATAATGTAAATAATACATTTTTTTTTATAATATATTCTAGATTTATTATTTTTCTATCATTAAATCTACTAAATTTATTATTCTAGATTCTTATCTTTTTAAATAACGTAGACTATTACTTTTATATCTTGTAAGTTGGAAAGTTTATGCAACTTTTAGAACAATCTATGTTTCCCATAAAAACTAAAATCAAGCACTTGTTTTTAAATTTCGCGCGTTGCGTCCTAAATGCGTAACTCACGCTGCGCAGTGCATTCTGGTTTCCTTCGTAGCAGTTGTTTTTAAAATCGCCATAAAAATAAATAAAGTTTGGGGTTTGAGGAGTAATTTCTGTTGGGAAGAGTGTTGAAGATTCGAACAAATGCATTTGCATCAAAGAAGCAAGAACTTATTAGCGCGTGATGCGCGCCAATATTCGTAAGCCCGCGAAATCTGAGAAAACGCCGCGGTGCAAGAAGCTCCGAGAGCAACGGAACGACGCTATGGATATGTTCGTGACTCCGAAACGTCAGAAGAATGACGGTGAGATCAGCTTTCACTTTATAGGGAGAGATATTTGGTAGACCAGTTGCTTGTTTGCTCGTATCGCTTGCAGTATTCCGCATGATTTGCGCGCGTTCGTAGCGAATTTATCAATTTCTTTGCAATATTTACTCCAATTTGCGTTTTGGTTACTAGCGCTTTTGTCCGTAGCGGAGAGTCATTAAACTAATGATGTGTACAATTCATTCGTAGTCAGGTTTTTTAAATTTGAGAAATTTCATGAAACAGTGACAGGCTCTAATGAGAAAACGATTATTACAAAAAACAAACAAACAGATAAAATTTTATTCGAATAAATGGCAATTGTCTTGTATTCATAATCTGAAGTAGTTGTAATACATGTTGATTCCAATATGTAGTATGTTTATGTACATCAGGTATAGAGAAATTTCTTTGTACTTATGTGTATGTAGTAAAATTTATGTGACACATAATACGCGTCCACGAGATCTAATAATTGGTATCAGACACATCTAGTTTAAAAAATTTCAAAATATCAATCAAAAAAATTATAATTCAAACAAGTATACAGTGAACTACGTTTGGATACCCATGCACACTCTTCGTGTAAAGTATATTTGCATAGAAATAATGATCTTGAATCCCGGAAGGTTATGAGAGTGGTAGTTAGATCTTACAAAGTATTTTGGTCCCTTTCTCTTTCTTGGCAAGGTGCAGTCCGCTTTATCTTTCAGATCTAGAGGTCACGGGTATCTCCCGCAGTGGCCGTGTGAGAAAGAAATCTTCCAAACTCGTTGACTTTGAGTCGCCAGATGATTTTACGGATAACAAGTACAAACGTCAAAAAGCACAGCAATTACAAAATCAACAATTATTGGACAGATATGATTCCCAACGTATGTCACCAAATCAGTCGATCCAACATGCAAGTAGTGGAAGACAAAGGAAGAATTCAAATTCCAACTCTGGACAGCAAAGAGTTAAACAAGAGACATTGTCAGATAACGAAGGGCAGTCTTCAGGGTCAGAGTCTGATGATCCCTCTGGGTTGAACGAGGATGAAAGATATAGTATGGATTCTGGAAGCGATGATGATGTAGATCCTCTTATGATAGACGATAGAGAAGCAGGGTTTAGAAAGCTTGAACCACCTGGCCAAGAAACACCTTCACAAGCAAATAGTTTGTACATGCTTGAGAAATGTAAGAAAAAGCTAATTATTAAAGATGGCAAAATAATAGGTAGAATGAAGGCACAACGTAAAGACAAAGGGGTATGTACACATGAAAGTTACTAAGGGGATGATTATTTCACAATTCGATGATGTTTTCAGAAAACGAGATTTACCGCGTACATGTTGTGGGCTAAAGAAATTAGGCAAGAGTTACTAGAGCAATGTCCTTATATGGGTATATAAGCTTCACTCTTGTTTCTCCATACTATGTACGGTCAGTTTAGAAAACCGATGCTAATATTATTCGTGAAACGTTGCTTTTTGTAGATTTTGCAGCAATTTCTAAACGGTTAGGAGAACTGTGGGCTACAGTACCAAATCTGGAAAAATATAACTGGCGCAGACGCGCAAAACGCTTGGCAGCAAAACCTCATTCTTTACCTGCGAGTAAAGATGAGCCTGTTTGGAAAATGCCGCCGCCTGCTTCGCGAAAAAAATTCATTAATAAAATTGGTGGGTTTGTTGGTTCTCATGTATACATCATTTTTACGAGTATATATCTCTAAAAGTTATATGGTAGTTTATTCATCTTGATTTGCTTCTCGTGCACGCGTATTAGTCAAAAGTCTTTCAAATAATATATCGTTTATATGTTTTATGCCTCTGAGAATTATATGGTAGATGTCTTATTATCATTTGTTTTGTATGCATGCATCTCGTTTAGAGATAGGCAAATCGAACAACACGATAACATTTGTAACATTTTATGTTCTGTCTTTCTTTGTATTACAGGTAATGGAAAAGAGCAGAAGCCTGCTACCTCCAAAAAGACTATTCAACTAGGTCTACCCTCGGTTGTAGGAAATGTTCCGGTATCGCCGCCGTCGAATCGAACTGGGAAAGATTTAGTTAACGAACCAATGATAGGAACAGGGATGTACAAAGTCGTTGGTACTCAACCTATCGATGTAGCTGCTCATCTCAAGCTTCTCGGTGAGAGCTTAACGATCATCGGTGAACGGTTAAAGGAACACGATGGGCAAATAGCGGTATCGGGCAGTCTGTCAGTCTTGCTGGATTCTCTACTTTGCGCACTGGGTCCTTTGATTTGCCTAACACAACAGGTACCAGAAACTAATGGAGCTAAACACGAAACACTTTCGCAAATGCTCGACAATATTGCGTATCTTATGCCTGGTTTGTAATATATGTAAAAATAATGAAAAAGATAATCTAATAATATACAATGTAAATATATCGATAAATTGAATAGACGTACATAATTGTTAAATGAATTAAGAATAACGAAGAAATGATATAGTTTTGTTTGCTACAAAAGGAGAGAATTTTAAAGTGAAATCTTTGTTATATTTTCTCTGCTTATAAAAGTAAGAAGTTTTATATAAATAATATGTTTGTACAAAAAATTACAATAAACATTTGAATAATTCTATAACTAACTGTACACGAAAAATAACTAAAATCACTTATTCATGTGGTAAAACAGGGGGACACGTACAGAATAGATTTCTGTCTCCATATATATCATCTATCCTTCCAACACTCGGCCAAATCTTGTTGCTTCCTTTTACAAATGGCTGTAAATAAATATGAATATAGTTCATTTATTATTCATTCCCTAATGAATGTCAAGTAGTCACTTACAGCTGGAAATGCTGCCAATTCTCGTGAGTATGGTCTATCCCATTTACTTGATATTACTTGTTCTTGAGTGTGTGGTGCCATTTTCAATGGATTCTTAACAATGTCTAATTTACCACTTTCTATATTGTCAATTTCTTGTCGTATATCTACAAAACAAAACTTTCAAATATCTATTGATGTCTTTCTTAAAAGGAAAACAAACATTTTTAGTGAATATACTTAGTAGTATTCTTACGAATCAAAGCATCGCAAAATCTGTCCAATTCTCTTTTGTCCTCGGATTCGGTTGGCTCGATCATTAATGTACCCGTTACAGGCCAGCTCATTGTTGGAGCATGGAAACCATAATCCATTAATCTTTTAGCAATATCTACGGCCTCGATATTTGCCGTTTTCTTGAAATCCCTTATATCCAAAATGAATTCATGCGCTACCAATCCTGTCTTTCCCTTATACAGTGTCTTGTAATACCTTTCCAGTGTTTTACTCATGTAATTTGCGTTTAGAATAGCAACTTGGGTAGCTTTTCTTAACCCGTTTGGACCCATCATTTTAATGTAAGCCCATGAAATTGGTAGAATAGCTGATGATCCGAAAGGAGCAGCTGACACAGCGCCAGTTTGTTTTACGTTGTTATGACCATTACCCGAACAATTAATTATAGGATGAGATGGAAGAAATGGAGCAAGATGCCGTTTTCTATACGTAAAAGTCATCATTTGTACTGTATATTTACATTAAAATATCAAAATAACGTTACTTACACTCCAATAGGACCACTTCCAGGTCCTCCACCGCCGTGAGGTATACAGAATGTTTTATGTAAATTTAGATGCGAAACGTCACTGCCATAATCACCAGGACGACATAGACCAACTTGAGCATTCATGTTAGCACCGTCTAGATACACTTGACCTCCAGCTTCATGAACCATAGCACAAATATCAGCGACGGTCTCCTCAAACACCCCGTTCGTCGACGGATATGTTATCATCAGACAAGACAACGTCTCTCGGTACTTATCGATCATTTCTGTAAGATGTACGATATCCACAGAGCCGTCTTTCTGTATGAGAATAGGCTTCACTTGCATACCGGCCATTTGAGCGGAAGCAGGATTAGTGCCGTGAGCAGAAATGGGAATCAAACAGACTCGTCGATTCTTGTTTTCATTTGACTCATGATAACGTTGTATAGCTCTTAGACCGGCGTATTCCCCCTGAGCTCCACTATTTGGTTGAAAACTTATGTTATCGTAACCAGTTATAGCGCACAAATCCTGTTCCAGTTCAGCAAATAGCTGTTGATATCCTTTGGTTTGTTCAATAGGTACAAAGGGATGGATATCGGTGAATCCACGTAGGCTGCAAGGCATCATCTCCGTCGTGGAATTCAATTTCATCGTACAGGATCCCTGTTCAAATAGCCGAAAATATAACTGCGTTGACGATAGAGTAGAATGTATTTTTATACGACCCATTCAATTACCAGTGGTATCATACTATGTACGAGAGATACATCCTTATTCTCTAAGGACTTCATGTAACGGACTATCCTTGTTTCGGATTGATAGCTATTGAATACAGGATGTTGCAAATACGGTGTAGAACGAGCGAAATGGGATTTATTGAGGTTTCTTTCTAGGCAAACGTCTTCTCTACACATTTCTTCAACGGTTGTATCCGCACAGAATATTTTAAAGATATCATTTATATCTTGTTCCGTAGTAGTTTCATCCAAAGATATTCCAACTCCGTCCTCGTAATACCTGAAATACATTACTCTCGTGATACCTGTATTTTATTCGTTTACGATATTTTCTGGTAAATTACCTAAAATTTATTTTAAGCGCAATCGCATTTTCTTTTATAATTTTTGAAGGCACTGTAGGTAATAATTTTATAGTGTCAAAAAAGTACTCGTTGACCACCTTATTCCCTGCTTTTTCTAAACCTTTTGCTAGGATCAGACTGAAGAAGTGTACCCTGTTTGCAATATTTCTTATTCCTTCAGGTCCATGGTACACAGCATACATCGCAGACATGTTTGCCAATAGTGCTTGTGCAGTACAAATGTTGCTGGTAGCTTTATCTCTTCTGATATGCTGTTCGCGTGTTTGAAGGGCTAGGCGATACGCATCCTGACCGTTCGAATCCTTCGTAACACCAATCATCCTTCCCGGCATCAAACGAACTAATCTTTGACGACAAGCGAAGAATCCAGCATGAGGTCCTCCATATCCAAGTGGAACTCCGAAACGTTGGCTGGTACCAACGCATATATCAACTCCAAATTCACTTGGAGGCTTGAGTATGGCCAGCGCCAACAAATCAGCAGCAACGCAAACGAGCGTCTACAATGAAACGCATCAAACGTAATTGAATTTATTTGTTCAAGGATTTCAGATCTCGAAATACATACACCGTCTACGTGTGCCTTCTTCACGACGTCTTCGAATGTGTAGATAGATCCAGTTGTGTCAGGATATTGGAATAAAATACCAGCAATCTCCTTTGAGCTGGTATTAACTCGAAAAACATCTCCGATTTCAAGATCGAGACCCAAAGAAGTAGCACGCGTTGCAATCACGCTGATTGTTTGAGGATGAACTTTGTCAGAAACGAACAGTTTCTTTCTCTTGTTACTCCTATGAGCAAGACCCAAAGCCTCGGCCGCCGCAGTACCCTCATCCAGAAGAGATGCGTTCGCTACTTCCATCCCGGTTAAGTCGCATATCATCGTTTGGTAATTCAACAAACCTTCGAGTCTACCTTGCGAAATTTCTGGTTGGTATGGAGTATATTGTGTTGTCCTATAATAGAACCTTTTCAGTTACTGTAGCCGCGTTAAAATCAGCGATAAATTGCACTCTAAGAAACATACCATCCTGGATTTTCGAATATGTTCCTCATAATGGTGTGAGGAACGCAACAATTATTATATCCCATGCCAATATACGAACGCCATACGTCGTTCTTTTCCGAAATCTGTGTAATCATCTTTAACAATTCGTATTCAGCTAAAATGTAATTATCATTTTATGCACTCTACTCTATTAAAATATTACGATATATTCGACATTTTAGACGAAAGTATTACAATTAGTTTTCAGCTTTCAAAAATCTCGTGAATACTAATCTGACCGCACGAGATTGATCTCTGACCCAAGATACATTTATTTCACAATGAAAGGCCATATTATTTATGGAACATAATGAAGCTAATGCATGTTTCAACAGAAAAAACTGTCTCATTTTTTAACACAATTAATTCATCGACTTATTAAAATATTCAATGTGCAAAATTTTCACAAATTATGAATGAATATACTTCCAGAATGTTTGCTACTCATCCACTGTGTTCATTTCAATATCATGGGGTTATCAGTTTACACGTGTTTCATATCTACAGTCGCGTGACTTCACACGTTTCTACGTACCGTAATAGTTTCTTTTTCAAAGTATATTATTTCAAATAGGTTACACATTTTACTTACTGACTGACTGTTCGATCTTTAATTCTTCCTTGTAAAGAATTTTTGCTGGGACAGCAGCGTTTGTTAATTCTTCTAAACTCTATTAAATTAATTAAATAATTTAATGACTATCTTAAAATAATGTTTCTATTACTAAGTTAAAATACTACCTTGAACCCAATAGTTTTCAACATTTCCAATTGTTCATACTGTCGAGGACCGATATGTCTAATTTGAAATTCATCCTTTTGCAGAAAAAGTTCACTGACATTTTCTTTTTGTAAGTTATTCAACTTTAATCCATGTGCGTGTCGATATGTATTACGTTTATTCAACAATCTTGTACACTTTGCTAGCTTAAAAAGATATGACATTGTAAATTACAAAATAAAAATTTGATAATAATTAACTATTTTTCTAACGGTTGGATTAAACACTATAATCGCTTGATAGATTCCAGACAACTAAAGAGTATACTAAAGGAAGCAAAACCTTTATACCCTAAGACGCATCATCTAATGATGTCATAACTTCTGATTACAGCTTTATCTTTTGTGACCCTAAGTTGCAAAGTATCTTGAACAATATTGGAAAACTACCTTCGCGCGTGTATTATGTTACATGTATGTTTACATTACACTTTATCCAAGCAAATAAGGTTTAATTAAAACAATTAATACTTATATTTCATATAAATTAAACTTTATTTATGGCAAATTAATTAAGTCAATTATAAAAGCATGTATGTTACAACTGAATATTTTATGAATTTGTTAAGCTACAGGAAACAATTCATTAAATAACAATCAATCAAACACATTTATTTCATAAATTTATCTTTATTTTGTGTAAGAATTTTCGCAGAGGATTTTGCATCTAAGAACAATGATCCTACTTCTTCGATGTCTTCTTTTTTAATTATTGTCCTTTCGTTTACTTTGGCCGTTAATGCTGCAGGAGTTAAAAGTTGCACTACGTATCTAAGCGTTGTTTTTGTACCTAATTCACCGAGAGCTGACAGAGCTTCATCTTCGATCTGCAACCCTTCCGTAGTGGCTCTTAGTTTAACAATTTGTTCTATTTCCTTTCTAGAATATGGAAGCGTTCGTATGATTAACAATCTATCTAAGAGATCAAGAGGTATTCCATGTGGTGATACAATATCTTCAGTTCCTCTGATTATGCAGCGACCTCGATTCGTTGCAAAGATAACTATTGGCGCAATTGCGCTTTCTAGTGCACGATGAAGATATGTAAATGTCTCTATATCCAACATGTGTACTTCGTCTATGAATAAAACTCCCGGTACTAATTCCGCAATTCCTTGGTCAATGTATTTATTTACAACTTTGTTTATTTCTTTGCGCAATTTATCTGTAATATACAATTTTAATTTACGTTTAATTTCAAATGAAAATACATATATTTTTTAACAATTTCAAATTATGTTACCTGTAATTTCTGTCTTTTTAGGTTTCATTAACTGACCCATCATAGACATAATATCTTGACCTCCTTGTGGTTTGGCATTAGCAACATCCAGATCATGCAATGTTACATCCTGAATGACTTCCTTCTTCTTGTGTACGTCACCTTTAGGTAAAGGAACATACTCTTCTGCTTCCAAATCAAATTCGGTAGCAAAATTATCGCTTCTGCCCTGTCTCTTCACAGCACCATTATTTGCCTCAATGTAAATTACATCTCCAGTTTCGACCTTTTCCTTTTGCAAGGACTCATATATGGAGGGATCTAATTTTAACTGCTTCGTACCTTTAGCTGTTTTTAGTCCAATTACTACATGCGATACTGTTTTCCCATATCCACCCATAGGATTTTCTGTTTCAGATGGAGTTAGTTCTGTAACTTCCCCTTCGTATACTTCCTTAGTCTCTTTGATTCTGAGACCAATGGCTCTTCTAAAATTTTCCATCAAAACTTCTGTCTTTTTTATTTCAGAACTATAGACCTCCGAGCCTACCATCGGACAGAATGGTACTTTGTTACCCAACTCTTGAGCGATAGCTAATGCAATTGCAGTTTTTCCAGTGCCAGGAGGACCAGCTAATAGCACTGCTCTACCAGCCATTTTCTTTGATTTTATCATATCAACTACTACCCCAGCTGCCTAAAACACATATAATAAAGAAAAATCATTTTTATAAGCGCCCTTTTAACATTGTCCCAAAACGAAGTTCTCATACAAAAATATTTGATTTTAAAAATTAACTATTAGCATCGGTATATTTCAACAAAAAGATTTTCAAAACGACTTTTATTATTCTTTTTTATTTATTGGTATGCGAATAATTCTAACCTCACGAGCCTCCTCTTGACCGACAAGACCTGCTGCAGCTTGTATTGCAACTCCATTCTCGTCAAGACCCAATCCTTTTATGTGTGTATGAGCTGATATTCTTTGAGTCTTTGCGGTACTTTTTACCTCTTCGATCTTCATTTTCTTTGTAAATACAAAGATCTTAATATCAGAAAGCACGTTGCATAAATGCTTGTTTGATTGATACAACGTCTATCCCCACTACATTAAATCGTCATGGAAACAAAGTTTCAGGGATTGGCACGTAGGGAACGTTACTAATTGGAGACATTAAAATTCATGGTACCGCGAAAATTAAATCTTTTCTTTAGAATCCTAAATTTCATTTCCATTTAACTAATTAATAGTAACAACATAATATTGAATCAATCAAAAATTGCATGAATGAGTGAAAAAATTATGAAATATATTGTACGAAATATGTAATGAATATTATATATAATTTATAAATAATATTATAAATATATATAGTTAGTAGAATATCAGAGAGGAAGTTCCTCTCTGATATTGCATTAGCGATCTCCCTATTGATCTCTGCTCTGGGTCAACTTATATGAAGATCACGATTAATTCTCTTTCTCAACAATAGATGTCTTATAAACGTATCGTTTTCTCCAAAGTACTCGCATAGGTAGTCAGTTTGTATATAAAGATATTATAAGACATGAACTATCGGGTCCGATACACCTGGCACAATATTCGAGCAAGTTCATATAATTTAAAAGTTTTCTCATTGATTTAACATCGTTGAGTTGTGTTCTTTCACACAACAACACAGGCTCTAGGTGTGACGTTGACCTACCCTTTTGAATTATTATGATGCTATCTCCGGTATTTTTTTTTTTTTTAATCTCTCAATAGATATATTCTATTTAGTACAAAAATTGAAGTAACAAGGGAAATAAAAACTATGTAATCAGGCAATTTAATCTCTATTAAATTGTATATGAATAGTCATACAAAATCATATTTTATACAACGGTTTTCTCTCTTTGTCCTCACAATCTGGTACTACAATCTGAGTATCCTTCATCTGAAATAGAATTTTTATTTGTAAACTACTCTTTGTACTGTTCTATGCTTATAAATTTATTGTATTCACCTTAACATGGGCATATAAAATAATGCCAACCAAGGTTAAAGTTATACCAATTACTTGATTTATGGCCAATGTTTCATGGAAAATTAACGAGCCACCTAAAAGTAATAGACAGAATTTGGAATGTCCTACCATGTTATAACTAATTAATAAATAAGGAATAATAAGAAAAATAAAGAATAATAAGATGTTAGATCTCCTCTTTCATAAAGTAGTGTGAAAGGATACGTTAATGGAGATGTTTTTCCAATTATCCAATAGGAAGTTAAGTTAACAAAAAATGCTATTATAGCTGATAGTACAACCATGACCTACAAAAAAGGGACACTCAGTTATCTAATTCTATTCCTTTGCAAATCCAATGAACAATATTCTTTGACATAACTATATCTACAAGTGACCAACTTCTTGTAAATGTTCGTTCTACAGGTTCTAGAAATGGCACAATAAAGAATAACATAACAGCAGATAGAGGTGCTTGATAATATAACAATTGCATTGGATCCATTTGAAACTCTCTTTGCTTTATATTTACCATCTAGAAACATTAAGATATTTTAAGTAAAATTTAATAAGTGCTGTATAAAGAATAAAAGCCATACCACTTGGTATAAGGATGTTACAAACACTCCCATGGTTGCATATATTGTTCCGATAATATTAAATTGTATATCATAGCAAAAATTAATTACTACTCCTAATATAATAGGAATTAATGTTAATTTAACAAGTATACTAAATTTCTTATTATAAAATATTATTTGCATTATTATCACGCAAGGTGTAGTTAGCATTTTAGCTACTTGATAAGTTCCAACAGTATTGTGAGCTAAACTTAAATTTGTTAACATAACAAATCCACAAAATGTCATTGCAATTAAAAACATTTCTTTAATCGCAATATCTTTTATACAAAATACATCAAATTTTTCACAAATTGTTAGTCCGATAGAAGTAATAACAAAGTGTATCATAGATAACGTAATGTTTGGAAAACCAGTATGAACGTAGAGCCATTTATTCAGTAATACAATTACAATGGAAAAGAATATATTCAGTATCAAATAGAATGCCGTGATAATTTTTTTATTCATGTCTTTTTTTCACTGTTTTATATTATTAATATATAATCGGTAAGCTAGTTGTTATTGGTTATGTTTTATGCGACAATGATGCCTTATGCATCTTAATTTTGATAACAAGTCTAATCAAATCTATTACATCCTTATTCATATCGTAAATTTTTTTTTCCTTTATATTTATTTTTTATAAGCATCATTTTGATCGGATTTTTCGTAAAATACATCATCGTTTAAAATTTCGATATGTACCGGAAAAAACACTGAATTATGCAAATTAGCAACAGAAGGTAAAGTCGAGGGCGCCAAACTGAGAAGCGCGAAGCGTGAAGAAGCGTGACACTCGTTGCACCGATGTTTGGTGCCCGCTAAAATTTTGAGCAATAGTGCAATATGATTTAAAAGTTAAATTGACATAATACCTATTCATAAACAAAGTAAAAAATGGAAGAATTTCCTTTGGGATATCGAGAAGTTGTGCCTGATCAAACTGTACCAGAGAAATGGAACGAAATCACGTTGAACACGGGTATGTAACCATAACCTTTTTATTTTCACGGAACACACGAAATTATCCTTTCAATAATAATTTAAAATCAATTTCTTTATTGTATATCAAAGATACTTATTTTCCATTTATGAAAGCATATATTAATTATGAGAATGTTACGCTTTAAACCTTATAAATTGAATTCCTAACCTTATTTTTCAAATAGAAAATAGTTATACAGTATCTGTCTCTGTAATTATATTATTTTGTAGGCGGAAGCCAAAGTACCTTACAGGACATAAAAGTTCCAGAGAGAGCAGGAGGCTATTCATACAATGATGGCTCGAAATATTTTACACGGAATCGATTTATTTATTGGCGTATTTGTCATGATGTACTTGAGTTGGTTGAACATAGTCTAGATATTAATTTAGCCAACTGTAGAGTAAGATATAAGTTTACAGATACACCCATTTTGGATGGCATTTCTATACATGAAACAATTAATTCAGTCATTATATTAATAGCAACCGTTTCTAGCGTTCATAAGTTATCATTTCCTCATCCTGAAAGAATTCACAAAAATGTAAGTAGCTTCCAGAAGGTAGTAATTGAATATTGTATGATTTTAGATATTGCATTAGCGAATTGTTATTTTATAGGAACACTCATTAAGTACATATAAAGATTTAGGTACACAGTCAATATTTAGTGAAATATCTGCACAGAATGTGAAAAGAACTAAGGAAGATCCACATATGTTTCATGTTATCACAAATGCAGGAACTACAAGTTAGTAATTTGTGACAGAATTTAAAAAATAACATTTTTTAAATATAGTATCCACAGCAATTATTTTAATTCTTTCCTTTTTTCTTTTATAGATTCTCCAGTTCCTCATGCAGCTGCATCATGGCTTATTCCACCACAAGAAGCACTGTTTGCTCTTGCTTATAATTCTGGAACTATACTTCTCCTCAGGCTAGATACAAAAACTGGCCTTGTGCACAGCAGTGAATTAAAACAAGATTCAATAGTGCCAAGATTTCTTAGTGGTATTGCAACTGCTTTCAGAGGACGCAATTCTGAAGCCCATGTGGCTATGTCATTAACAATACATAGTTGTGAAAGTGATACATATCTGTTTGCATTGTGTCGTGAAGGTAATATCCGTATGTGGTCTTGTAACAAAGCTCAATGCATGGCTGTGACTGATACAGCGATAGATAATCGCATTGCTTCGCAAGGTGCACAGGGCCATATATTAAGAAAAACATTGGGTCCTAATAATGAATTATACTTGGGAACTTTTTTAAAATTTAGTACTAGATGTGAATTTAGTATTTTAAAGCCAATTCAAGATAATGGGATGTTTAAATTTGTTAGATTATGTACCAAGTTCGCACAAGATGTATGTACTATTCACATTTACTCATATTGATTACAAATTAGTTGCCATTTAAAACAACTTTTATACGTATTAATCTTTACAGCAACATTTAGTTGACTTTTTCTTTACCACTACTCGATTATGGGCTGTTTGGAGAACCACTGATATGGATACAGTTGAAGTAACGCATGCTCAATTATCATTGAGCGGTGGACGCGTTAACTCTGAATGGGAAGCTGCGATTCTAGAACAAACGCCAGACAGAGACTACATTCTTAGTGATGCTGATACTGATCCAAGACAAGCATATATCAATTACATTTTTCACCCTGGTCAGTTCTCTTTGGCAGATATAACAAAAGCATTGAACATATACAAAAGATCTAATTTTTTGGAAGATAAAATTCTTTCTGCTGCGGAATTGAAAGAACGTGTGTGTATTGCGGTAGAAGCTGAGATACAAGCTGAAATTATGGATTACGAACTTATGGATGAAGATTATTTAGAAATTGCCAATCGTTGTTGGTCAAAATTTTATTCTTGGGTTATACAGTATCATGCCAATAGTACAAGGCCAGTGGGATTGTTATTACTACCTAGCGTTTACGGAGTAGTTTTACTTAAAAAGTCGTGCTTCTCGCTTTTGAGACCAATGGAAGCTTTAGAATATTTAATGTTTTGTAATGAAAGATCATATACATCCCGATTCAAAACAACGCCGGTTTTGTCACAAGACGAAGATATATGTCAGGATCTTATTACTTTAATGTCAGCATTAGTACTATTAGAAGAACAATTATCCGAAGAAACTAAAACAGCGGTAAAGAGAGAGCTGTATCATTTAAAAAGTCCAGACATTATTATCGATGATTTATTGTCAAAACTGATGTTAGAGTCGGAAGAACCGATTAGTAACTTTGTCACGCATCATCTTAGCTGTCACAAATTATCAAACGTTAGAGATATATCCAGCGCTATGGCAATGTTGCTAGAAACATTAACATATGATCTTGGACAACCAAACAAAGTACATCTTAATAATGATCACGATGCCTCGATACTATTACTCAATATAAATCACTTTTTTAGTAGTCACTTAGGCATCTCCGCAATATCGAAAAGTGTAGCACAGATAACACAATTGAGATTCGCAATCTGCAGAAATTTATTAATTTTGCAACAAATGATACTACTACGACCTGAATTGTTTGATTCACGATCATTACATTCCATAAAATCATCATTAGCACCTAAGACAGTTGTGTTAATGCAAGCTTATTATGTTGTGACGTGGATATGCGAATCCACAGCATTACCAATGCCTGTACAATCTCTATTAGATTCTAGTGTTCAGCGTCTAGCATTATTGAAACTTGTTGATTCGAGAGCAAATATAGGATTTAAGCAACATCGATCTTCATCATTATTAGAATTATTTATAGAAAACAGTGGTGCAAAACATGCTCACAATTTGATAGCTCATACAAATTTAGATGCGACTAGTTTAATTCCATGGCATTATGGGATGCTAACGCATATTACTTTTATCGCACAGCTCGTGTATCCTTTCATAGAAGTATCAATTTATTTATGCACGTGCGTATATATTAGTTATATACGTGTATACGTTTCTGTTTTGTCTTAAAATTTTTATATATTTCCTTAATAAAAAATATATTAGATGGCCGAGATCGGGAAATTTTATCTTCCCCGAATGGCTATTGTCTAGTTGTCAGTTCTTGCTGGTTCAAGAGTATGTGAGGCTTCTGAATACATGGTGCGAGTGGAACAGTGCATCGAGGAAATTTATATTAGCAGTCGCGTTACTTGAAATGGGAGAAGCGCATAAAGCTTGCGATCATTTCCTTCGAGCTTCTAGAGGAATTTTGACAGATGAATTTTTAGCTGATGCCTTACTCGAATCTAGCGTACTATCCGAAAATAGTTCGTTAATTCAGTATTACTTGAAAGTTATCAAATTATTTGAGGAACATAATGCTTCCGACTGTATCATAGAGCTCGCTGAAACAGCTATATTAATGGCTGATAAAGATGATCCTAATTTGCCAACACTTCACTCAATAGTATTTATGCAACATTTGAACCTGGGTCACCATATAAAAGCTTACAATTGCTTAAATTCGAATCCAGATGTTGCACGTAGAGTAGATTGTTTGAGACAATTGGTAGTGACTCTCTTTGAACGTAAAAAGTTAATAGATTTAATTTCATTTCCGTATGTCGATATGTATGAAGATTTAGAGAGAATAGTAGAAGGTAGGGCCAGGAGTGTGGACCTCATAGAAAATAATTACTACAATTTTTTATATAGTTTTCACATAGATAAAGGAAACATGCGGAAAGGTATTATTTTAACTTATTATGAAATCAGTATTAAACCTTTTTTCATACAACAATTGATTTGTTTTACAGCTGCGTCAGTGATGTACGAGCAAGCTATGCGATTAAGTCAAGAATCACAATCTGTTGCGATCGTATCAAGGCAAGCTCAGTGCTTGTTAGCTTGTATTAATGCATTACATCTTGTCTCTGAAAAGTATAGATGGATCGTTAGGCCCGTAATTGATCAGAATTATTTGGAGGAAATGGATTATGAAGTACAAACGAGAAGAAGCATCAGTAGCGAAGATATTTTGCATTATAAAATAAAAAAACAAGTCGAAGTTCTTGAATTAAATGATATAAAAAGGGAATACTACATTGTGGATGCAAGATTGAAAGTATCGAAAATAAATTCGGAGTTGCATATTGTTTCACATGCTGGACCTTCGGAACTTATTATTATACTACCAACTATTGGATTGTACACGACAGCGTTGCATTTATGCGATGAATTTAAAGTTAATAAAAGTTCCGTGCTTGAAAGTCTCGCTTCACAGTGTATACGTTTAAGTCGAGGAGAAGATCCAAATGCATGGGACTGGCTTATTCAAAACGATATATTTGACATTGGTTTATCGAATACAAATATTACAAACACCGCTTGGAGATTGTTAGAATATTTAACATTGAAGCATGAAAAAGATGGATACAGTGAGTTGCATAAAGCAGTCACTCGGAAATTACTTCAAGAAGGAGCGTTTATACCTCAATGGTTATTGATGTCATACAAGGTAAATAATTTTTTAATCATTATATCATATTGTATAATATATTGTTATATTATATTGTATAATAAAAGATCACTTGGTATTTATTATAGAAACGAAATGCTGCTGAACTTCTTCGTCTTATGTTAAATGCTGGTAGAATATTAGAAGCTAGCGAGTTAGGAGTTGAATATATTAATGCTGTTATGGGTGATGGCAAAGAAAATTTCGGTCTTAAAACGCACTTAACATCCGTAACTACACCAGTTTGGTTGCCACTTAACATTTTAGAAGTGCTATTATATGAATTAAAAGAAGTTAAAGAGAATCCTACCTTTTCCGAGGTACGTAATTTTCCTATTGTATACATGTATTTTTTTCACAAAAACATTAATAGAAATATTAATATCAATTTTAGAGCTATCAAAGATTACAAGGAGCATTACAAAGCTACGAGCAGAAAGTGATAAGGGTGTCAAAGGATATGATTGAAATAAAATTAAGTAACAAGAATTGCTAGTAGTAAGTAGAGTACTTATATTAGTGGTTGATAAAGTAATACTTTGTTTTTCTATCATAAAAAAATATACATATTATAAAAATATTTAATATGTGCGGACGTGTGTGTAATTGTCTTCGTTGATGATACAACTATCTTTACGCCAGTCTTTATCTATAATGTTTTAGGGAAATCTATACTATAAAGGATAAAATTTTATGTCACATATTTGGAACAATAGTATTAGAGATTGTCAAGCATAAATCGGTGCATGACTAATTGATATCACCGTCGTAAATACAATAATAACGCCAAGAATCGCTGCGACAATCACGGCAACCATTTGTGGACATCTTTTGAACAAAACCTGAAATAATTGTAAATTTAAAATGATCGTCATTTATGAATATAATTTATAACAATTGATTGTTTTGTTATGAATATATGAGAAACTATGAACAAAATATTACCATCAAAATAACTATCAAAGCAAGAACGAAAATTGTTCCGACAGGTAGAAGAAAAGATGCTGCCCAATAATGTCTCTGTATTTCGGGATCTAAAGAAAATCATGAACAGTTTGTGGTAACAAAGTTATGAAAGAGAAATTAACTTCTTAAAACTGTGTAAAGATACAATATCGGAACTTGTTAATCTTTATCTTATATGGAGATATCTCACCATTGCGCCAATGAGTTTTGTATACT
Organism: Bombus haemorrhoidalis; assembly: GCA_014825975.1. Classification (NCBI taxonomy): domain Eukaryota; kingdom Metazoa; phylum Arthropoda; class Insecta; order Hymenoptera; family Apidae; genus Bombus; species Bombus haemorrhoidalis. Next base: position 5,846,141 of record CM026176.1, read on the forward strand.
TCGTAAGGAGGTATGCGAATTCTCCTTATGATACTCTTATTTGTTATAATTACAGAATCAAGGAGATTTTGCGTATCTACTGATTGTACTCCATTTGCGAACCAGTCTCCTACAATGTACATAGTTATTATAACAAGTTTTATCTCTATTTTCGCGTGCTCAAAACGTTAATGTAAATGCAATTAAAAAAGCAGGTTCGGTTCTATATAACTATAATCCAATATCAACATCTCGCGTCAATAAAAAGCCATTATTTGTACTACAGTATACGAGTGCCAACAATAATAATTATTGTATATTGTAGAATTAGTTAGGATATACATATTTGGGGACAAAGAATTACTTCCATATTCCTCAAGCTGTTTCTATAAAACTGATTTTTATATTTGTAATCATAATTAGCTGTATTTTACCTTGTTTATTATTCCAACAATGCTTATTACACTGATATTTTTATTTAATTTGTTGTAATTTGTGGTCTTACTAAGCTACTAAGAGGTAAATACAAATTTATAGTAGCTGTTCACCATCAAGTAAAAAAACTTTTATATAATTTATAATAAAAATGTACTCAACATGTTGGAAATAGTATAACTACATTTGTATAAACTGGTGTTTTTATGTAGATTATTTTTTTACATTAAATTTTTCGTCAAACTTTGTTACTAAACACGAGAAAAACACTAGTTTATAGATAGGTACATATACTTTCATATGTGTTAGCAGTGTATGTATTCGCGTATAAGTTAGATTTTAAGTACTATTATTTTATTAATGTTTTATGTAAAACATGCGGTGTTTAAGTTTTTAATAACTAAATTTATTAGCTTATAAATGAGTACATACAATAAAATGTTAATGTGTGTTAGCAATACTTACCCCAAATCATAAACATTGTTGCATATTAAGTACAACAGTTCAATGACCTGAGTGTATCTTTTGATTTGTAAAAACTGCTGAATTTGATTCCTTCAAACACAATTTTCTACTTCGCGCAAGAAAATTGAATGTATTTTATTTACGTTTCACAATTGGGATAAACGAATGAATAATTAAATCGTGATTCTAATGATAAAGATAATTAAGAAAAACAGAAGATGATTAAAGCTATGTTATATCGACAAACTTACATAGTAGAAGTTTTATAAAAGCTTATACGATTGCAAAATGTTAAATAAATCAAATAAAACAACTATAATATTACTACTTTATTTATATTATTACTAATATAAAATGAGAATTAACATTACAATATGTGCAAAACTTGTGCATTAAATTATCTCGAGGTTCACAGATAATGCATATACAGGGTGTATAAAGAATAATTTTAAGTAAACGACGCAACATACGCCTGAAGAATACATACGCGTCTGAGTTACATTTCTATAAAGAAATTGTTAATTTAAATTAATTTCTATAAAGAAATTAAAAAGTAAATAAAAAAACGTTCGAGCTAGAAGAAATACATGCTTGTTTTTTTTAACAGCCTATATAAGATGTATGCATACAAACTAGCACGTTGTATACCTTCAGTAACATGACGACATTGAATAGAACTGCTTGATTTGTTGATATTTTATATGTAAGTTCGAATTTGTAAAAAAAATTCTAAAAATGATAAAGATATCGGCGTTGAATGAAGAATCCAGCGAAGAAAGTGAAGAGGAAGATTTACCGAGTATCACGAAAGAAGCACAAGTACATATCAACACTTATTAACTTTTTATTTCTTTAAGAACTTAACCTATGAACTTGTCAGTTATTAAACATGGTTAATTTCTACCGGTGTTCAAATTTCATATAAAATTATACACAGAGAACATTCAGATTACATATCTATTTAGAAAATTAAATATCTACAATAATCTGTCTTAATTTACTATAATTAATTATATTCTATTTAAGGTTGTTTTGTTTTATAGATCATTTTATAATCGAAAAACACATTATTTAGTTAAATAGTCATGTATGATTCGTGTAAACTCTTGAATCTGCTTTCTTTGAACTTTTATTCTTCAGAGGAACTAAGATTTATTATTCATTATTAATAACATATGTTTCATTAAAATCTAAAAAATTTGATTTGTTTGTATCTGTTTCAGGAACAAATAGCTCTTACCGAATATAATAAAGCTTTAGTATTATTAAAAGAAAATAAACAAGAAGATGCACTGAATATTTTTAAAGATCTTTTAGAAACTGAATTGCTAGATGAAGTTGAAAAACCTGAAATACCTGATGGTAGATCTAGGCCAATGTTGTCGTTAAAATATTCTTGTTTCAAGAATATCGGAGCTATACAGGCCATGTTGGGAAACTACGATGAAGCTGTAGAAAATTACTGGGAAGCAGCTAATTTAGATGATACAGATGTAACATTATGGTATAGAATAGGTATCTTAGCTATGAAAACCTCAAATTTAGAATTGGCATGTTCATCATTTAAGCAAGGTTTAAAATGCAATGCAAACCATTGGCCATGTTTAGATAATATGATAACTGCCTTATATGCAGTTCCTGACTATATGAATTGTCTTTTGTACATTTCTATGGCATTAGAACGTGATCCCAATTATGTAAAAGGTTTAGCTTTTCGTGATAAAATATTTAAAGACATTCCATGCCTTGAAGAATGCTATAAATTGTACAATAGTGACTGGCAATTAGATCCACCATTATATACTCAATATGATCATCGAATAGGAGATAAGTTAATAGCAGAAGCAAAGGATATTGCTAGAAGATGGGCAGAAACATGCAGAGTAGAATTCTGTCCTAAACCATTGCCAGATCTAACGCTAAGAAAACCCATAAAAAACTATACTTGGTTAGACTTAGGAGAATGTTTATTGGATATGCATAGATATATTACAGAAAATAATTTGAGTTTTGTTAGTAGAATTAATCTAATTGTTCATAATTCTGAAGAAACAGCCAAAACTCATACTGAGGGAGATACTCAGGGAAATAATGATGTTAATACTGATCAGGAAATATTGCAAAATACCGTAACAGAGAATGAAAATGAGGTTGAAAAATCAATGAAGATGGAAATAGATGATGCAAATTCTCCATGTGAAATATTTGATGACAATCAATGTGGTGGTGCCGAATCTATGATGGATATTGAAATAGAGGATGATAAAAAATCATGTTCCAGCGATGTACAAATAATAGATGATGAAGACCTTTTGAGAATTTCAGATACTGATGCTGTGCAATTTGAAGAACAAAGTCAAGCAAAAAATGATTTAGATGAGCAAAATAACTTTGAAGTAGATGAAAATGGAGATAAATTACAATTGGAGAAAATAATGGATGATGCTGGCAATGAAGCACAAAATGATAATATTAGCGATAAGGATAGTAATAAATCCAATGATGAAAAAGAATCAAAGAAAGAAGACACAGTACAATGTAAGGCAGAAGAAAAATTGAATGAAAAGATTGAAGGAAAGGAAGAAGTACAAAAGGTGAAAAAAAGGAGAAGAAGTGCTCTATGTTTTCTGCAACAATGGGCTTGGAGTTGCAACAGTATGAGACGTTCTGCAAGAGTAAGAAGTTCGAATAGAAGAGAAGCTGAAAGAGATGATGTTCAATTAGAAGAAACTCTTAGAAGAATATTTCCTAGTACATTATTGTATGTATTTATAAAACATTTCCATACTTATGTGACTTATAATCAACATTATATAAACTGTTAATATTTTAGGCCAGATACAGTAAAATTAACCAAAGATGATCATTCTAAAAATATGGACGATTCTATGGATACAATGGATTTATATCAATTGTTTGCTAATCAAGAAAATAATAGCAATACTATAGAAACAGTTAAAAGTTCTGACAGTTCAAAATCTCCGAGTCCTGAAACAAAGTAGGTCTTATTTAAGGATGATCAACTAAGTTTTTGTAATAATTAATTTTCTTTCTTCTATAGTCAACAACAAAATTATTTCGGTACAGAATCTGAGATAGCCGAAGTAAATATGTTCATTAATGAACATAGTAGTAAGAGCAATTTAATGATAATTATAGCAAAATATACGGAATTTTTAAGCACCAAATGGAACCAAGAATGGTCTAAAGGAATATTAGAGATATATTTGCAAGCATATACATTTATGAGGTATAATAAATAAATGTGAGCTCTTCTATGTAAACGTGTCTCAGATAATAAAATGCATTTCTTCTTTTCTACAGGGAGCACATTCCACATCCATCACCATTTGAAGAAGATATAGATGATGATATTTTGAAACTAGATACTGAAATGACTTTATTATTTGGTGAACTGCATACAGATAAATGGTTAAGCAATAAACCAGACATAGTACCGTTTTCAACGTATGTTTTATTCTGTTTGTTTTATTATAATTTTCCAATTAAAATAATTAAAGAATTCCATTGTCTATTTTAGATTAGATAAACTTGGTACAGGAATGCCATCTGAGGAATTGGGGCATATAATTTTTACAAGTGTTAGGAGGGATATTTTAAATGAAGAAAATATTCTGATATTTCTAAGGGTTTTGTGGCTCAAAGCTAATATCTTTTTGTGCCAAGGAGACACAGATATCGTCATTGAGACTTTAGAATTGGTAAGTAACTTCAATTCCAGCACAAAGAGATTTTTCCTAATTCATCTAATTAGATATTGTTTTTTTAGTTGCTAAGTCATATGCAAGAATTGGCGAAACAAAACAAAATGGTTTATTTAAAATTGCCTAATTGTAAATATCATTCTAATATCAGTATTAAAATAGTGGAGAAGAAACTTAAGTCTATTCAGAGAGGACAGAAATTAGGAGAAATACAAAATTTGTATGACGAAAAAAAATACGCTGAGCTAGCCTACATATTACAGGATACATTCAAGTTCGCAAAACAAGGAAATAAATTTTTATCTGTAAATGATAATATCGTTGATAGAGTACAACAGTTATCCATGTTACTAGATAGCTTATGGCAGCTACAACAATACGAAGAATGTTATGTATGGGCGGAAGCTTGCCTCAACGAAGCATGGCAAAATTATTTAAATGCTTCCGATGATATAGAACAAAAGAAATGGACGAGGTCCGTCCTAATGGCGCTTGAAAAATTAGAAGCTTGTACAATTGAAGTAAGCACTTTTGTTGTAAAATATTTACCGGAAGCACGTCTTTCGAGATTAGTACAAAATTTGGTTCACATTGTTTGCAATCAATTAGATGTATCGGAAAATACTGTAGAAATGCCACTTGAAACTGTCTTGCCTTGGATCTTATTGCATTATGTTTTGCAATATAAAGAAGACAAAGAGAGAGCAAAGGCTGAATCGTCATACAAAAATAAGCATAGTTCTAATTATTCTGAATCAGATGATGAGGATGAAGGTGTTCCAGCATCTATCATGATTTTATTTATTGCCCATGATTTTATGGGAAGACACTCATGGTGTTGCTACAATGAAGCAAAACTCTTATTTTTCACTTTAAATTTAGTTATCCCAAAATTGGAAACCCCTCAATTTTCCAGTATAAAAAGTAAAGTTTCAAAATATTTAGAACAAATATTTTATTGTCTATATGGTCATTATAATAAAGTGAACAAAGGCCGACCAAAACATATAGAAGACCATGGAGTACCTCAAATGAAAGTGACTTGGGAGGGAGCACAGTTATTGTTCAATTTTTATAAACCCAAGCAAATACCAGAATTTCATTCACCCAGGACTTTAACAATCAATGCAGACACGGAAGATCTGTTTAAACGTATAATAAAGTTAATTCCTCAAGAAAGTGACCCGAATCAAGTGATTGATGAAATGATGGCTTATATAATGGGTGAACGAAACACAATGCCGACCGTTAAGAAGCTTCTGCCGCATTCCATGTCCACTATTTATTATCTCCTAGCAGATTTTTGTTTCAAAAATTGTAAATGGAACACAGCTATTCGGTATTATTTATTGGATTTATGTTTTCATCCAACAAGATTGAGTTCTTGGACTGGATTAGCGATGTCATCTGGCACAGTAATAGAAACCTGGTTAAATAAATATAAACCAATGTGAGTAGTGCTTCAAACTTTTTTTATTAATATGATATAACACAAATTAATAATAATGATTGTTTATTTTATGTTTAGAAACGAAGACTCACTTTTAGCAAAAGCGAAATTAACCCAATCCAGTTATCGACATGCCGTCGAATTGGATTCCTGTAATCATATTATTTGGACTGAATACGGGACATTCGCATATGTTGTTCATTCATTTTGTTCACGATTACTAAAACAAGAAACAGACACGTTAAGTATGGAACGATTTGAAATCTTAGAAACTAGAAAAGAAGAAATGTTGGAAATCGCTTATCAGTGTTTTCAGGCATGTGCTCGTTTATTTATTGGTACTAAAGATGGAACAATACCGCATGATGAAAGATGGCTGTATCAATATATGCTCGGAAAGATAGCCGAAAAGAAAAATCAAGATCCTCCTATATATTTGGAACATTACGCGAAGGTATTTGTAAATCTGTATACCATTTATATTGGACATAGGTGATATATATTCTAATTTGTTTATATTTAATTGCAGGCTAGTGAATTATTATATCATAATAATGCACAATACCCGCGTAGAATAAGTCATAAATGTCCACAGCATTTTTCGGTTGAAGCATTAGAAGTACACTATCGAATTCATGCGAGCATATTAAAATATCTTGAACAGCATGAGGGGAAACCTCTAAAGAAATCTTTAGGACAATTGCTTCAGTTTCATCTTGAGAAATGTGCCAAAGGACCCTTCATGAAGTATACTTCAAAACTAAATGAGAAGGTTAAAGAGGAAAATCTTTTTACAAATAATAAAAATGTTGGAGGGGAAGTGGAATTTACAGCTGAAGGAGACAGAAATATTGTTACGATCGGTCGACGTTCAAATAGCATTGAGGAGATTGAAATCATAGACAGAACAAATAAAGGATTTGGAACGAGTCAACGTACTGAACATGGGAAGACAGAAACACGTAAAAGATCTCTCGCAGAATTATCACAAGATAATGCAAAGAGGATAAAATTAGGTAACGTATCTCATTTGCAATTAATGCAAGATGTTGTAGCTTTAATAGATGACGTAATCACAAAAGTTTGTGATATGGTTTCACAAAAAGAAAAGAACGATGAGATTATGGTATTATCGAGCGATGAAAGTAATGAATCAAAATCACAAAGAAAGAAAGTGAAGAAAACTATTGAAAAGACAAAGGCGAACGTAGAATCAGAAGACAATAAGAAAGGTTCATTAACATCTTTAAAAATTGGCACTGTATTCGAAAATGAAGGAAAGTCGGAAAATGTTCAAGACTTAATGGACGCTCTTATGAAACAAGCGATGGAGATTAGTCAGGAAACACGACAATCTTCGCCTGAAGATGAAGATACGAGAAAGTTTGAAGGAAAATGGTTACAAAATGAAGATCTGCAATTAGGTAATAAAGAAATGAAAGACAAACCTCCCGATAAAAAGAAACTTGCAAGTACTACGAAGGAAGAGTTAACTTTAAGTAGGAGAGGTTCGCAAGAAAGTACAACAACTACACAAACGACTACGACTACGACTGAAACGAATAATTCTAGCTCTAGTAGCAGCGATGAATCAAGCAGTAGTGATGATAGTTCTGATAGCGATAGTTCAAGTGACACCGAAAGCGACTCTGGTGAAAGTGAAAGTGAAAAAAAGAAAGAGGACTCGGTTTTTGTACAAAAAGAAGAAAATATGACTGATGAAGAAGTTGCAACTCTAATAACATATTGTTTAGCTGGTTTAGAACAATGTATCTTAAGATTTTCAGAGCATTACAAATCGTTTTACAGATTATCGCATTTCTTCTTCAACAATAAGACTGCTAAGGACATAATAAAATGCAGGAATCTTTTGTTGGACAGTTATAATTGTCAATTTTATCGAGAAGAAAGATTTCAAGGACTATTTGCTGATAGAAAAAGCACTAATTTTTTCAATGTAAGTATTTTTTATTATGCTTCTTTTAGTATAATATTTTTAATATTTATAGCATAGTATAGTATTATAATAGTATAATATCTTTAGTATAATATTCATTCATCCTTAACATGCGAAATATGCGCGTTTAAGAAAATTTTTCTAATAACAGTCGTTGGAAACCATCTGTATCAATCGCTTGTATAATTTTTGCATTTTTTGGCCTGCCAGTTAGATTAGTATAATCTACAAGTATCGAGCCCCTTGCGAGTCCATCGATTACAGGACTCACATTTGTTACTATAGATTTTGTTATAAGTTGTGGCTGTAGCATAATTGCAGCAGCCATTCCATCTGAAATACTCCACGAATTGGACTTTGTTAAACTTTTCCGCTCCGCTTTGTTTAAGAAATTCACAATAGAAGAATTTATCTTTCCCAATACATTTATACGCCAATCCTGTTCAAAAATCACTGATATTTTATATCATTTTTAAAAATATAAATTAATATTAATATTATATTATTTTAAAATAATTACCGTGGATATGTAACTGCTGATTGCTGTCTCCCATGGAAATAAAACACTTGTAGTATTCTTATTCAGTATCATATAATTACTTTCTGGATCTTGATAGAAATTAAATTCAATATTAGGTAAAATATTACCAACTCCACTAACACTGGAACCTAGTATGATGTGATTTTTTAAATACGTTAAAAATAAAGGTTCCAATGCAATTGCTGTAGCAACATTTGTTGATGGGCTAATACTTAATAAAGTTATTTCATCTGTAAATCGTAATAAATATAATTAAATATGAAGTCTTAAATTAACTTGAATTTATTGCACTAAATAATTTGATAATAATTAATTATTTACGTGGATATTGTTTTACTAAGTCTATGAGAGCTATAGCTGCATGTTTACTCCCATCAACTTTAGCAGTGATCTCTTCGCTAAAATTAAAGTCTCCTAGACCATCGGAGCCAAAATAATTATCTTTATTATATTCATTATATCCATTTATTAATGCTTTATGTGCTCCTTTATATACAGGTATCTGGAAGATATTGCAATATAGAATGTTTAGTTTAAGTAAAATTTATGATATACTTACATCACTTCTGTTGGCGACAGTTAAAATCTTAAGTACATTAATAACTACATTTTCCATATATGTATTTCCATAAGAACAAGTAATTGCTAAAACATTATTTTCGGACTTAAGAGTCAAAAATATAGCTACTGCATCATCTGCTCCGGCATCTGTGTCTATTATAATCTTTTTCGGAACATTGACAGACCTTTAAAAAGTTTTACTATTGCAATAAATTGCGTTTAAATTTTTTGTAACCTACATAATTGACAAGGCCAATATAACAAAATCGTAAATTAAAGCGTTAAGTAGCAGCATCAGTAATTTAGCCATACATAGAGCCGTACATGTCTACATTGTATTACATTCTAGAGAATCCAAAAATTGTCATTTGTGAATTAATACATTCGTTTTTCATTCAACTTTCATTACATTTAACTTTCGTTCATATTAATAAAAAAAATTAATCTTATATAAGATTATAAGACGCAAATTTACTTAAGACTTGATATAATGCAGTTATTAAAGATTATATTTTCGGGAAAGAACAGGAAGAGATAATTCTAAATTGCCATCAATATTGAATGAGACTCGAACTCCTCATGTTCCTCCAAATGTCGTAAATTAATTTTTTCCATCTATAAATTTTGGTTCCCGAAAGTTGTGACTTCATTATATCAATTTTTAAATAAATTATTAAGTTTTTACCTGACACTGTACAGCAACAAACAAAATGAGATTATAGCAAACAGGTTGCAACAGAACATATATTTCTTCATCTTTTTTTTTTTTTCAAACAAAAAGAGATGTTACCTAAATGTGAAAAATATGGACTGTAAGCAAGAAAATAACGAAGCATATATTTATTTAACATTTCCTTCCAACAATTGTGTTATTTTATCAGACGTATTTGCTCACTTATTTTTATCATAATGAAATAATTGTCGCTTATTCCAGGGCGTTTGGCACATACCAAATAGAGAAGTTGATAGACCAGGAAGTTTCGCATTTCACATGTCCCGTTCTGTAACATTATTAATGCAAGTATTAAAAGAGACAAACGATGGTCGTATGTTAATGCAACTGAGTGTGCAACTAGGAAAAATTCCAGAATCAGACAAGTACATTTTAGATAAAAAATATATTTTACCTTCTATACTCGCATTTATTAACAACACTTTTTCTAGTGAAATTGTTTAACGTTTCAATTCATAAAATTGGTTCATTTTTCTAGAAAATATTTACGTGATTCGGAAAGAGAGCAGTTATCTCGTCAAGCATTGACTCTTTGTTTGCAATCTCTTAGAACTAAAATGCAATTAATGGGAACAAATACCTCTGATCTTGCATCCAACACAAATGCAGATGCTAGAACACAAGTACTTCTTGACACATATTGGGTTTATCAGAGAGCTTTAAAAAGTTTTCAAACTAAGGAGCAAACTATACAAACACTTGCTTCTTTATTGGTAGATACATATAAAACATATATCGGCAATAAAGTAAGTGAAGATTTTGAATAGAATATATATTATAATCGTTAATATATTAATTATTTCATTTGATATCTTATATCTGTTTTAATAGAATTTGGAAGGAAATGTTTTGGAAACTGCTACAAAGTATTGTAATGATTATAATTACAATCGGACGGTTTTAAACAAATTCTTTTCCAGCCTTGACAAACCACCTACGGAGAATCAAACACAGCCTCAAGCGATATCTCCAACTCCTGTAAATTTTATACTTTTATATTGATTCATGTTATATAATCATGTTATATAATCATAAAGATAAGCACGCGTAATGACGCATTATCATGTATCCAGATATCATATATACCACTACAATAATATAACAATACGTGACGATGAACGATACAGATACTATAATCTCTTGTATTCTTTCCAATGACGCAAAGTACAAATATGTCAATATTAATACAATTTTTATTTTCGATATGTACAGGTAGTTGCTTCCCAACCGCAAGTGACTTCTACGTCGCCACAATCTTCTCAAAATCGAAAACCATACCGAAATCTAACATCCACTGGTCGACCAAGAGGACGTCCACCCAATGTAAATAAATATCTACAAGCTATGCAGCAAAGTAGTAATGCAATGAATCAATTCAACGCGAAACCTACTTTCGCTAATTATATGGGGGCATCAGGAAATCGTTCCTTGATGAATCCCTATTTTATGCATCCATTAGTTGATCCAAATATGTTGTCCGCTTTATTAACAAGCGGCTTAGGCAATAGTATGATGGATCCTTTATCGGCAATGAATTACTTAAATCAAATAGGCAATTATCAGGATATTCTGAGACAGTATCAGAATAATCTTACTTCTTTGTCAAATTTAACCAGTGGATTAAGTAATACTATTGCCACTGCACCTAATATTAGCAGTGTACCTACAATGAGTACCTCCAGTTCTAGTATGAATGTTGCTCCTACCATGAGCAATTTGAGTAGCTTGAACAATTTGACTGTGCAACAATTACTAAGTCTAAGTAATTCTACGGCAACAACGGTGCGTTCCACGCCTATGTATGAACAAGCAGCCACGACAAAAACTACTACCACTGTGTCAATAACTAAAGATAGACCTAGTATATCAATAACCCCAGTAAATACAGTACCACCTAAAAGTAAACCATCGAAACAGAGTCCACAAAATGACACTCTACCAGTTCAACTTCCAAAGTCTCTGCAAATATCACAACCATCGAAGCCTATCTTACAACCACCAACTACGCAAGTGTCTCTGTTGAAGCCATCCATTATACAAACGCACGTTAAGACTAGCCCGCCAAAACAAATAAGCGCTCCTCAAATTCGAGTGTCAAAATCATTGACGGAGCCTCAACCAGCGCACAATCCTTCCTTATCGCATTCTCCTCTGAAAAGTAGTGCCGCAACAAATCCATCTGTGATTCCTCAAGTTGTACACACAGTGCTAAGTCCATCGATTGGAATGAAACGAACGCTATCTATGAATGTACCAACTTCGCACTCAGGAACTTCATTACAACATAAATTATTGTCAAAGAAAAATTCACAAAGATCGTATTCGCAGATGAATTTACAAAATGTAGTTAGAAAAACAAAACCAGCTAAAACAATGTCTGCGTTGCCGAGTAACTTATCGAATATATTGAGTGCGATGCCTGGGAACTCGACAATGACGCAATCCCCTTACATACCACCAGAATTGAGTGGAATCTCTGTAAGTCCGGTAAATCCGGTAAATCCACAAGCTAGCTTGAAAGGTCCAAGTACAAAATATTCACAATACAAGAAGTCCTCTACGAAAACGAAACCAGCATCAATGAATATTTCTAGTTCTTTGCCGAGTTCGTATTCTCAAGGAAATTCCGTAGAAGCTTTCTCGATGCTTTCCCAATTGAAACAGCATTCGCATTTAGAAATTATACCTCAACAAAAACCTCAGCAAATGAAGACGGCTATGGAATACGCGAAAAATTTGTCTTCGGGAGTTAATGTAGTTCAGCAAAAAGTGTCAGAATCTTTGAGGCCATCAGACTGCAAGAATATATATGACTTGCCAAGAGGAAAGTCGAGTAGTGTTTCTAGCAAGAAAGGAGAGAAATCCACTAATGATAGTGTCGAAATTATAACATTAGACGATTAAATCGTCGCTGTGAAAATATTTTTAGTATTTCATCCTTTTCTTCATAATTTTTTTTCATCCCATTCTTGAGTTTCGTTCGTTGATGTATTGTTCATGCTGAATGCAATTTGTCATCCGCAATTTACAGTGGTCGTGGTATATAAATGATAAGGTACATAGTCATGCAAATAATATTTTCTAACGTTTTTGCAGTGTACAGTTTTATTTCCATCAAGAACGACTGAAATAGCCTTCGTTCGCTAGCCTTCTCACTTCTGTGCCTAATGGAATCATTCTATATGAACGGTTTAATTATCACACGTGAAAATAGATAATAATAGACGTATTCTAAAGTATGAAAATAATTGAGATGGAATTTTTCCATAAATTATACATATATCTAAGAGACTATCTGTATCTCAAGAAAAATGTAATGAAAAAAGTTTAATTTTTCACTAGTTAGGATGACAAGCCTCAGGATGACAATGCTTGAATATCACTACTTTTCACAAAGTTCTCGTAAAGATTGAAATAGCAACACAATAACGACTATAATTTCACTATAATTCCAAGGAAACGTTCTTGCATGTTAATAAAATGATATTATTTTTCTACTCTATAAATTCAGTAATCAATACAATTTTCTTTGTACGTAAAAAAAAAGGGTAGGCAAGTGTAATTAAACATTAGCAAAACACTTGTACATTTTTAATGAATAATTTATAGATATCTTTTTTATTAAAGACAATATATATGTACATATATATAGCATTGTTTATTTCAAATAAGAAACTCAAAATAATCCTTTTCTAGTTTATAGTTTGTTTCTTTGCAAAAGCTATTAAAAATATAACTTATATATATATATATAAATATATATATATATATATATATATATATATATATATATATATATATATATATATAATCTACAAAGTCATTATGCTAGTAATTTAATATTAAAAAAATGTTTTATATATTTATACAATATTTTAAATATTTATATGTACATCTATGTTAATTTATTTGGTAGTTTAACTGAGTTTGCAGGAAAACCGCGAACACCCAAACCTTTGATGGCAAATAAGTAACCAGCATGTGGTTGCTCTTTTAACTGATTTTCATTTAATTGCACGGTCGCTGTTGTTACATATAAGATATCCAGATTAGGACCACCAAAAGCAACACTTGTTACGTTGTTGGCACCGTTAATCTTAACAAAACGCAACAATTCGCCTGTTCTCGGATTAATATTGAGAACCTAAACATTAAACATATTTTCTTCTCAGAAAATAAATGTCAATTATTTCCTCTACAATGCATTTTATAATAATTATGAATCACTATAGGAATGTAATAATACTCACACAACCTCCGCTAAATACAGCAACCCAAAGATTTCCATCCGTATCTATAGTCATACCATCTGGTAATCCAGGAATATTATTTTTTTTAAGATCAAAAACAATCTTCTTATTTGCTATAAAATAGAGATTTAAAAGTGTAAATTTTGGTTAACATAACACAGAATGTATATCAAATACATTGTAAATTTCTTACATATGGTTCCTGTCTGACAATTGTAATCATATGCCACAACCTGATACGTAAATGAATCAATATAATAAAATATATCATTATCAGGATTCCAGGCTAATCCATTACTTATGGATACCGGAGATATTTGTTTTTTCAATAAAAGATCATCACCCATAGAATAAAATGATCCTGCATCAAATGGAATATCTCCATCCTTTTCAAGACCCATTGTTCCTAAGAAGAAAAAGAAATTACGTAAGAATTTATACTATATGTAAGAATTTATACTATGTGAGTAATATACTTTCATATAAAATAATTTATATTTTTAACCAACCAGCCCATAATCTTCCAGAAGAATCTGCTTTTCCATCATTCCATCTGATCTCTGTTCTCTTACCATCTACATTAGTCAATGTTTGAGGTGTACATTTTGCAAGATCTTTTTCACTATTCCAAGAAAGTAGCATTACATCTATACCAGATCCAACAACAAATTTGTTGGTGCTACCTTCAACAGGAATAACGAATCCAACTGGTCCATTTTCTAATATAATGATAAAAATATATTTATAAAACAGATTATAAATACCAAATTACATAATACAAAATTCTTAATTACTTACCTACGAAAACAGATGTAAAAGTACCTGTTACAGGGTCAAATCTGAATACTTTTTGGGCAAATATATCAACGAAATATAATTTTTGAGAAGCACAATCCCAATGAGGACCTTCGCCGAGACTGTACGGTCCAGCGAGTGGTTCGACAGTTACTTCTGACATTTGTCTGATTTAATAGTTAACTATTAGTTACTAGTTATTATACACACACATATAATTTATATAATAACAAATGCTTTTAGAACACAAAAAGTACAAAATACAGAAAGTAAAAATTACTTAATCTTTCAGTAAACTCTAAACTTCAGAATTTGCCAGATTGAATTATTTCTTCGTTATATATCATGGCTTATAAACTTTGATAACAGTATGCAGTACTTCTACAATCGTAGCTAGTAGATAGTAGATAATAGTATATATGTACAATGATCCATTGCGACACAGATATGTTAAGGTTATCATTTTATTATAAAGTGAAAAAGATAAAAAATAATAATACTAGTAAGTGATGTTTGATAAAAAAATGAAATTGCAATTAACGATATAAAAATTGATTGTGCAATATAATATAATCATATTGCACTCATGCAATATAATGTAACTAATTTACGAAATTATTAATAGTAATGATGTGTTTTTAACGCTAGGTTAATCATTTTATTACAGTTCCTAAAATTTAAAAAATAAAAGAATGCAGAAGTTTTACTTAATTATCTTTATTGTTTTTGTTTTCTTAATATTGTTTGTGCAGAATGATTATAAAGTGCATAAGAATATTTATTATTAAAAATTATTATGCTTTGAATGAATTTGTAGGAAGGCCATGTACTCCTAAGCCTTTTACAGCAAAAACATAACCAGCATGTGGTTGTTTTTTAAGTTCTTCTTTGCTTAAACCACGGCTAGATGTTGTTACAAATAAAGTATCCAACAAAGGCCCTCCAAATGTGCAACTAGTTACTTTTGGAACAGGAAGTTTCACAAAACGTATTACTTTGCCAGTATGAGGATTAACATTGACCACCTATTATATAATACATTTTTTTCATATTATTGCTTTATATTACATTTATTTCATAAACATGTTGTTAATTATATATAAAACTCTTACAACAATACTTACAGCACCTCCACCATACAAAGCTATCCAAAGATTTCCAATGATGTCTATAGTCATACCATCAGGTATTCCAGAAATATTATTTTTTTTAAGATCAAATACAATCCTTTTATTAGCTGAAATGAATTATATTTATTACAAACTTAATTCAACATGAGTTTTGTACTTTATATTTAATGTTTTTCAAAAGTTTCATACATATAGTTCCACTCATGGGCTCAAAATCAAATGCAGCTACTTGAAGCGTAGGAGTATCAATATAATACAATGTATCATCCTCGAGATTCCAAGCTAATCCATTACTATTAGTAACAGGAGATAATTCCTTTTTTGGTTTGAGATCAGACTTAATACGATAGAAAGATGCTTGATTAGGAACAACAACTTCATTTACTTCTGGTCCTATTGTTCCTATAGAAATGTAAATGAAACATGTAGTATACTTAAGTTATTATTTTTATCTAGACTGATAATTTTCAACTAACCACCCCAGAATCTTCCTGAAGAATCTGCCTTTCCGTCATTCCATCTAGTACCATTGCGATCTGTATCAACAACAGCAAGTATTTCAGGAAGTGATTCTGTAGTATTCTCATGACTATCCAATGTAGCTAGGATGAAATCTGTACCACTACCAGCTACAAACTTATTAGGTTCTCCTCTAATAGGAATAGCAAATCCAACTGGTCCATTTTCTAATCATTAATTCAGAAATCAATATTAATTTATAAAAATGAAATTGTTTTCTTTTTTACAGACTCCAGATAAACAATATTAGTGATTTACCTATGAATATGCAAGAAAGATCTTTTGTTACAGGGTCAAACCTACATATTTTTTGTGCTTCAATATCAACAAAAGAAAGTTTTTGTGAATGATGATTCCATAAAGGACCTTCACTATGTTGAAACCTGCCAACTATTGGTTCAATAACTAGTCCATGGTTATCTTTTCGTTTCCTATGAGTTTCTCTACGAATAACAAAAAAGGCAATTATTTCAAATAATACGGAACAACAATTCTCACAAACTATCGAAAGTTTTTACATTTATAATACAGTTCGTAATATAAAAGAATATTTTATTCACGCGGTTTTTATAATTTTCGTATTTTATATATATACATACTAGTTGTTACCTAGATGTCGTCCACACATAACTAAGAACTAATATGAGTTTAACTTCTCGATTCTAAAATCCCTGTCATTTATTCGCAATAGAAATCAATGTAGTAAATAATATTCGAGAAATATTTGTAGGAAATGACTGCGTTCAAGCAAGGTACAACCGTACGATAGAAACAAAGTTACATTAATCAGACTTGGGTCTCATTTATGCTTATTGTTCAGTTCTTTAAGCCCGAAGGAGTGAGCGTAATGAAATGTAATCTGTGTCCATTTGGAGGAAATGTACTTTCCAACCGTGAACGAATTATCCAAATCGGTTGAATAGTTTCTGAAATTATACACACATCCTACGTACAAACTTTCTTTCTTTATAATATTAGTATAGATAGATGATAGAGTTCATATTTTCTCTGATGCTTAAAAGCAAATAATCGATTAAAGACCAATAAAAAAAATCGTTTGTTTATATTTATAATCTTTGTGCGCAAAGGACTGACATTCTATGAGTTTCAGGAGAATCCTTTCACTTACCCGCCATGAACGAAGAAACCAAGATACAGTCCGATAAATAAAACTATAACAGTAATACTTTGCATTGTATATCAGACAATGCTAATATGTTCAAAAAGATAGTCGAATACTAATAATTTTCGTAAAACACTTTCCAAGGAAAAATGTGGAAATAATTCCGACAGTTACCTTGCTTGCTCCTTATATAATATTTCCCCATTCACTCCTCGCTGATAGCAAATTATTTAGAATGTACATATTAGTAGACAATAGCATAAACTGCTAATAAAATCAATATTGCTATTATGTCTGATTCTAGGATAACCTATATTTATATAAAGATAAATTTGGCTGGTTATTTATTATTACTATTATTATTATTATTTATTTTCTGGCAATGGCAATTTTCTACAATAATGTCGCTTCAAAGAAATTAGGTAATGTTCCTTTAGAAATATATACATGATCCTCGATGAAACCAGAAATAAAAATTTGAATTATAGTTTTTTGAATAAATATATTTGTCCTTTAGAAATATAAATTTGTTCATACAAGTATACAAGTACAAGTATAAATCTAAGATTATTTATCTAAAGATATAAAAATAGTTCTACAGCAAGAACGATATTTTATACTAAAATGCGCATTTTGCAATTTGTAACAACTCTTTTTAAAAATTTTATTGTCGATTTTGAAAATGCCTGTTATACATTATAATTTACAAATTGCGCATATAAATTCGTTGTCTTCATTTTTACGATAAATATTTATGTAACACCCGACAAGAAACTATGTAACTCACGGTTCTTACGCATTGTCTCCTAATGGAAATTTTATGTAAGTCAATATAAATTGTCTTGTGATTATAAGTTAAAATTTGAACGATAACGATATTTTGACAAATAACTTTAGAATTTTTTAAAATTATATTTAGAAACTTTCTGATTATTTATTTTTTTCTAATAATTTTTCTAAATTAACTTAAAATTTGAAATATTTAAGTTTTAGTACATTATTTGTTGATTTAATTCGTATTCCGTACGATATATATCAGAAAATAATTTTTGTATAAAATTTATGTTTATATTATATCTTGTTTTGTAATTGTAAGTTGAAATTCGTATGACAACAGTATTTCGATAAATAATTATACGTTTTTCCAAAATTATGTTTATAAATTTTCTAATAATTTATCTTTCTTATAGATTTTTCTAGACTAATTTCAAATTGAAATATTGAAGTTTTAAACGCTCACCGTTGAATTTCTCTTCCGTACGATAGGTGATCCATTAATCATATTTCTGTTTTTCTGAAAATTTAGAATGGAAAAATTCATAACGAAGTAACAAGTAAAATAATTGAATTTTATTTTCAGAATTAATGCTCCATCTTTCTAACGTTGTTCTGATAGGAGACGTAGCCTATTTTCATCTTAATAGGTACTTTAATAAACAGAATACCAGGCTTTATGACACCAAAACTCAGGAGTTGTTCATCAACGAGAATTCAATTCTGTAAAGATTACAGTTTGACATAACGTTCTGTTACAAAGAGTAATCGGATCTTATCTTTTTGAAGATTCTTTCTCTGTTATGAATACTTTGAAGACAAGCTTTAAAAATCTTCGACGAAAGTTTAAAAATATACAATAAGACAAAGTCATACAACTTTTAGATGAGAAAATGCACTATGTTAAAAAATAATTTTTATAACAAAAATACTTGTCAAAGTTTCATGATTTTTAATTTATCTTCTATACCTGTATTGATGTCATAAGTTTATCGAAAAATTATTTATCATTTTGCATCCAAGAAGTATACAAGGAGTTTAAAACTTTAGGAAAGGAATTTAAAAAAAAACATTTGATAATGCGCACGTGCGCATTTAACATGATTGTAGCGCCATCTAACATCATTTCCAAGAATTTCTAACTCGTGCCGGCCAACATCATCAGGTCACGTGACAATAGCATATTGATACGTGTCGACGAAGGGAGCCACGACTCGTTACGCTTTGCCAATCGAGCATACGCAGTCGAGTTTGCCCGGATTCTTACTTTAATCTAGTGTCTTCACGGCATTGTTGATTATAGAGTAAGTGGAAAGCGTCGTAGCATCGTGATCCTTTAGAATAGTTACACCTCGGATTCAGAATGGGATGTAAGTACACTGTTTCCAGTCAGAAATTCAGAAAATCTTTTATTCAGGATCACAGTCACTGTGATTAACTAACAGATAACTGTAACCTCTTAATTTCGTTTCTCGTACAACATATTGTTCGCTTCGTTGAACTTTTAATATTTCAGTTTCTAGTTCGGTATTTTGTTAACATGAGAATTAACTTTCCACCGTATGTTTTTCAGTCAAATTTCTAGAGGTGATAAAGCCGTTTTGCAGTATACTTCCGGAAATAGAGAAGCCGGAACGTAAAGTAAGTCTATGTCAATTTATTTTTGTACCACATTATGTAGTGTATTTCAGTCGCTTAAAATTAATCTTATTTATGATCTTTTAAAAAGGTTTCTTTATTGATGTATTAATCAAACTCAGCTTCATTTAAATGTTTTCTTTTAAATGTTTTTAGCTTCTTTATGCTTTAAACACTAATTTAAGAGATCAAACATTTTTGCAGATTCAATTTCGAGAGAAGGTATTATGGACTGCAATTACCTTGTTCATTTTCTTAGTATGTTGTCAGGTAAGAGTTACTTTGTAATAAGCAATGTATCTATTTAATGAAATTTTTGTATTTAACAAAATATTTTCTGTCTTCCCAGATTCCTCTATTTGGAATTATGTCTTCAGACAGTGCAGATCCCTTCTATTGGATTCGAGTTATACTTGCATCAAATAGAGGCACTCTTATGGAATTGGGAATCTCTCCCATTGTTACATCTGGTCTCATTATGCAACTGTTGAGTGGTACGAAAATAATTGAAGTTGGTGATACTCCAAAAGATAGAGCTCTTTTCAATGGTGCTCAAAAATGTAAGAAAAGCACAATGCACCTTCAAAATATTGTATGCCTTTAAGTTGTAACATGCAATCTAATTTTTACTTTTTGCAGTATTTGGAATGGTTATCACTGTTGGTCAAGCTATTGTATATGTAATGACTGGAATGTATGGTGATCCAACAGAAATTGGAGCTGGTGTTTGTTTATTAATTATTATTCAATTATTCGTTGCTGGATTGATTGTATTATTATTAGATGAATTGCTCCAAAAAGGATATGGATTAGGAAGTGGAATCTCTCTTTTTATTGCTACAAATATTTGTGAAACAATTGTATGGAAAGCATTTTCTCCAGCTACTGTTAATACTGGTATGATCTTATTTTTATTTTTCTACTGATATTCCTGAATATTGTAACTATGACAATATCTTTATTTCATTGTCATTAGGACGTGGCACAGAATTCGAGGGTGCAGTAATCGCATTGTTTCATTTACTTGCGACAAGACAAGACAAAGTTCGAGCGCTCCGCGAAGCGTTCTACAGACAAAACCTTCCTAATCTTATGAACTTACTTGCTACAATCCTAGTATTTGCTATTGTAATTTACTTCCAGGTAATATAATAAAATTATTTTTAATTTGAGAAAATATCAATTAAAATTCTAATTATGTATTTATTCCTAGGGATTCCGTGTTGACTTGCCAATTAAATCTGCCAGATACAGAGGACAATATAGCAGTTACCCTATTAAATTGTTTTATACAAGCAATATTCCTATCATTCTCCAATCTGCATTGGTGTCAAATTTATATGTTATTTCACAAATGTTGGCAGTCAAATTTCAAGGAAATATTATTGTGAATTTGTTGGGAGTATGGTCCGACATTGGCGGTGGTGGTCCAGCGCGATCTTATCCCGTTGGAGGATTATGTTATTATTTGTCACCACCAGAATCTGTGGGACATATACTTCAGGATCCCATTCATGCTATTCTTTATATTCTCTTTATGCTTGGTTCCTGTGCTTTCTTTTCGAAAACGTGGATCGAGGTTTCTGGCAGCTCAGCAAAAGCCGTAAGAATTTATTATATTATTTTCATTCTTTATGTTTTTAATAGATATTGTATTTTAATCGAACCTAAAATTATTCTACAGGTCGCAAAACAATTAAAAGAACAACAGATGGTAATGAGAGGCCATAGAGACAATTCTATGATTCATGAATTGAATAGATATATTCCGACCGCGGCGGCATTTGGTGGATTGTGTATCGGTGCTCTGTCTGTACTGGCTGATTTCCTTGGTGCAATCGGTTCAGGTACTGGTATTTTACTCGCCGTCACAATCATATACCAGTACTTCGAGATCTTCGTTAAAGAACAAAGTGAAATGGGTGGCATGAGTACACTACTTTTCTAAACTCAATTTACATAGACTTTAAAAGTGAACTTTTTTAATTCTGAAGAACTGAATAATAATTTATTGTAAAGTAAGTCCATTTGACGTCAAATACTGTTAATTATTTGATAGAGTAATGGAAGGTCTTCAATATGAATCAAATCACACATTTTTATTCTTTGTTTGCCGTTGAGAAGATCACATATATAAATACACGTATATATTACGTAATAGTTTTTTCTTTTATTTTTTACATATGATTGTAGTATACTCAAAAATATTTAATTAAGTATCAGTTGCTCACAAGCATGTATCAGTTTCGCGATTATCATCTATAGATTTTGCAATTAATATTGTTTATTTGTACATCATGAAAAATAATACCTCCTTTTATATGTGAAATATAAATAGTGATTCTACACTGTGTCAATCTATATCAAATGGAATTTTGAATAATGTAACACGTTGACAAAGCGTAGAAGTTTGCACTCGAACGTGTAAAATGTGAAATGCTCGAATGTAAATACAGGCATTCATTGTAGTTTGAATGTTCTGGATTTACACACAAGATGTTATATCTTCCAGACAACGAGCAGTGTACATAGGAAGAAAGTGATTAAATATTTTCAACATTTTTTACTAGTGTTTTATGCTCCGAATAAAACGGGGTTATGTAAAAGACTCTCTCAAAGCGCGCGATTAAGATCGTGACGTTTATGTGAATCGAATCATTGCATAATGTATAATCATTTCGTCAGGACGAGACACCCACCTAGGGTATTCGTACAACCAATTAATTCGTACAGTGTTCGCTCATCATAGATATCATCATTCCTATATTAATAATGATACAAAGCAAAGTAACATTTCTTTCTTGTATGTATTTAGGTGAATATGCTTTTATAAATATTAAAATTTATTATTTGTTTTCTTTTCCTTTTTAGTCTGACCTGTATTAATTTCTCTTTTTACTAGTATTTGAAAGTAGCGAACTACATTTAAGTGAATGAAAGTAATATTCATTCGACATAATTAGATGAAATTGGAGAAAATTATTTATAAGTTATCTGCATTGTATTTGTATATCGTATCATACTGTATATTATTTAGTTGTATTCAGATATTAGTAAACTTAAAAAATTCCTATTTTATATAATACAAATGGTACCTTTTATTTTATACATAGAGTTGTTATGAAAACATGACTAAAAATGTATTTATTGTTATACACTTTGAGGATAGTGAATGGCGAACCCAATGTTTAGACATTAATCCACAATATCATTTTAAATAAATACAAACTATATTAATGCAATATTAATTGAAAAGTTGTTCTACAAATGTAATTTAATAAAGTAATCTAGAAATATTTTTTACAAAAATGTAAATTTAAAGGATGTGTTAATACTTATTCTAAATATCTTCTTAATATAACATTAATTTCTTAGATTTATATCATTTTATTCACAAAAATATGTACATATGGTAGAAAATTTAACTATTTATTTCTATTGTAAGAAAAGAGCAGCATAAAGTGGACCCAATGTATGAATATTGGATAACAAAACTAAACGAAGTGTTTCTGTAAACCGCGAATTTGGAGTAGAAGTATCCGTGTCTCGCCAAGCTATGTTAGCTCCCTCGCTACGCGTAAAAAGAGCAGGTGATGGAACATTTTCACGCATGTAAGCCCATACACATTCTTTCATTATAGTATTTATCTACAATAAGATATGTTTTATTTTAATTTCAAATATTATGTACGTGTATGAGGTTATTATTTAATCATGGAAACCTACCTGATGCGGTTCTAAAACTGGCAGAACATCCCTTATACTTGCTAATGGAGGTGGTAATAACTGACCAAGTGCCATAACACTCACTAGTAAAATACCTTCTTCTATATTCCAGTTAGCCATAACTGTGGCAGCAATACCTCTCAATAGAACTGAGCAGTAAGCTAAGGCTGGTCTGTACCAAGCTGTCAGTTCTAATAATGTCCATAATAATGGAACATCCTTGAATGTTCGATGGATTTGCAAATCTCTTTCTATAGTAACCTAACATAACAATTGAAACATTGTATTAAAATCAACTTAGCAACTTGTAATAGCATTACAATTATAATACTTCGAAATTATTAATATAATACCTTTGTAAATTCTTCATCAGGCCATGGTAATCCATTATACATAACATCAGGTGAAACTAGCTCAACTAACAATAAACTGACCATTGTTAAAGCATCTAGGTTCACAGGATATCGTTCCGATTCACGATTACTACAACATGCCTATTGAATTTAGGCATTGAATAAATTATTTAATAATTTTATCCAATAATTGTATGATATTTTTGGAAATTTTACCTTTATTACATCAATCAGCAATATTTTATTGAGAGCAATAATCTCTTTATCGATATTATTTTCTGGTGGCGGTCTCCGAGGACCATGTCCAATTACTCCAGCGTGAAACACTGAAGAATGTTTCTGAGCTAACATCGTACTCGTAACCTAAGTGGAATAAGATTCATATAATTCTCAATAGCAGTTATTAATTTTTAAATATTTTATAAAACCATTACCTGTTTGTGGTTTTGATGCAAAAGTAACGTTTCCTCAAACTCTGGTTCAAATTTTTCTTTTGCACCAAAATATTTTGCAGGATTATTATTGATACTATGTCCCAGAATTTCTCTTAGAGCTAAAACTCGAGCACATGGTGAATAAAAAGTTAAATCTTTCAATAAATGACAAACGATCTTCACACCCTGTTGTTTTCGTGTGATGTCTAAAATTTAGAACTTTATCGAAATTTTATTTATAAGTTTCTGATAAAAAAAGAGACTAACTGAATACTTACCATCTTCTGTTATGCATAAAAAGAAATACTGTATCACAGCTCTCGTTAATTTCAAAGTGAGTTCTACATTTGGGGAAAAATTATCTTTTTCAGGCATACTAAATAAATCTAACATTTTAGCAATATCATTAGCCAAATCAAAGTCAGTTGTTTTTGTTAACAGAGTGGAGATTTGGTGCAGATTGGATTTTATAGCTTGAGTTATCATTTTTGACCGGAGTACCACTGCCTTGTTATACTTCTCCCATCTATTAAAGCAAAGTTATACAAATGTATAAAAAGTATAACACAACTACCTTAATGTACTTACTTTAGCAATATTGTAAGATTTTGAAAGAGTTGTCTTGTTTCTTGTTTTTCTATAACATTTTTGTAGTTTATTTCTCTAAGTGCTTGTTCAACTACTTGTGTAAAGTAACTGTAGCTGGCTAATACATTTTCCGTTTCAGCGTTATTAGTGGAAAATAATACAATGTTATTAGAAACAAGCCGAATCAGAGCAGCAAGATGGAAAGTAGTTACAGCTTTGATTAACATATATGATGCTGCAGATATTAACATATTGGGATTTTGACTTCCAAGAAAACATAGCAGCCTGATAGCTGTTTGAACTCGCAGTGGATTTTGATTCAAAAGTAATGGTAATATTACTGGAAATTCTTGTTTGACTGAATTTAGTAAGGCAATATTTGCAGATTGTGGTCCATGCGTCCTCAAAAGTAGATCTATCTCTTGCAATACCAACTCTAGTATCTCAGAACATACACTTTTTACACTTTGAGCAGCGTTAACACTATGATACCCAACATTACTTGTATTTAAACTTGCATCTAATAAAATATTTATTAGCTGAGATGCTCCTTGTTCACATCCTAATATCAGATGAACAGTTAGATCTATCAGGGCTTCAGGTTGGTTATCAAAGTATTTGCACCAGTCTGAAGCAAATAAAGCTAACTGCGGGATTGTATCTGGCTTTACTACAATAAAACAGATAAATTATACTTTATCTCTATAATGTTAGATACATCTACTTACATGTTTGTAACACATCACTAGTTATTGCTTTCAAAAGAGTTTGTGAAAGAGAAGCCAGATTTAAAAGAAATGGAACAGTAGCCAATTTTTGATTCTTTGTATCCTCATCGGTATTTACATCTTCCTGCAGACTCCACTGAAAGTATTATTGTTGTTGTTATTATTATTACTAATATTATTATTAAATATATTTTGAGAAGAAGCATTAGTTAACATTATAATATCAACATTATAATATGTTACCTTGAATAAGTCTAATAATGCTGCTGTAATATCTTGAAAGTGACTACCAGCCAAATGACCCAGAATTCCAACTACTGAATTCAATTTTGGATCTTTAACATTATGTTCATGATCCATTGCACAAAAATCTTTTAAACCACATGATAACACTCTGGTAATAACTGTATTTGGAAAACAACTTCCAACATGAGCTACTACCCAATCAAAATGAGGACTATGTAATACACTAGTATCTAATAGTGCTTTAATACATGATCCTGTATCTGAATGCATAAGACATTGAAGACATTGAGCAGTGATATCAATTAAAGTGCGGGTAGCACAACAAGACATCCATTGTTGAAGGAAATCATTAATTCCAGCATTTGCAGGTAAGTTTCCACGTTTTGCATATTCTGAAGAAAGTTTACCTGTAATAAAATTAACATTATTTCTAACAATCTGACTTTAAACAATTTAATGATTGCATACCTAATAATTCTAGTGACCATGCTGAAATAATTGGTGCCCAAGCTTCTGGATTGCCATTAATAAAGCTACTTAAAACATTGTGGATTTCTGCTATTATAGATTCCTCGCATATTGCTAAGTTTTGATTTGTCTAGAAAAGTAAGATATAATTTAATAGAAATCTTTAACTGTATCGTGCATTTTGTGCAATCGTTGCACAATTACTAAACTTACTTCGAGCTGACGAACATATTTGGTAACTGCAATGAAAAATACATTGCAGAAATATTCAAGTACTGCATCTCTTGCGGCAGGTACATTTCGAAGTAAAGTCAAAGCTGTTCGCGTTACATCAAGCGTGCTCGTACTATGAGTCGGCCGAACAGCTCCGGAAATAAATTTTCTAACTTCTACCAAAATGTCTTGTGGTGACAATACTCCCGTTGAATGCAACATCTTGTATTACTCTCTTAATGAAGTGTAAAATATAATTTAGGAAATATGATCATATTTACTTTTTCATATTTTGGGGGTTAAAGCATAATGTTAGAACCAATTAATCCCAGTAAAGCTTGACAATTACTATGTTTATGAAAACCATTTTTAAACTTTTATTCTTACTATTATTTACGTTCCTAAGGTTAAAAAGTATAAATCTAAACAAATGCGAAGATTAAATAACCTATAACGCTAAAGCATAAGATACAACGATATAACTTCTTCGTCACTCCCTTTAAATAGAGTTGTTACTTGTTGCCTGTAGGTTGCGCACTTCGTTTTGATCAACATTGGTATATAGAAGGATCGATTTTTTAATCGAAATTTTAAATTTTGTTAAAGAGAGCATTTATTCAGTAAAATATTTAAAACATTGAGAATTAGTTATAGTCAATTATAGCATGTGATATGTGTATTAATATGAAAAAAAGTGAAATATAAGTATGTTATTAAATATAAAGTTATTTTTATAGAATTTATCATATGAAAGATAAAAAAGCATAAATACAAGCTTTACTGCGTTATATCTTTTTTGGTTTTGATATGATAAATTCTACAAAATTAAAGTTAAAATATTTTTTATACTAATTAGTTTTCGATCATGTTATCCTAATACTTTTTAAGTAGAGTGAGCGAGTTAAGTAAGCGATTCGATCTATGTTGTATATAATAAAAAATGAATGTTTCTATTTTAAAAAATACTGCAACGTGTGGTAAAATGCACATCTATTATTGCATTTGTGAAAAAACATTCGTGTATATGTAGTTCATCTTTTTCCTCTAAGATTTTGTTCTAATTTCGAAATAAAATATTATGGTTTGTTACGTGAATCACCCTGTATAATTATAAATTATTTTATAAGCTATTAGCGTCTCCTGCATGTATTCAGATTACATCTTTTTGGGATTTATTCTTCATCTGTATCTTTTTCAGTAACAATAGTTTTACGATAATAAATAAATGTATTCACGCAAAAATATTATTTAAATACGTTGTTCTTACAATATCAAAATTTCTTAAAAGTATAAATACAAATGTATATTAATATGATATATGATATAATAATATATAATAATTTATACAAATATGAAATGATTGACAATTAAAGTATGTTTTTGTAAAAACAATTTTATTTCATTCATATTTTTAAATATTTCTTAAATAGTTAAAATGTAATCGACACATTTAGCATACAATACTTTATCAGAATTGTACAAATAAGAATATATAAATGTAGTTTTCCTAAGAAATATAAAAATGATTCAATAATATATTTTTTGTACAGGCAAAGAAGCAATTCAGCGTCTTTTTTTTTTTTCTTGTTTTCGTGGTCTATGAGGTCTCCTTGGGGTTACTTGAGGACTATTTTCTGAACACTCTACGTCGCTTGGATCATCCTGTTATTAATTCACAACTTGAGAATATCTGTAAGTCAATTAAATTAATTGTAAGACATATATGCAATACCTTTAAAGCAGCTATACCATCGGAAGGGCCCCTTTGAAAAACCACTAGTATTGCCAATAGACATATAATTTGGTATAATGCACTAATATATAATCCAAACCTTAAAAATTGTTCAAATAAAGTCTCTTCTGCTGGGAATAAAAGTTCTTTTAATTGTGGATCAGTGTCTGCCATTTCCAGATACTAAAAAGAAGGGATGATTATCTCAATTCCTTTAATTTAAGAAATTAATTTTTATTCTTCAACAATTTTTTTTAGGAACACATAAAAGATTAATACTATTAAATTAGTACAACCGATATTTCATAAACCTAGTCTACTTTCAATTTACAGTGGCTCATAAAAGTATTTGAACACTCTTACAAACTTTTTATGTATCTATTTTACAAAGTATTTTGAAATTTCATTAGCACAACAATTTCATTCTGTAACAAGACACAACTATCGTGATTATACTGATAAAATTTGAAACAGATTTTTTAATTTTTCATTAAGTATATATTTGCAATAAACGTCATTAACTCCTGTATATATTTTCGAAATGGTATCAAATTTTACTATTATGAGCACGATATGTAATTGTGTCTCATTACAGTATTAACGAAATTTCAGAAATTTTCATATAATGCACATATAGTCATAAAAATTTCCTGCAGTAAGTATTAGAAAACTTTCGTGGGACACTGTATTTATACTATTTACACTATTACTAGATTAAAAATATTTTTAATTGTGAAATATGGGTAAGTACTATTTTTCTAAAATATAGCAAATACTTAGAAATCAATAATCTAAGCAATATAGCGATCGTAAAATTTTCATAGCATGCAAACTTGACAAATACTACCAACTTTCTCACTGACGTTTATGTCAATAATTATTTAAATGTCAATTGACTTTCATCAAGATATTGAGGTATAACTGACATTTAAAAACAGTTGAGCGAAATAATCAAACGTTAATTCATCTATTAACACAACAGATGTTTTATTATAAAAGACACGTAGTAAATTTTGTAATTTTTATTTACTTTTTTTTGACGAAGGAAAAGAGACGAACATAAAATAAGTATATGCTTACTTATTTTACTTGAAGTTGGCAGCAGAAAGTTTATTCATATATTTCAAACCAGATGTCATTCTAAACTGGCGATTCGATTTAGGCGCCAGCTACCAGTAACATATGATATTAACATCTGAAATCTAACGCAACGAAAAATGAGTATATTCTTCGCCTTCATAAATGAAAGTCAAGACGATACTCCTGCGGTGATGAGGTAACGTAATCGAAGTGTTGAATCAAATCTTATTGTACATTTATCGAAAACAAGCTAATACATTTTCGAATGATTGAAAATGGCGGGCTGATGGTAGCGCCGGAAGTTATCTGGTTTCGAGGCTTCATTGCTTGCGAGTCCGTGGATGTGAACCTTTGTTTTGTACAGAAGAATGGCTGCCATCTTTAGTTTTCGATGGATGTTTTCCGAAGAGATCGTGAATTCTCGTATTTATTGTGGTATTTAATAACGTAATAAAATCTCGAATAGTGAAATTACGTTTCCCGCGATGTAAAGAGTGTTTTTTCGTTTATTATTTAAGCTGCCCTGGTGTGACTTCCATTAAAAAATGCTTGTGTTTACATCCAAGTTTAAAGTGAGCTTCTGTATTCCTGTCATATTAAGGTAAGCAATACATTTTTATGAATTTCTATTGCTCCAAATGAGTAGAAAGTTGCAATTATCGTGACAAATGTTCAAAATTCAATCGAACTGTCATATGAAAGGCAGGTGTAATGCTCCATTCTGTTCATATTATGAATCGTTTGTGACGTTCAAATTATTTTGCATTTCGTGCCTTTTTACAAATCGCTTTCGAGAATATAAAGTAATTTTATCACCGAGAAGTTTTTCACAATTTTTATTGACATCTGTCTTATTTTACCGCTTACTGTTGTACTTGACTTAATAAAAAAAGAAAAAAAAAAATGTCTACATCGCGAAATTTCGGTTTTGGCGTTTTAAATTGATTTCGATTGCAATTTTTTCATTGTCTTTTTGCAACGAGAGGTTTAAAAAGTATTTGTTGATTTCAATTTTTGTTTCCGAATGGTGGCAACAATGATTAGTAAAATGGTGAACGAGTACAGGTCAACCACATCGTACACATACTACTTAAGTTGTCTAACTTACGTGATTATTAACTTTCGTGTAATGTTTAAACATTTATTCTGCGTTCTTTATCTTTTCTTTTACGTCTTTACTCGAGAATTTTACACGAATGACTACTTTGTAACTATCCAATCTTTTTCTACTTCTTTTTGTTAGGCTAATATGATATATTTTTGGTTTTATTCGGATTAGTAGAATTAGTCGTATATTTGCGAATTACTATACCTGTTGAGATTAAGAAATGGCTAACGAAATTGCTGTATAAATATGTAAGAAGATGAGGTTGTATTCTTACTATTTCATGTTAGAGGTTTTCATAATTGATTGACAAGTTTATCATTCTACTTATATATGTATATATAATTATTATATGTTATTTGTAAAAGTAGGAAGAATAAGTAAATAAGTGAGTGACAAAATTCTTCAAAATGATTTTGCTTGGCACATTTACTTATTTCAAATGAATGGACATCAAATCTAAAATTAATTTGCTTGCAGATACTCTAAGGTTGTATGGTGTGGTTGTAATAACAAATATGTCCCATTCAGACAATATTTCAATTAATAATGTTGCATATACTGTTACAAACTTTTTCATAATTAAATGATCATCTTATGTTATTATAAAATACCGTTTTCAAGATTTCAGAAATATTTATTTTAAACACATTTGGTACATTCCAATATATACTAGTACATTGGTATATAATATCATAAGGTTATATGATAATTTTATTAAGTTTTATCAAATTTACAAACGTATATTACTAAATAATTCATGAATGTTATTTAATGGTTATAACCAAGCGAAGAAAGTTTGTATATTGAAAACTATTTCACGGCGGGAATGGAAAAATCAGCCAGGCGGCGCTGGTTTCTCTTCCAGACGGCCATATTGTTGCCCCCTCCCTTTCCTCGTTTCTCTGTCTCTCTTTTCTTTCCTTTCTCGTCCGTTGCACATATATATAATATACAGATGTATATGTATGTATATACGTATATCTTTCCTTCCTTTCTTGTTCCTTCATTTACTTTCATCGACCACTGTCATTTTCTTTTTTCTTAATCCTTTCGCGATCACTTCCAATTCCCACTCTTATCTCCTATTTTCTTTCGCCACTTTGCTCTTTCGCAAAATTCTTCGCATTTTTTTTCCTGTCGTGTCATTCTCATTCGTATGTCTTACTTTATGTCTCGAAAATTTTAAGTTTATCAATATTTTTGCCACATTCATTTTAATCGAATGATCGAGAAATATTCAATGCATCTCATCGAATATCAAGTTATAGTAGCCGAATTTCAACCGAAATTGATAAGATATTGTTGTGGAAAAGTTGATCTTTACACATATATAAATCTCTCGAGGCGAGCTGAATGGTTTCTGTTTGTCAGATCAAGTTATATGTGCGGGAAGGAAGTTGCTCGAAGTTATAAAGTCAAATTTGGAATTCTCGTAGTAGGATACGGCACGATTGCAGATATGGTGCTCGTAGGTAGCTGTCAGTAACCAGAAGCGTCGCTACGAATTTCCTCAGTTGGCCAATCGTAATCATTTCCTCCATTTTTATCTATCTCTTATAGGATACAATTTTCAATTAATTACATAACTCTGCATATTTTACCTGATTTTAATGACCTTGAAATGTATTGTCAATTTTCAATGAATTGATTGATATATAGAATGTTGCACTTTATTTTTATCTGCAATTGGTTAAACATGTAACAGATATATCTACCATCATTGAAAGACTGTTTACCGAACAAAAATTTATAAAATGAATCATTAAATAATATAATAATAGTAATAAATAGTAATAAATTTCTGCATAATTTAAAAACTAAAGCCGAACGGAAGAAGTTGTTCAGTATGTTGATCTTGACAACATTGTTTGATTGTTTTCTTTAAACTTTCTTTTTCTATACATTATGTATACTATCCTATATTTGCTATACTAATCTATGTTATTCTATACATTAGCTATATGATATAGCTTTGTAAAAAGAAAATCTTTTTGTGAATTCAAGTGTTTGCAAACACGATCGAATCATTGAAACAAGTTGAAGTTAAATCGATCGAACGCGAACGGAAAGAAGACAAAGGTTTAAAATGCTCGAGCTCGAAATTTAGTTTGGTGGGGTACGCCTCTGGTGGTAGCATTTGCTGGCTACGAGGTGAAATCGTATCGACCGCAACCAAGGGAAGTTCGCGCGCAGTGATGGGCACGCGCGACATATACAATATATTACATACTTTATTCACAAGAGAATCAGAAGAAAGTCATTCGAAAGATCTATCGTTTCTTCCATCCACCCTAGTAGGAACTAGAAACTTCAATTGCATTTCCTTATTCAATTAAATTTTTGTTATGATTATTATTAATAGATAGTTCTTCTTTATTCTTACATCTTTTTCCTATGTATAACATTTAAGAGTTTAATTATTTTAAAGCTTGATGATCTTTGTTTTTTTTTAATCTGCCAATATCAAAACAGGTTACTTCCAGAAATCTGGGTCATATCGGGTAACATTTGTTCATTTTTTTATTAAAACAATGGTAACGGATTTGTCAAGTTCGGTGCTAGTATTCTGTCTCTCCTTCGTGACCATTACCATTGGTCAACCCTACTGACGTCATCGAGAAAGATCCAATAGGACGATGTCAGTGCGTATGCACACTACTATATCGCAACTTATTCGCAAAGTAGTGGTTGGTGGCGCATCGTATGGACGAATTCGTGTCATCATTTAGCAATAGTTAGGACAGGTTATATCGATTACTGGCAAGATATCTGTCGATCGAACGAATCCAAACATATGATCCGGATAAATTCTGCGTGTGTTTTTAGATCAAGAAGTTCGGAGATCTCTTAACCTTTGGAGTGCTTAGTCTGTACATTACTTACTTACATTACATTACATTAGTAACAGTAGTTACTAAATAAATATTTCAAAAATATATCTTTACTTAGCTACATTCTACTCTTAATAAAATGACTTTGTACAAAAATGTTATTACGAAGCCAAATAAAAGCTTATAAAAACAATAATTTATTTATTATATTAAACGTGTAATTAGAAACCAAATCATTAAGAGAAGCAAGATGTTACACAAACTACAGTACATGTTAAAATATTCTTTATTTTATCAAATAAGAATGAGTTACTAAAAATTGTAAAAAGATTTCAAGATTAATAACAAAGCAACTAGTAGCAAATTAAAATATAAATAAAATATAAAGATCAAGTTATAAACAAACACTCGAAGAGTTAAAGCACGTTCACCGAGTTTTATTGCTCTTTTTAAAATATAAACTGGCCATTTAAAAGATATCGCGATCGATTTACTCCAAAGTTGATCGTTTTCGTATCAGGGGAAAAACTAGGTACATATAAAGTTACTGCGGTTTGCTGAAAGCTGCTCGAGAACGAGACCAAACTACTAATATCCTGTACTAATTGATTTACGATAATATCTCGTCTAATGATAGGAATTTATCTCCGGATTCATTAAAAAAAATTAATATTTCGACAAGGAAGACGCAATATTTGATGGTATATTCGAAATGGGAGTGATTCTACATGAAAAGCAAGTCGAAAATACTTTTTAAATATTTAAATATTTTTTTCATTCATGTTTGAAAATATCAAGATTGAAAATTTGTCAAGAATACTTGAATTTGGCTAATTCCGGAATGTATAGGGGTGAATAACTGACAAGAGGTTAGGTATATAGAACAAAATTCCTACATAGGACGCTTCGTTCTTGAAAAAATGAAATACGAAAATTGATCAGGCCTATTCTCAACTATGCACGTTCGAATTCAATTTTTTTGAGAACTAGCCATTAAGCCCTTAAATAGACAAAAAGAAATCTGCAAATTCGATTTTTTCGAAAACGGAGCCTCAAATGAAAATATTTAGTATATATTTTCGGCCTGTTCTTTCATGTAGAATAATCCCTGTCTCATTTGTACCATCAATACTGGGGCTATATATAACTATAGTAGTTGCACGCATCTGGTTAATTCCGCTGGAAAATCAAACGCAATACCGAGACCAGCAACGATTTCGCAAGATTTACGCCGCAAAGAACCGATGCATTTCTTCGGGATGACATCACAGTGTATTAATGGTGCTCGCGGTTACTATGGGTTACGACGTATTCACACGATAAACGGAGGAGCGTATACCGTGGCAAAACTTTTTGCTGTTGACAGAGGAATACAGACGTGCTGGGTCAGCCATAAAATATATCCCACGAAAGTAAACCATTCTCGATTTTTCCTCATCACAGTTGAATCGTTGCATTTCCCTTAGCTTTATGTTTTCTACGTTCGGGATAGAAGTTTATCGCATGTGATTATGATTGCATAAAATCCCGACGCGATAAGGTTGTCCCACGTGCGTAGTTAGTTTTATCTGAAGCGCGATTAAACAAATGTTTTAATCCGTTTTACCGAGTAGCGAACACCAATAGTTTCCGCGCGGAGATGGTTCTTTTCGTGCTAGGAAAAGATTATGCAATCGTAGAAGTAGATTAGGAGATCTTTCGAAGAGAGAGAATTTCTAAGCGTCCAGATCGACGGTGCAACGAAATGTATACATAATAATAAGATTTAGTCCGGTTTGGAGACTCGCAGACTCGACGGCAAGAAAGAGAGAAAGAAAGATGCACGCTTCTCGGTAACCTTGGTTTTAATAGCGGAGGTGCACAATGCTGAATCTTCGTCTCTCGTCCCCTCTATCTTCCAACACTCCCACGTAATGCACAGAGCCGCGTTACGCGCCCGATCTTTCGCGGCTAACGAACGCTTTTTCAAGATATTTTTATCCATCGATATTTTTTACTTTCGATAGGAATTCCAATTGAATTCCCGGATTTGAACCTCGGCCAATAGAGGCTGATTATCGGGCAATGGGATAATTTCCAATCGGTTTAGCGTGGATGGGTCTTTCTTTAACCATAGTGCGGTCGCATTCCTAAGTGATTAATCCGCAGAGTTGTTCGCTATCGCAGCTGTCGGCAAATAGAACGAAATTGTCCGCGGCAATCTCTTCTAGCCAATTCTGTACTCGCGCTCTTCTCTCTTGTTAACCACCGATCGAGAAGTGTTAGAAAGTTAAAATGATTCAAGATTATATTTTAGTTGGTTAAGGAACAAAAAGGAAGAAACAGATTTATCAACGACAGTGGCTCGCAAAAGTATTCGTACGCTGGGCGAGACTTTTTTATGCGCATATTACGTGTTTTACACGAAACATTTTGAAATTTCATTAGTACTGTAATGACACTCAACTGTTGTGGTTATATTGGTAAAATTTTATACGATTCTGAAGATGTATGCAGAAGTTACAAGATATGTATTTAATAGATATAAATAAATAAGATACATATTTTGCCGATATCGCAGAAGTATTTAAAATAGACAATCATCCACGATATTGGTAAGTAGACTGCAGCTTTTTATGCAAATCCATATTTTTGGCAATATAATTAAAAATGTAGAACCTTACTAGAAAATTATTTCACTTGTTAAATATTATAGAAAGCACTATACTTTTGATTTTGACTTTATACGTTTTTTGATATCATACGCATTCTATACAATTTTGCACTTTCGAAATCCTATAAATGCATAAAAATCGGCAGTTTATTAATAAGTCTCAGCATTCACTGGGACCATCTTTAACACTTTTTATATGCTTGAAGTGATTATTCATACTATATATTAATTTTTTACTAAATATAAAATTGCAATAAATATGTTGTAACTTGTATGTATATTTTCAGATTGGATTCAAATTTTGCCAATATAATCTTGGCAATCGTGTCTCATTATAGTGCTAATGAAATATCAAAATGTTTCATGTAACACGCACAATATGCACATAAAAATTTTCTATGGGAAGTGTACAAATACTTTTGCGAACCACCGTAGAAGAGGGTTCGTAGTAAAATTTGAAGAGGATAAAGAGCAGCAGTTTCGTGGAAACGCCAAGCCATCTTTTAGGAGTTTGCCGAACGACTGCGATTCCCGTGGTGGTGTGTTGCATATCGACCGCCGCGAAAGTACGAAAAGGGATTGCAAAACTGCGGCGCGGCGCGCACGAGCACATTCGCAGGCCTCGTGACGCTCCCATTCATTTACATGCATGATCGAGCGGAGTAGCACGAAACTCTCGCGGAATGGAGTGCTTGTTCTTTGCGCAACAACCATCTTCTTCATGAGTGCCGTTTAAATCCCTCCTCGTTTCCTGACCATCCTCTGCCTCTTGCGTCTCTTAATTTTGTGGAATTATCCACCTAACGATCCGATGTACTGTCTACGTAATAGAAAAAAAGCAAGGGAGTTCCGAGAAAAAAACTGATATTTTAGAAAGTTAATCGTGGAAACATACTATCGCGAAAGAAAAGCTTCGCGCAGTGGCATCTGTCTCCGGGCATAGTATTGTTTCGTATCTCGGTTTACTTCCACCAGCAATTTCTCGTTCGCATTTTTCAACTCTGTCTTTCTGATTCTCTTTCTCCTTCTCTTTCTCCACGTGATGTGTGCGCCGCGTTGTCCTCCTTCCACTCCACGCCGATCTGCTGTGAACGTAGCGAAGACAGCGCAAATGTGAAGAGAGGACAGCGCGATACCGGTTATTGGCGGGGAACTGGCATATTTCACCGAGTGTCCGGCAATCAGGCCTTTGTATACGGCTTACTGTATGTTACACGCTCGTGCTCTCCCTTACCAGGGAGGAACGGAGAGCAGAGCGAAAGATGGACTCACAGAAGAACGGGCTTGAACGGGGAGAAAGAGAGAGACAGAGGAAGAAAGAGGGAGAGAGAAGTCGAACGTTTATTTAACGGCGTAGAACTAGTCGTAGGTATGGTTAGTATCGTGGTTGGTGGGAGGTCGCGTTATGGTCTCGCTGCTTTTCTTCGATTCTACGCGTATTTCGAACGAACGACGAGAAAGTGGATGGAATTAATGCTGCTTTTAAGGGGAGAAAATCAACGTCATTTTCGATGGGCATAAGCATATGGGAAACGTGCTATAAAAAGAATCAATATGGATAGGATTCTTTGTATACGTTTCTACAGGAGATCGAGTTACTTTGATTACTAGTATCCCCCGTATAACACGATAGTACGTAGTTAAGTTCCGAAAATATGCCGTGTTATACGAAACAGAGAACTGATACAAAAATAAGATTATGTTCCAAAGATTAACAAAAGTGTACTAATGTTTATTAAAACAGTCAATAATTAATCAAAAGTTTTATAAATTTATGTTACATAATATTTTCTTTTTCATCATTGCTAAATTCTATTAGACAACGTTCGTTAATCTATGTATGATTTCTATTTTTGTTAGTTGTGAAAAATCTTATCGATTTTTTTATCAGAGGAGCTTCGAGCTGCTGCTTCACTATGGCGCAAAAACTCTCGAGTACAAGGGGTTAATACTCTACAAACTAAGAGTGGATTAAAAGCTTTAATATTCCAAAATTGCGCAATTCTGAGACAATACATATACGCTGACTCCAATGAAAGATATCGAATGACGATGCTTGCACTCAAAAATTCTGATTACGTGCGCCTGTTTGGAAGAATTACTCAATCCCCGAACCGTGTTGTACGGTTGATACCTGTACCTAATTATCGAATCAAGATTTAAAAAGAGAGAGGAATCGGGATCTCATTGCCAGTTTCATCCGCACGATTGCTTACAATCGGGCTAGTTACATGGCAGCAGAATGCGCGTTCCAACTGCGCACGGGTTGCTGGTGAGAGCAACGCCGTTTTCCTGCAACGTTGAATTGCCCTGTGGTTGAGAAGGGGTCAGCGGAAGCGTCAAACAACTTGTTGGAGACGCTGTCGACCCATGTCGAGTAACAATGCTCGATTGATAATATTGTAAACAGCGTAATATTGTATCCAAAGAGCTTTCTTTCTGCTCCCGCCGATACGTGATTCTTAATAATTTGCAGCGGGGAAACTACATAAAACAGCGAATGACGTTTTATTTGGCTGAGCTAGTTGGGGAAATTGATATAATAGCTTAACAGGAGCGGATAAACTAGAATGGCAAATATCCGTGAATAGATGTGATCAGGGATGGAAAAGAAGTGAGATGGTAGGACGTGGAAGGAGAGGTCAACATCGAGCGATAATCGTTCAGGAATAATTTTGGTTCGTATCGAATCAATGCAAGGGTCGAGGTACGCCAAGTAGGTCGCCACAAATCCCATTGCTGCCAACGTGACAAACTAGCCCGTGCAGCGCTGCACGCTCGCGCGCGGAACCTCGTTAACTTCGCGACTGGTGGAAACATCGCGGCAAAATAGCAGCCAGAACACCCGCCGTTGTTACATCGACGATACTTGCCTCGCTGCTGGGACCACCCAACTAATCCTTTATCCTCCGGAAAAGATACACTGCCTTCGCAATATTATCAAGTCTTGGGTAACTCCGCAACAATCAAACCAAACAAAAAATGTTTTCTTCTTTCTTTTCTTTTTTTTAATATCCCTAATTGTTTAATATAGTTAAATACATTTTTTGAGGAGGGGTTTATGAACAAACAACTGTTGTCTGTTCAGATACACACATCAGACAAACTTCAACTCCATTAACAACCAGT
This sequence comes from Bombus haemorrhoidalis, assembly GCA_014825975.1. Classification (NCBI taxonomy): domain Eukaryota; kingdom Metazoa; phylum Arthropoda; class Insecta; order Hymenoptera; family Apidae; genus Bombus; species Bombus haemorrhoidalis. The sequence continues at coordinate 5,885,505 of CM026176.1, forward strand.
AAATCTTACGCAGAAATAATGAAATCAATCACTAATCAAACAGAGCAAATACACAAGGAGAGAAACAATTAGACAATCTAGGTAAACTAGACAAATTGGTACCAAACTTAACCACCCAAATTGTCGATAATGCTGAAGATAGGTTAATCCTTCGAGTGTTCACAAAACTTAGCAAAAGTCTTAAAGTCTGATATGTAACAAACGAGGGAGGTACAACGAATTAGGAATTTTATATAATTTTTGTGAACGTGATTAGGAAAATAGAAGGTAAATAAAAATTCGCTTGGTTTATTAAATATTATAATAAGCGTTCCATTTTGAATACTTGTTATATTTTTGCATATTATATGTATTTTGTGGATTTTTGGAATTTCTTAAAAACGCGCAAACAGTCAGTTCGCAGTCAGTTAGTAATGTGTTATTCTGTCCACATCCGAATTCAGATTGGCCAAGTTCGAAGCATTATCCATTTCCAGTGTTGGCTGTGTGACGTACGGATTAAATACTAAAGACCTTTATCGATATGATATTTCTAGGAAATCATAGTTACAGACGGAGGAGAAACCAGTCGCCTAGAAAACGCTCTACGTTGATGTACTATTCCGTAGGATGTTTAAATATTTTATAAGACGATGTTATTCTCGGTGAAATGTAAATTGTATTTTACGAAAGTGCATCGCGGTACGTTTATTAGCCAGCTCGCAATGGAACGCAACCGCTGAAGCAAGGTTTATATTTAGCTACGCGAATATAGTTTTGTTTCTGTTACAATGCTGCAGTTGGTTCTGGCAATTTCCCTGATTTCGTAGCATCTGAAATAATACTGCGTTCCAGCGGTTCTCGGCGCGTTTTAAGCGACTACTTAGAAAAATGCATTTTTCAGAAAGAGCGAGGACTGGCAAGAGAGTTGCCTGGTGAAACGGACGATGAAAGCTATCGAAATCTCTTCGGAATTTCACAAGATTCGGTAAAAATTAAATCGAACATAGTACACAACGAGGAACTGCAGAGTGCATAACCTCGGTTAACAGACGCCTGCGTGGTTGCGCGATGAAAGCTGAATCCTTGCTATTGGCGTTTTGACAGTGCCGATAATGTCGTTACACTGTAACCAGTCACGTGACAGCTATATAGCTGTATAACGTACGATGGCTATCAAATCGACCACAACATCCAACGAATCGGCGAATCGAGGGTTAAACTCGATCCCATGCACCATGTAGATCGAGACATCTGAGCAGGAGCGTGGCAGAATTTACTGGAAATGCATGCTGCTGGTTATGTGTACATACAGTGACTCACGGAAGTATTCGTGCATTCTTAGGAACTCCTTATTGTATATATTATACAAAACATTTTGAGGTTTCATTAGCGGTGTAACGAGACACAGCTGTCGTTATTATATTGGTAAAATTTGAAACGAATCTGGAAATATATACATAGAGGTTACGAGATATTTATTGGAAGCATACACTTTGTAAAGATTACCGAATCATTCATTGTAATAAGCCACAATACGTAATGAGATCATCTTCACCATTAGTTGTATATTTAAGGTTATTATTCATGCTGTATACTAATTTTTCTCTAACAAAGCAAATTTTAGATCTGATCCTCACGGATTTCAATGAAATTTGATGTGATGATGGGTCTGCATGTGAAATAAACGTACACATGTGTAATTTTAGCCTCGGATGGCCAACCAATTATGAGAAAAATGGATTTACTTCAATGCAATTACATAAAGTGTAATTTACTTTATTAATAGTTATTTGATCAGAATGTTAATTGTAAGAATGATTTACATGTTAAAGTAAATATTATAAATAAAGCAATTAAAATACTTATATAAATTGAAATAATATAATCTAAAAATAAATATACAAACAATTTGAAATATACAAAGTAGGATAAACTATTATGTATATCCCAGTTTTTTAATGAATTGTTTTGTTAATAATACATACAAAATAATATTTATAACAGAGAAGACATGAAATAATCCAGGCTTCCATAATTGTAACACTAAAGGTAATTGTTCTGAAGTAAAGTTCTCCCAACTGAATGCAAACCCGGGATAAACAATTCGAACCCCTTTACGCTTACCGCTACGCCACAGTCATTAATAAATGATCAGTCTCAATATCTGGGAATATGCAATTTTTTCAAACTTGGTATGCATTTTTCTCATAATTTAAAGTTTATCATAATTCTCATAAATCTTTCACACTCTCATAATTTGTTCAAAATTACAGATGCGTTTATTTCACAGATAGAACTATCGTTGAAATCCGCGAAGACCAGCTTTGAAGCTTACCTAGTAAGTGTATGTTTATACATTTTCAGATCGGCTTAAAACTTTGCCATCATAATCATGATATTCGTGCATCGTTACAGTGCCAACGAAACTTCTGAAAGTTGGGTGTACGTAATGCGCATAATATGCATATATATAAAGAAAAATTTTATGCTAAGCGTTGGAATATTTTCGTGAGCCACTGTAAATTGTAAATGGAAGATCGCGTTAATTATAGGAAACCATACGATCCAACTTTCCATCGGTGAATTACAAATTATACAGTTTCTGGACGAAGCTGTTCTATTTGTTTTTTGTTATCCAATAAAACTGGATACTGCGTTTACTTCGCGCGATGCTAATTAGTTGTAAGTCTTTTCTTTTATATCAACTTGTTTCTAAAAAGCCTCGTCCAATTACCGTCCAAATTACCTCTTTTGAGAATGCAGGGACAAAAGCCTGGGAAACGACTATACTGCCGTTAATGGTTTTCAGTAGTAACAGCACGTGCCACTGACAATGAGTGCGATAGAAAAGGTAGCGTACGCATCGAACAAACTGCCTCCTATTTACGCATTCATCACGTGATCCTGACTCTAGTTTCATTCGCCGTGGAATTTTTCATTTCGTGATACCTGTATATTCGCGTTACTTCATCAAGTAATTAGCAATATTTGGTTTGTAAATTAAACAAAAAAAGAAAAAGAGACAACGATAGAACATGCTGTTCAAAGTTGGAGGAATGAAAATTATGATTACGCTTGGAAGCGTAAAAAATATATATAAAAAGTGGACAAACGATAAAATCGTTATGCAAAACGGTCTTGATCTGAGCTCGCAGATTATCATTATTGCTTCGGTTGATTTGCGATATTTGCATACGAGTAAAGAGCGGATATACGACCGCTCTTCCTTACAATTGTAAGTTGTATTGAATTATCAAGGCGATCCGTAAGTTCGTGCGTTTTTTTAATATATTCCCTTGTACTATTTTGTAGTATCATTTAGTAGCCCTTCAAATGATTATATTTCATTTTGATTAATTAACTCTATTTTATCCCATCGTTCGTTTAGAAAGGAACATGGAAAAGTCGGAAATTCGTGTACTTCTGCGTCACTACTTAGAGCGAAACTTCAAAGTAGCAAAAGCAGCGAAGAAAATACTATATTTTCCTTTTAAAGAAATTCGCTTCGAAGTTCTGCTAAAATGATTCAGAAGACTTTATTTATTACGAAAGATAGTACGAAGTAATGTATTAAAAAAACGCAGGAAATTATAAGCCACCCTAGTATTTATTTATTAAGCAATTTTAACCAATTCATTAATCAATCCAAGTTAAAATTCATTTACGATTGCGGAAATCTGTATCGCGCAAAAGCAACGCGCTATTCTCTACATCTTCAACTACAGTTGAAATTTTCCTAAAATTGCGAAGCAGAAATATGGAAGTAAAAGAAAAATATGTACATGCTCTCTCACTTTTAGCTCGATTCTCCTTCACTTTCCCTTGCATATTTGAAAGTATTTCCATATTATTTGAATACGTTATATTTTCTCTTTTATCGATGGTTGCACGAAACGATTTCAGCTTGGCGATAGCTCCCACCACCGCACGGCGGTCGGCCAATGCCTCGTATCTTTTATATCCGATCGGCTGTTTACGCAATTCGAGTTCAGTGGAAGATATTGACAATACTAATTTATTAGGTGCGCGCGGCGTACACACAAGGTGGTAGAACACGCAAGCACATTTGGCGCAAATTCAGCTGCACGTGCGGATTTGACACGAGCTGGCAAATGTGTATCGCACTGCTCGTAACGTTTCTTCAAAAGGAATCTTCCTGTCACTTCCAAAATCGCACGCAACGATCTCGGTTTGTTGCGTTTTTTATTCTGTTTGCTTAGGATACACGATTTCTTACGGCCAGGAAACTCGGTTTTCGTTGGGAGAGAAAAGTGCAACACCAAGTGATTCATCGTTGTTCGTACGATTGCGTCGTTTCCTTCGCAGCTGTTATATGCAACGATATTTTTAGCAATGGCGAATTCCCTAACAGGTCGCAATAGGATATCAGAGTATCCCCGCGCCTTTTCATCATCCTGTTCGTCTTTTAATCTTTTTAAATATATGAATTTTTGTCCAAGACAGTTGGCGAACGACTTTCAACACCTTCAAGTGTTTACTCTATATTATTGCAACTAGACTGCGGACTTTATGCATTTATAGGAAATTTAAAAGTGCAAAATCGAACAGAATGCATATAGTATGAAAAAATGTGTAAAATATGCAAAGTATAGCGCCTTCTATAACATTCGAAAGGCAAATTTACATTTTTCATTATATTCTCAAAAATATGAATTTGCATAAAAATCCACAATCTAGTTATAACGCTAGAAAGTGATAATAGTTTGTGCGAATAGCGCACGAACGGTCTTAAAAGCTTAAAATTATCAGTTTATTTTAAAAATTTACATAGAATAATACGTTACAGTATGATGAATATTGTACTACAATATATTACACACATGATACTACAATATATTGCAGAAATTACGTTTGCTTTTTGTGAAATTTCAGTTTTTATGTAATAGTTTTTTCATATTTTCGTTATTCTGTATAAAAATTATTATATCCACTTCGTACATTTGTCGAAAATAATAACTTTGTTTACCGCATATAGTGTACCTATATAGAGATATTTTCAACGAGCATGATCTATTGTGATCATTTTATATTCCTAAGAAGCGTCAATTTGCAAAGCAATTTTACAATGGCGTTAAAAAATATTTATTTATTGTTTAAGACTGATTTTCTAGGAAATGCTAAAAGTGGACATACAATATTTGTACAGTAAGCCATCGACGTATTAATTAATTACTTTCAAGTATATTAAACTTACGATTAGCATTATTTCATGGTACATACTTTCGTACGACTGCTAAAGTTTGATACTATGAAAGTGAAATGTAGAATCTGGTAAAAGGAAAACAAGGAACACTTCATTAGAAAGTAACGATATGTACAGATACTTTTTGTAGCCGCTGTATGTCAACGATAGTCGACGAACGACTCTAATATTAAACAATGGAAGACATGATAATTAAACGTATTAAACGCTTTCCATCGATTCGCGATTTAATCTAAACTGATTTTATCGTGGAATTCCGAACCGGTTCCATAGCAAGAGATATCATTGTTAAACGTGATCAGAAATTATCATTTCGATCGTTCTTCCCTTTCTCTTATCGATATTGCCATTGTAATTAAATGCTTAAGATATTAAATACCGCTTGGTTCCTTTCTTCCCATTTCCTTTTCACCGTTGCTAAATATCTCAACTTTCACGATATCGAAACAATCGTGAACCGGTTCGATAGATCTTTGTACAGATTCGTCGGAAGCGATATCTATTAGATAAGCATTAATTTTATCGAACGATTGGAAGCGAACGTTTTTCTGGATCAATAACATTAAATATTCCATGGCCACGTCATGGAGGCTGAATAATTAATACTTTTTGAGAGATGTTTGGATTAGGGTACGTAGCCAACGACAAGTATTCTCCTCTCCTAAGGTTATCGTCGAATTTTTCAAGGAATCTTTTCTTAGAACTCGTCTGCACTGAAGCAACATGCGGTGACTTTCTCAAGAAACTTGGAACAGCGACAAGAGATTGCTGGATGGTGCTTCAGCGAAGACGAGCCCTTACACTATACGTTTTGCTCAACCGAATGTCGTTGAAAACTTACTATCTCAAGACTAACGAAAGAATCGCCGATTATATGTTGCAGCCTATGGTTCAGAATCCTCAAATAGCGGAATCGAAGAGCGTGGTATCCCGTCAAGCAGGGCGAGGATAGCCATCCCATCCTAACTCTCTCGAGTTTCCAGTTGGCGTGATTGAAAGGCCTCCAAGACGTCGACTCCGTCGGTGATCAAGTTATCGGGGGGTGGAACAGGTGGAGGTGGGGAGCAATTGTCCCCAGGGCCTGGCCCACCTCCCCCGCCGTCCCCAACCGAGCATACCGATGCTCACGAGAACGATGGTGTCACCGCCGCGTCAAAACGCATTGACAGCTTTCCACAGAGCGCTGAAACCACCATGAGCTTCGTCTTAAAGTTGGGCACTGTAGAAACATCCCTCGAGAAGAAGAACTCCAGCAGCAGTCAGCCGTCCTCGTCGGTGAATCAGGAAACATCGAATACGACGGGAATCGACGATGCCGGCGGCAAACCGCAGATCCTTCAATGTTTGGAGAGTGCCGCAGAAATTCCAGCTGGTCATGTTATTTCCTTTTCCACCGTGAAATCAGTTAGCGTTACCTATCCAGTAGCAAAAGCCGTTAGGGAGGTGCAGAGAATCACTGGACCTCAAACGAATACCACCCAGGTGCTGTCGACTCGCGTCATCTCTCAGAAATTACCGTCGTCTAGCCATCAAACACAGCCCGCGCCTTTAACGCTGAACGCATCCTCCAATGTAACCCATGTTCCGGTAAACGCTCAATCTTTATCATCTCCAGGTAGCGGAGTAGCGCATGTGTATCCTTTGCAGCATGCCACAGTATCCACGCAGAGCAAACAGCAAACTAGAAATCAGGTGGTCGTCACCTGTGAGGGCAAGCAACAACAGCAACAGACGACCACGATATCTAGTTTGCAGGCTAGCATGCCTTTAAAAGTTCAACCGGTCCCTTCGCAGCTTGTCGTAAGCAACAACGCGGTTAGAGCCATCACTACCGCGACTTCGTTGCCCAACATTCAAAGGATACACGTGAAAACGCAAAATCTCGTCGGACAGGGTCAGACGGTTAACTTGCAGAAAGTGAAGGCTGTGACGAATGTCAGTCAAGGGGTAACAGTGCAGAGGAACTCCGTACCTAGGATACAGACCGCACAGAAGAGCCAAATGTCGTCGACTGGTACCGCTCAAACCACCCAATTTGCTGTTAATCAAGTCACGAACAATACCAACGTACAGAGAGCCCAACAACAAGGGAATTCGACGCTTCAAAAAGCGCAAGCAAACGCCGCGAATACGCAGAAAGTAGCGCAAGTCTACAATAATCAAAAGGTATCGTCGCAGATGTTAAGTAGCCATCCGAATCATAAAGCACAACTACAACAGATACCGAGTAATCAACAGCAGGGATTACAGAAATTACAGGTTCAGTCGCAGAAGACCGTGACTGTGCCTAGGCAGCAATCGAACGCTACGGCGGTGAATAACGTCCAAAAATGTGGCAACTCCGTAGCTGGTATGCAGAAGGTACAAGTAATGGGGCAAGTACAATGTCAGCAACAGTTACCGCAGGTTCAGAAACACGTGCAACAAGTTCAGCCACCGACGCAGCATCAGAGATCACAAACTGCGACGGCTTTGCAAAAGTCTCAGACTGCGACCACGGTTAATTCCAGCAGAGTACAATCTTTCGCGACCGCTTGCAAGAGTAACAGCGTTCCAAATATCAGTAAAACGCTCCAAAACGCCAACTTATTAACCGTAAACAAACAACCAGTGATCTCACAGCCACAACAATCGCAGCAAGTACATATCCAGAACTCGTCCCAGTTGCAACAACAGTTGCTACAGCAAACTTCGCAAGCACAACAACAATCACAGCAACAAGTGGCGCAGAAACAACAGCCTCAACAGCAACAACAAGCGAATACGAATCCACAAACACAGAAAAGTCACAGTATTACGAATGTTCACCAAAAGGTTGCGACGATCGCTGCGACCATCCCCAATAACCAACGAACTCAGGTAGTTAACTCTAAGATACAACAACAACAAATGGTCATGAGAGTAGGCGTGACGAAGAATCAAGCGCAAAATTTACAGCAGAGCAATTTGAAAAGTAGCGTACCTCAGAAAATTGCGAATACCGTAAAAACTTCGAACTCGCAGAACGTCGTGCAACAGTCGTTGCATAGAAATGCGAATGCGCAGCCAGTGAAGATAATTCAGCAACAACAGAACGTTATAGGGCCGCAGAATGCTCAAAAACAGCCTGGATGCATCAAAACGATACCCCCTCAGAAACCAGCTCAAAGGAATCACACGCAAAAAGTAGCCGGTATTAAGACCTCTCTAAATACAAACGTAGCTGCGGTGAAAGGTCAAGGTCCGGCAACTGCGATCGCACAAAAGACAAGCATCAAAACCTTGCTTCCTCAACAGACCGTTGCCACGAATATGTTGATGCATAAAAATCAGCCGATTAAAATACAGCAGCAAGCTATACAACAAAAACAAATTATTACAACGTCACAGTTCTCCCAGCAAGTTAGACAACAATCTGGACAAGTAAAGACGTTACTGCCAGTAACTAGCATGGAACCTCGCAAAGATGTTGAGAACAAGTTAGTGTCCATTTCTGTCATTTATATATTCGTTGATCTTTTATTTTATCCCGTGAGCACATTCTATATCAATTGAATAATTAAATTTATTATTTTTCTAGAATTGAACCCGAGCTGCGCGAATCTAAGGAAGACGAACGTCAACAACGTCCTATAACTCCAATTATAAGAATACCTCCGCCTTACGAGGTAACACATATATCGTAGTAAACATAACGCGAAGTTTAATAACGAATCTTCAGTGCCATTTTTGCAGTGTACACTGTTGCATTTTGTAGTCTGTATAGTTGTTCCTAGAACACGTAATTCTTGATTATAGTGTCTTCAGTACGTCCTACAGGATCACAATTATGGGGCACCACCGCCACGAACACCGTCACCTCCGTCACCCCCATCTCATGCAAAACAGCCTATCAACGGTGCCGGAAGTTCGTCTACGACTTCTCAGCATCCTTACATTTATGGAAAAGGTACGTAGTCCTACTAGCTACTCGATTAGACTCGCAATAACAATGAAAGCTGTGTATTTTACATGCGACATTGTGTTATTCATCGTAGTTGTTAGTGGCGCTAATATGGACGACGATGCAGCCAGTGCTATCAGTAGCGAAATAGGCAGGGACGCAGAACTGGAAGGCGAAGAAACCGAAACTGCTCCCGAGGGTGAAGGGGATGATGAAGACAGTGTTACTAGATGTATATGGTAATTATTTGTATTAAAAAAAATATATTAATTTATATTTATATATTGTATATTATATCATATATTCATATTTAAAAATTTGTTCATTTTTAGCGACTTTGAACATGATGATGGATATATGATCTGCTGTGATCGTTGTTTGTAAGTTTAAGTTATGGTGTCTAAGATATTTGATGGAATTCAGCTCAGTGCGCTGCCATAGCAAGTGTAAATTTTTCATTTCAGAGTTTGGCAACACGTTGATTGCATGGGTATAGATCGTTCTAACATTCCTGACGAATACCTCTGTGAGATTTGTCGACCGCGACGAGTAGATAGGCAAAGAGCTCGTGCTTTGCAAATGCGTAAACGCGAGGAATTGCTAAATTCAGATACGTCATCCGATGCATCGTCCACCAGTTCGGCAGATACTGATGTTGGGGTCAGTACGATCCCCAAGAAACGAACTTTGCAACAGCAAATTCCTCGACGAAAATCCGAACCACCGCAAGTAAGACGACTGAACAACAATAACAACAACAATAATAATAACGTCGCGAAAAGGCAGAGGAGAGATTCTCATCCGAGACAATCCAGTGCTGTTCGTAAAAAAGAAGCTACGAAGCGAGGCCCGGGTAAACGCAAAGCTAAACGGAGAATGAGTTTGGAAGATAAAGAAGAAGAAAGTCAAGATACGTGGAGCTCCAACGTCGCGCCACTAAGGCAGTGGATCGAACGTTACGAGGAAGCAGTGACAAATCACTATAGTCCAGAATTACGAGCCAGGATATCATCTATCAAAGTAAATGGTACACACAGCGATTTGAGACAAAGTAACATGAATGTCATTGCCACCGGAAAGTGTAGGCTCAACATACATAGTAACAACGTTAGGGTAAGTATTTTTTCAGACGAGAATAGTTATTTTTTAATGAAAATAAGTATCTTGAAAAATTGTTTACTTTTCTTATATAGTTTCTGGTAGCAACGATGTATCTCCCACCAAACACACCTGTCGTTGAATTACGAGGAAAGTATATGTTAAGTACGCAACATCGACCGTCCTATCCTCAAGGAAGGCATCATACCCAGAGGCCCGGACCCTTTGTATTCTTTTATCGATTACCACGAGATGGAACAGAAGTCTGTGTAGACACAAGAACGTATGGAAACGATGCTAGATTTGTGCGACGTAGTTGTAAACCTAACGCGGAAGTGAAACATTGTATAGAAAAAGGAACGTTACATTTGTATATTGTGACTACAAGCGCGATTGAGAAAAATGCCGAAATTACGATCAGACACGAACAACATGATCTCTTGCTATCGCCTAATCCAAATGGCCCCATGATGCCCATTGTCTGTGCGTGTAATAATCCAAGGGAATGTCAAATAGTGTCCCTAAATCAGTTGAATAGAAGAGGAAGCAACGGAGCATTGGCTGAGAATGCAGATGGCCGAGAGCGAAGACGAAGGGGTAGACGAAACACAATTTGCGAGGACAGCGATTCCTCGACCGTGATATCCAATAATACTGTCATTACGCAACCTGCACCACCGCCGACAACAGTGTCATCATCTGTATCCGCGCCACCAAGAAGAACAGTTACAACCACCGTTGCAAATACGGTGCGCCAAATACCTAAAGAGGAACCGCTGACGTTAGTGCAACAGCCGCAAACTTCTCCGAATTTAAATCAACCAATAGTGCCAGAGACTAAGAAAGACAAGAAGAAGATGACCAGAGAAGAGAGAAAGATGGAAGCTATTATGAAAGCTTTCGAGAGGCTTGAGAAAGCGGAACAAAGGAAACAAGAAGTTCAAGCACGAAATGCACAACGGAAGGAGTCTGGTGGTACGCATAGCGATAACGAAGATAGTCATAGCGTCACGATACAAACAAAGCAAAAACAACAAAATTCCGATAGACCTTTAAGGCGAAAGAGAAGAAAGGGTAGAGCAAGGACTACTAGTACTTCTCAATCTCAAAGTAGCAGTCGAAGAACCAGATTGAATTCCGCGGACTCGGACGAATCGTCCGGAGAAGAAAGCAATTCGATGCAATCGCCACCTTTGTTGAGCCAAAATCATTCGCAAAGTCGAGATGCTCCTTATCACCTGCATACTCCTGCCAAAAGTACGAACGAGAGCGTGGCTACAGCTGCTCATCAAGGAATACCAACAGCTGCTGGTTTACTGTTGGCTTTAGCAAATTCTAACGCACCTGGACCGAGTTCGCCTCCTTTGCAACAACCAACGCCAGTTAAAAGTCCAACTTGTGACAGCGGTGCAAGCAGCAGCTCCCAAAGTTCAACTCCATCCACTCCTTTATCCTCGGCTTGCTTGTTAGTCGCAGCAGCGGTTGGTCCTCTAGCTCCTGGCTTCAAATTTCCGAAAACCAAGAAAGTTCTAATGAATGAATGGTTAAAAGAGTCACCGGATCCACCGCAAAGCAATATATCTCAGATATCACCGTTACCAGCATTGCCGCCGGCTTCTGCAACGAATTCGATAAATCCTCTTTGCAGGTCTTCAGATTTTTCTTTACCGACGGACTCATCCGCAGAATTTTTAACGCAGAGTTATGCAGCCAAAAGTTTAGCTACTCTTGTGCAGGCGGCCAATTCGGTATCTGGAATATGCGATTCCCCACCACAACGCAAACAACAGGCAATCAGTGGAAATACGGTTTGCCCTGTTTCTACGGGATCTGCCAAGAAAAGATGGTTACGTCAAGCCATTTCTGAAGAATGTGATTCACCAAATAGTCGACCGGAGAGTCCGCCAACCAGTGAAATGGTAGCTCCACCGAAGAAAAGAAGAATAGCTAGAGAAAGTTTATCATCAGACAATTACACTCCACCCACTACACCTACTATGTTAGTCCCTGAGTCCACTCCAAATAATAGATCTTTGTGTCCTGTTGAAGTGAGTTGCTGTTTGATTGTATGTTGAAATGTTTTTTTGTAAATTAATAGGAAGTTGATTTTTTAATCAAACCATTTTTTTCAGGACGATTTCATCGAGCACCTACAATCCTCGTTGGTTGATCAGAATGAAGAAGGTCACGCGACAACAGAATCTGTAAAGCAAGAGGTTGCCTCGCACGAACACGCGAATTCAAACGAGGCTGTACGACAAAAACTTTCGATAGATATTCCACAGGATTTTCATCTTAAAGCTGTAAAATCCGAGAAACATTTAGTGATAGACACTTCGATAATAAAAGAAGAGAACATCGGCATGAAGAAAGAAGAGAAAGATGAAATGGATTGTGATACTTACATGCACTTGGAGTCAAAATCTTTTATCAAGAATGAATTGCGATCTATTAAAAACGAACTGGTTGGCCATCAGAAAAATAAGAGCAAAAAGGAATATATTATAAAGAAAGAAGAGAATTTGGATATGGAGAAGGGTACCGTCGAGATAGTCGATCAAAACGAAGGAGACACAGAAATGGAAGATTTCAGCTCTCCGATCGCTATTATGGAATCGGATGCAATTCTGAAGGAACGCGTGGCTGAGATGAAACTGGAATTCGGAGGTAGTATAAGTGAGATGGTTAAAGTTGAAGATGATAAGTGTGATGATGATAAAAGATCCGAAGACGCGAAGTGCGAAATGAAATCTGACGATAACATGTCGATCGACGAATTTGACGTTGAAGCTCAAATGAAGAAAATTACTGGCGACGATGGAAATGATTATAAGGAAAAAGTAGACACTAGTTCGGAGAAGGATAAAAGCATGGATGGTATTGAGGGTTTGATGGAGAGCTCCAAAGAAGATTCCGAATCTGAGGATAAAGAAATAGATGATGTGAAATACGAGTCGCCATCATTCAAATCATTCAGTTTAAATCACGAGGAAAAGTTATTCAAAGAATTCGGAAGCAAACCCGAACCAGAATGTATCATTGAGAATAGCATTAAAGAAATCGAACAGAGCCAGGAATCTCAGAAAATTGAACAGCCGTCCGCTTTCGTTACTTCATCCGAAGAATCCATTTTTGAGTCTGTGTCTTCTAACATGGACACAGAATCTATCGCAGAACCACCAAAGAGTTTTCATTCCATTCCACCATTAAGTGAACGAATTCGTAAAAAGACAGAAGCAACAAGTGCTCCAAAAAGCCAATTGAATTTTGAAGCAGCTATTATCGAGTCTACCATTGATATGGAGACGGAAGATGAATCCAAAAATGGTGAACAGAAGTCTATGCTCTCGACGGCGTTAAGGGAATTGCTGGAAGCTAAGTTGGATGATCTAACAAACGAGAGCGCTAAAGAAGAAGTGATCGAAGAAAATAATACACCATACATCGAGCCAAAGTCTGAAACTTCTGAGCAGATTATAGAGATACAAGAGTGTATAACAAAACCAACTCCTCAAAATGTTCACAATGAAGAAACTCCAGTAAAAGAGGAGGAAGCTCCGCCTAAGGAAATCAAACGATTAAAGGACCCGAGAACTGTTGTTCCAAATAGTATGCCAGCTCCTGCATTTAAACCCGAAACAATACCTCCTGTGAAACGAAAGGTTAGAATAACTATAGAATAAAATTTCTACTTCGAAGTTATTCTACCATGTGTTTCTTGTTTATTCAAAAGTAATTTGCTGTTCTAGTTGTCCATATCAGAATACCGTAAACGCAAACAGCAATCGTCTGGTACGCCTCCAGAACCTGAACCGTCAAGTGATGCTTCTACAACAGATAAGGGAGGAGCTAGAGGTAGATCGGACAGTGCGAGCAGTGGAACTTCGTCGCTCAGTTCCGATGAGGAAGGTTCCAAAATCTCATTATCTCTTGATGTACCGACCTTAACCACATTACCACTTTTCACGAACGCGGAAGGCGAGGAAAAGAAAGGTTAATATAGAGGATACTAAGAGGTTTAAGAGATTTGAGGTTTGAGATAATAACAATAGGTTTAAGCATCAAAAATTATAAACTACTTTGTTAAAACATTTTATACTCTTATAGGTGGTGAGGAAGGGACAATTGGTTGGTCTGCCGCGCCAACTTTAGTTGAACGTCAAAGAGAAAATCTTACAGAAAGATTGAAACGAGAATTTGGATTGTTCCTCAGCGACGACGAAGAGGAAAGAGCTCGCAAACATGGTAAATATTACTATTCTCTTTTGCCATTTCATTACTTTTTACATGACTGTAAATCGTTACAGGTTTAACGGCAGAGGCAATACTGAAAGCGCGTAAAACATCTCCGCCTCATCCTACTGTATCAAATACTCCACCAGGTTACCCGGTACCTCAATTGCCTCCTCAACCCTATATACCTCCTCCAGGTTCTGCATCCATCCATTATTCTCAGTTCCAAGCTAAACCTTGTCCCGTTCAGTACCCAAACTTCACAGTTCCACAGAATTCTTCGCAACAAGTCTATTCGAACGCTACACCTCAGACATCTGCGAATAAACAGCCACAACAATTCTTAGTACCCCAAGCGTCTCAAGCACCACCAGGCTCAAATCCGTATCCTCCCCAGTTTATTCCGCCTTCTACCACAGCAGTATCGATCTCCAAGTACACGCCTGTTACACCGCCACCTGGAAATCAAATGTATCCTGCATCTGGCCAATCACAGAAACAGTTTTATAATCACCCGGCACCAAGGTCTTAACCCACATAAAAGGTAGTGCTGTCGAAAAGTTTTTAGCTGGAAAAATTTTTATTAGACTTCGTCGGATCGCGAGTTAATTTGTCGATTGGTTTCGAGCAAAAGCGAAACTCGCAGCTGGTCGCTTAATTCCATTAGATTAAAGTGTTAAGTTATCCTCCCTGGCCTGAGAGAAGGGAAGGGGGTGAAACAAGATATCTTGAGTGGAACAGAATATAAATTCACGATCTCTTCTATTTAACGTCATTCGTGTTCTAGCAAAAGGGTATTTAGATTATATGATAAGATGATGATTCGCGCACGCAACTGACAGTAAATCAGAAGAGATTCGTGATACCAGGTGCTATACTGTTCTCTCTTGTATTAAAAACGTTTATACGCGTACATCGTTGACTGCGAAAGGAGAAACAAGGAATATTAATACTACAGATGGTTTCGGAGACGCACTCGATGGAATTCGCGTGGCCTAAAGTGATAATTAAGTATTTTAAACAGAAAAAAAAGAAACCGAAAGAAATGAAAGAAAATAAAACGTAGTGCTCTCACGCATTATACGACCGTGTTTAAGGAAACTACTGGCATCTAAGCATTATGGCCAAAAGTGTATCGTACGCCACGTACACTTTTTATATCGGAGAAGTGGTGCCCTAAAAAACGTTTATATATATCACTAGTCCAATTGTGGCGAAATTGTAACAAAGCTGAAATTAATCCGAATGATAATCGTGATATTGGGAGCCCACATCTGACAGTTATATATATTATATATGTATACACACATTCACAAAAACAGATACACAAAATGTGCATACCAATATTATACGATTTTTCTGTAAATATCATTTGCATATATGCATAATATAATGATATCGAAATGTACATTTAAGTTAAAGATCGGGGGAGAGATACAGAAAAAATTCAAACACTGTGCTGTGAGTTGCAATTTTTATTTTTATTTTCATGTTTTACTTTTTCTTTTCTTCTTTCTTTCTTTTTCTTCTTCTTTTTTTTTTTTTTTTTTTTAGAAAGAGCAAAAAAGAAAAGAGTATCGGCATGGTCGGAATATTAGGTAAAGTAAATAATAAATTCAAGTGGTGATATCACTGTACAGTGCCAGGTTTATTATCGGACAATTGGAATTTTCGCTTTTTGATTCCATTGTGACAATGATGTCGATTCTATGGGAAAGAAACAGGCCTGTTCAGGGTAAAATTGTACAGGCCCTAGACTGAATGTTCCCACGTATCGATTTCGTCACTCTGTACTTCCTGCTAAGAGTCTGACACGTCTTTTCTTTTAAGAATTGTTCTTTTGCGCTCAAATTTTCTAATTTCTCTTCGTTGTTTTTCCATAACACGATCGACAGTACAACATGTTTTTAGTTGATACTGAGAGGCGTCTCCGCGACAAGTATCTTTTATTTGACGATCCGTGGAAGTCCTGAAACTGAACATTCATTCTGAAGTACAAAGCTCTTTAAGAGGCGATTTAGAGAAAGAATGTATAAAAGAGAGAAAGAGTGGGAGAGAAAGGGAGAGGGAGAGAGAGAGAGAGGAAGAGAATATAAGCTGCAGTAAGAAAAAAGAAATTAGTATGACAGGAGAATCGTAAGCTATTTTTTGTAAAAAGAAAAAAAGGTGAGAAAACGAATTAACGAATACATAAGTAGAGGGTATCCTTTTCGTTTCCGAAATTTGTAAATTGTTCTAGTTGTTCTATACGCGTATTAAAAAAGATATCTAATTTTTTGTTTTTCTAAAAATTTATTTATTTGTGTTGTAACTCTATTTTCGTTATTTTTTTTTTCTTCCTTTTTAGTCCGGTGATCATTAATTTTGTTGTATTTTTATTTGACGAATGTAAATGGTACATTTGATTAAGGACAATTCTCCCAGTGTACACAGCGGTGTAATTTAAGATTAGCGTGTTGTACAAAGATTTCATATCGGAATTCTCGCGTATTTGTCGTGTGTACATATATATATATTAAATACGTTAATTAATTACGATTTCTTATTGGGAGTTCCTCGTTGTAATATGAGTTATAACTGTCCGGCTTTTGTATATTTCGCAGATTTTAGACTCATGGTTAACATTCTACCCAAAAGAAATACACACAACGAATTACTTTTCTCGGTCGAAGGGAAAATTTCTAGCTAAAAAGAGTTTAAACTTTGCTGAATCTGAAGGCCATAAATATTTCTTACTTTCCGCTGATCTTTTCCCATGTGCAACAATTATAAACATCATAGGATATAGGAAGCAATTATCGAATCAAACATTAAACACAGTACTAGAGAAAGAAAAGCATTTTGATCGATATACTTGATGTCTAAAGAACTGACCTAGAAAACTTTTCGAGGTACTAAATTTTACTTATTCGCACAGACAAAGAAAAATAAAGTATTTTCTAATAACGAAGAAATGAGAAATTACGTACAATTTAAGATTTCGATAACAACGTTTCGGATAAATGAAAACTATATTTAATACGTATACATATAGTTCCTCGAAGAGTTTTCACGAGCCAACAGATCGATCTGTTCATCACTTTTTTATGTATTCATTCAGTTTCAAACGAATAATCAAAAAGTGATTACAATTGGTAAATTTATGTAGTTACAAAAAAATGCGAGGTTTTAGCAAACGACAAAGCCACGTTTTACTGTTGTAACATGCTTAAAACACAAATTTTTAAACACGACATTAAAGTTTAGAGAGATCTGTAACTAGGGAATAAGATATTTAAAGAAACGGAATACAGAAGAATGAATTTTACTGAAATCCCACTGCATTCTATGGATTTCACTAGTAATAGAAAAAATATAAAACTACAGTGTATCGAGTTCTTCAACTACTTACTGTTTAACTTGTGTTTATTTGACCGCAGATTTTATTGAAAAAAGAAAACAAAAGAGAAGGAGCATAAACAAAATAACGACATGGAAAAATACTTGCAATTCGAGAAAAAAGGCTATGGGGAGAGCTAAACGAGCGATATTTTTGGCATTTGGTATTCCTTTATACTTTAGCCGATATTTTGTAATAAACATGTATACTAGTGTAAGTTACTTGTGTTAACCAGGTGCGAATGTGAGATAAGGGTGTGTATAGCTTTATGTTCATCACCTGGTTGGCAGCACTGTGAAACTTGTACATACTTTTGTAAGATAAATTTAAGTATGAACGTCTCCTTTGAGATCTTTCGAAAGAAAAAAAGGAAACATCTATTAAGAGATGAGTGGAAAAATCCATGTAAAACAGAGAACGGCAATTGAAAGGAAAAGTAATAAAAAAACAGAAGAATGGTAATGAAATTGCTTTTTGCGATTACACATACGTTCAGCTTTGTAATGTATTCTATTCGTTGTATAATTCTCTCTCTGATTGCTCTAACCTATCTGTATAATGGACATTCTGATAAAGTGACAAAGGCGTTCTGTTGCTACATATAAAGATATAAGTAAGCCGTGTTATAGAGATGAGAAGACAAAAAACTTAGTAAAAAAACTTAGTACAATAGTTTCAATGTTGTAAATAAAACAGATCAGTAGTGATTATTATTATTATTATTATTATTATTATTATTATTATTATTATTATTATAATATTATTATATGTACATATATATATATACACACACATATATATATATACATATACATATATATATAAAAGAGAAAGTTCGTCTCTATAATTATACCTGAACACATAATTTTTTTATTTGCAATTCATTGTTACATGTATGTGCCTAGTTATTAGCCACGTTGCAGTATATTCTACATTGTATGATAATTTAATTCGTACTATCGATTATTGGATGTAACAAGCTCTCCGATATCAACCTCTATATGAATATAATATTATGGCGTAACGTGTAAAGAGCTCATATTTAGGCATACATGAAATTTAATAAATCGGAATACATTTTACGAATTAACAAGTCTTAACGATCTCTTTCCAAGTATATCAACCTTGATCTCTCGTATCCTCTCTCGTATCCACGTGTACTCAAAGTTTGTTTTTCGGTCATCATCTTTATTTTTTTGGTCGTTATCTGATAATGAAATCAACCGTCGTATGCGTACAGTGGCTCATGAAAATACTAGAATATATAAAACTAGAAAATTTTGATGAGTATATTATGTCCATTACACGGAACTTTCGGAAATTTCATTAGCATTATCATGAGACATGACTATCGTATTTATAACAATAAAATTTTAAACCAATCCGAAAATGTTACAAGACGTTTATTGCAAACTTAATGAAATACTATTATACAGTATGAATGGCAGTCTTAAATATACAAATAGTATTAAAGATCGTCTCATTACATATTCTGGCTTATTAATATAGCGAATTGTATGCTTGATTTATATAGTGTAATGTATGCTTCTAATAAATAGTTCGATCCATTTCAAATTTAATCAATATAATTACAATAATAACGTCTCTCGTTATAATAATAATGAAATTTCAAAATGTTTTGTAAAATATATAGGCAAAAAGTTTCTAGAAGTATTCGAATACTTTAGTGAGCTACTGTACATGTGCGTTACATAAGTATTTGGACACTTCCAGATTATTACAAACATATAAGAAATACATCAAATAAAGCTCTGTAATCTAATTATCGTCTCTGATTTTATTTCAGATAACTATATACGATTTAGTAGATATTGATAAAAAAAAATAGTTTATATTAATTGACATAAATAAGAAAGCAATAATTAAATGTGGATGAAAATTGCTTTTACGAAAACATCTAAGTGCATTTGTGTATTGACTTTAAGTGTATTTATTCAATGTTGACATGTTAAAATAATTGGAATACAAATGTGTTTCCATTCTAAAATTCTATAGATTTTAAAAAATGTCAGCTATTTACTAGAGATAAATATGAAACGTGATTGATACAAGTATATTCCTTGATTTAATTTTAATTTAGTAGAACACTTGATCTCATTTACGTCACGAAGTAAAGAATTAATAGTAGAGAAACATTCTTCTACTAAATAATATTTCAAATATAGTAAAAATATCAATGTCCTGATTCAATTCAAAAAGTGTCCAAATTTCTTATATACGATATTGTACATCAACTGTTGTCTGATGGTTTATCGCAAAAACTTTCCGCACAGAAAGAACGTACTCATTGATCAAACAAAGTATTTTCGTTTTCTTATCTAGTTTTTCAAAGAAACGCTTGCGAACCCGCCATTCCTGTCTAAGCGTTTCGATTGATCGAGTTTTGTTTACGTCACTAGTGATAATCAACGGCAATTGGCCGAGACAAGCGGCAGGCGTCTGCTATGAGTGCTAGGTATGACAGTCGACTAAGCGGCATCCGACGCGACGATCAGCAGACGGCACAATGTCTTCGTCCTCGCAAGCTCAGCTGAACGCAACAGCTGTAGAGAATTTTCGCGAATATTTGCGGATACCTTCTGTCCAACCGAACATCGATTACGGTAAGCAATTTTACATATTCGATCTCTAATTGTATTTTCCTGATTTATTTGCCACGATAAACAACGCGAATACTCTTTCAATCACCACGCGTGTACCTTTAAGCACGTACGGTCATGTAAAAATTATGCACGCATATTGTGTACCGGAATACGTACTCCGTCATTTCCTTATTAAACAAATTACGCATTTCTGGTGTACTACAGAATTTCTAGGTTTGTATGTTAAATCCTTCACGTTAATTCACGATGCTCGCACGTTTTCACATGGGGGCAGAACGGATCTGCCAGTTAGCCCAACCAACCCAACTTCGAAGCGTCGGAGACGCTATCCAGCCATTGCATGCCCCACCCTGTGTGGAATGTTATTTCTATCTCTGTATCTTTTTATCCAACTGGCGGTGTGCCTCTAGACCTTTTGTAAAATCATCTCTGAACTTTTGTTTTACTTTCCGACAAAAATTTGAAATTTAGCTCGGATGAATTTGACTTGGATATGATCATTACGCAAGTACGATTCGTGACTGACCTAAATTACACGTAATTAGAAATTCTTTTTAATTCTCGTATTGTATTGTTTGTTTTTTATATCTGTTCAATCTAATTCAGTTTACCGACGATAACGAGTCGTCGGAACGATGATTGTGCTGTAAATATTGGATTTTATAATTTATCAAAGCAGTTACGTCAAGAGTAATTAACTGTTTGTATCTTCGTAAATCTCTTCGTAAGAAATGTCGATCATAACGAAAGATAAGATAATTTTGTTTGTTATAAACAAAATAAGATAACCGATATGTAAAAGAATTTCGGAAATTCTTTTCTCCAGTTTTAAATAATAGGATGATTTGATATTTTTGTGTTAAATATGGATATATGATATTAATTAATTGATACTAATTCAAATCTTTCATTTCGCAGATGATTGTGTTACATTCCTACGGAAACAGGCAGAATCTCTCAATTTACCTATTAAAGTGTATCATGTCCAGGCGAATAAACCAATCGTTGTCATAACGTGGATAGGAACAGAACCAGCAAAACCAGCTATTCTATTAAATAGTCACATGGATGTTGTACCTGTATTTGAAGTACGTATGATAACGTAAATGTGTTAATTTTTAATTTCTCAGAATTCTGTTATTCCATTCGTACGGTCAGCAAAGCGATTGACTTTTGTTTGGTATTTTATAAGTAAACAAGTATTTTTGCTACCAAACCTTTCATTACCACAAAGTGATTTTCGATCAATCTTATGGTACGAAAAACATATTGATATGGTATGAGAAACATATTGAAAAAGTTATAAACATCAGTGCATCAACCTTGAGAGAACATATACTGGTACAGTGAACTGTTAATACCAGACCTGAGAAATTAATATTAAAGAAAAAACCTGAATGAATAAATATAATTAATAAATAAAACTTTTCAGGATAAATGGACCTATGCACCTTTCAGTGCTCATATGGATGAGAAAGGAAACATTTATGCTCGTGGTAGCCAGGACATGAAATGTGTTGGAATCCAATATTTGGAAGCAATTCGCCGTTTAAAACTTACTAAACAACATTTTAAGAGAACAATCCATATCTCCTTTGTACCTGATGAAGAAATAGGAGGAGATCTTGGCATGAAAGATTTTGTACGTACCAAGGACTTCAAAGAGTTAAATATTGGCTTCTCTCTGGATGAAGGTGTTGCTTCGCCCGAAGAATATTTTTATATGTTTTATGGTGAAAGAGCAATTTGGCATGTCGAGGTAGAATGTAAGGGTACTCCTGGTCATGGATCCATTTTACATGATAATACAGCTGGTGAAAAAATAAGAGTTATAATTGATCGTTTTATGGACTATAGAGCTCAGGAGAAAGAAAAATTGAAAGATCCAAAAGTACAGCTTGGCGATGTTACAACCATAAACTTAACGCAACTGAAGGTATATAGTTTTTGGGGATTTATTGCTTGGCTTATATTTTATCATTCACGTTATAATTTTATTTATTCATGCTTTTATCTTATATTTTGAAGAAGCATAATTAATTTGTGTTTTAAATATTACATGTCTGCGCGTTTAGGAAAATATTACACAGTGAGTCAGTTTTTTAAATTTTGATGTTTAAAAACAACGAAGTATAATATTCCGTGTTGTACTAATAATGGAAAAATATAATTTGTTTCAGGGTGGCGTGCAAACAAACGTAGTACCTACTTCGTTAACGGCAATTTTTGATATTCGGATTGAGCCTTCCGTCGATCACACCGAGTTCGAAGCTATGATCAAAAGATGGTGCGAGGAAGCTGGTGCCGATGTTACGTATTCGTTCGAACAAAAAGATCCCAAGATCGAGAACACAAAGTTAGACGATTCTAATCCCTTCTGGATCGCTTTTAAAAAAGCTTGTGACGATCTTAAAATAAAATTGCAAATAGGAATCTTTCCAGGCGGAACAGACAGTCGCTATATAAGACAGGTAAATATCCCTCCTATTAATTTTTTATTGGTATAAAGCGGTAAACGATATTCTGTCAACTTTCAATGGTGTAAAACGATAAACAAATTTTTAAAAGTCTGTTTTCTACCTCAGGTTGGGATACCTTCCATTGGTTTTTCACCCATGAATAAAACGAAAATACTACTTCACGATCACGATGAATATCTGAACAAAGACATATTCTTAAAGGGCATTGATATATATATGAAAATAATACCAGCAGTAGCAAATATCTAACCAGATGATATTAAGTCTCTGACATCACACGCTTTTTAAGATTGTGTACCTTTATTTCAAATACCAAAGTCAAAAATTAAGATTAATAATAGGAGCTAAGAAGAAATGCAGAAGTTTACTAACGTTCCTAAATGAACGAAACATAGTGCAATAATTCATAAAGATTTAGAAAGTTATATATGTTTCAAATATTTATAATTGTTACAAAAATATGTTTTTATTATTATCAAGTTGTTATTAATTGAAAGATTTATAGAAAGCCATAACTGTCTAGTGGAAGTAAATGTATTAACACACAGTTGGTCTCGATGATTAAGGAATAACTTGGAACAAGACTGAGAGAATGTAGAAAAATGAACAAATGGTTCAGAAACGAAGTGCGTCGTTGAAGAGTAACGAAAAGAAGGTCTCATCGAGAGGAACAAAACACAACAATCAAATCATTCTGAATCAGGTATTGGGAAATGCATTTATCAATCTCTCTAGTGAACTAACTGAAATCAGAATATGTTATTCAGTGTACGAAAACAATCGATACTATTTTTGTAAGTACAAGTTATGTTGTAAAAGATCAAGTACCATACTAAAAAACAATGAATATGTTTTATTTTTGACTGTATAATTGTATGTAGCAGCATTTGAGACCATAGGATTTAATGTTCCTTATTATCTGCAAAGCGTAGAATTGCTGAAAAAAGTTTTATATACATATATTATGTATACATAATGCACATATATACATAAATGTTTAAATAATTAAATATATTTTATATAAACCATGACAAAAACTATGTCTATGGTAATTATATATTTTTATGCACAATACAACAAATATATTTCTTCTTTTTCTTCAGCGCTTTATATCGCATTGACCACGAGATCATTAACGACTCTCAAATATATGTATTTATTTAAAAAAAAAATAGACATAACAAAGCTATTGATCTCCATGGGCTAAAGAATTAATATTTTGCCCAAAATTCTGCAACAAATTAATCATTGATACACGTTAGTGCTATATATAATTCGATACAGTGCGTACAAATCTGTTTTACAGGGTAACGTTGACTTATGTTTTTCCACATAAAGTCGATAAATATGTATGCGTGTGCGTATATTCCCGCCATTATTGCTGTGGTTCATTCTTGACGGGACTGCCGCGCTCCCCTCCCAATTAGAACGATGGACTCGTCCAATGTTTTCGATTTACTATCACGAATGATTTTCGCGTTTCCAGCATAGATTGTAAAATATTTTACATTTAGGGAATGATAAAAAATATTAAAATTTTTTTAAGTCGCACATGAAATTAAAACATATCGAAATATAAAGAGAGTGAATGATTTTCTGTGCATTGTTTGGATTCGGCCATTTTGAAGTGGGGAAGGTAAGGGAGAAGTCGTACAATTGTTGCCACTCTTAACGCGGATACTGCAGTGTCTATTGATTGATTGCCGATTTAACGAATAATTATTAGTAAAAAATTATTACATTTAATAGAAATAATAATTCTGTAAAAAAATAGAAAAGAAAATTCCCTGGTGCGTATCCCTTTGTCAGCCATGTGCATAAGTACATCGTTTAAAATGTCCTCGCAACCCGTAGTGAACAGCCAATAAGGAGAGGGCGGCAAAGCCACGTGACTGCGGCCGGCCAATCGTCAGGACGAGATTTGAAATCGTGCGTGGTCTTTGTTCACGAGCCTCCCGTCAACGTTACTTCAGTTCCGTAAAGGGGGTCTTGTGTCGGTGTCCGTTTATACATGGTCGCTGCCAAAAATCGCATAATTCTCTTGTAAATATATGTGTGAAAGTGGTGCTTGCCCGCGAGGACGACGTGCTTTAAGGATTGTCAAACACACGGTAGGTCTAGTTACGCTTTATTTACGTGCCGTTCACGCAAGCCTCAACGAAAAATTATGAAAAAATATTTCGTCTTAGCCGGCCCGCCGAGCCATCCTAGCTTTCGAGTGTCAAGGTACAAGGGGGCAGTCATGATGCTTTCAACTCTAATTTTTTTTTCTACCTTTCTTCCTGCACAGAGTTTATTAAGTATTACGATACATCGATGTTTACGTTCGTGTTTGCACACGACTGTTAATAGCAGCGGATTAATCTGTCAGTAATTGAGCGGTTCGACGATATTTTTCTTCTTTTTTTGCCCCTGCGCGTTGCCGGTATTTTTAGACCGCTTGGACACGATAAATTCACGATCGGCCACGAGATTCATACATTTGCCGCGCTCCGTCGATTCGATAGCGTAGGCGGCCGTGAGCACATCACCATAGCAATTATTTATCGAGCGTACAACGCTTCGTAAAAAATAAACAATCGGTTGGCTGGCTCGTGTGTCAAATCGAACTGAATGAGTGATTCATCGTAAGCAGAATGGACCTCGACGTAACTTTCGGCGGGAAGAGAGTGAGTGTATTACCGGGAAACCTCACTGATATAACATGTATTTCCGGTGATGAAAGCCATTGTTTTGCCGCTCAATGCACTCCGTGCAATGTCACGTTTGCACTCGTACGACGAATCGTCATTTTGTTTCGGGCTCGTGTTCGCTAGCGACGAGAGAGGGAATAATTATTGTGCACAAAAATTATTTTCGTACTAGTATTTTCTTCTTTTTGATCATTTTTAACGAAAAGAATTCATTTGTAAGTAATTTACGATATTCGTGTCCACATAAATTATGGATTTCTAATTGCACATCAAATTAAAATCTTATACCGCTTACTGCTTTAATCGACGTTTGCATGTTGCACAATGTCGTTTTACGTATGTCATCAAAAAAGAATTACCATCAAAGATGGCGAGAGATTAACAAATTAAGCGATTTACACAGTGTTTATCAAGACTTATTGATTCGTGGTTAAAAAAACTTATTATAACGGAGTTATTTTTTTTTTATTAACGTTGATTACAGTCTACGCTTAAAATAATTAACGAAGCTAGCCGAAAGTTTCCCTCGACTTGGCGGCAAGTAATCAATAACAGGAGTAGCAATTAAAAGCCCTCGTTTTCAATTGGGATTAGAAGGATCTATGGGAAATAATCTATTGATTTTGAAGCAAAAAATTTATTTATACGATGTTATTAAAAATGTATAATGGACTAATTGTAATGTTAGTAAATGTTCGTAACGATATATCATTTATAGAAGATTTATTGTTTTTTTTGCCGAATTGCGGTCTCAGAAAAGGAGATTTTTTGAAAATATTGCGAATAACGAGTAGTAGGGAGGGCCCCTCGAGCACTTTCAAGCCTCACCGCCACGAAAGCTATTGACCGTGGGAACCTTCTCGGAACTCTACCCCTCGCCATATGCCCACCGCAGGAAATATCCTACAGGCTCGACCGAAATTTACCTCGCCATGTTTCGTGTTCACGAGTTATTATTTGTCACTGAGAAGAGTTCCCTGGCTCGCGTCAATACATCTTTTTCATTTAGTATTTTTCCTTTTGCGTTGCGCTAAAGAAAAGTTGCTTCTTGACAATTGAATCGATGCCATGACCGTGTGCTGCTCGTTTTCATGCCCTTTCCTTTCTTTTCCTTTTTCCTTTCATTATCAATATGCTTCGAACAAATGTTAATCGTTTTACGAATGAAAAGTACAAATATCGATTCACTTATTCTAATTTATTATTTTATTTTCTAATACATGTAGCGAAACAAGCATTTTTACAAACTCTCAATTAGACACGTCACAAATAAATCGGAATTCAATTACTAAAAACATTATAATTACACGTTTCAATGATTTTTTGCCTCGTTTTTTTTCTATTTACCAAAGGACCGTTGGAGATGAACATTTGATTCGCACCATTGTTTAGAAACGAAACTGAAGAGAGTGCCTCTCGGACGCGTTAGAAAGTTGTTTTAAAAGATGTGAAAAGATAACCGTAAAAAAAGTTGGCGAATTACGGTTTCATGCGACGCCTATAGCCTCGGTTTTCTTACGGTTATCAAACAAAACTCTCTCGTAACGTAATTTTTCGGAGTAACGATAACGCGATGAATTTTGTTTTACAGTAAACAGCAGAAAATACCATCGAGTTGAAAAGTGTTTATTCGTTCGCACGTGTTTTCATTTTCATGGTGGCTCTGTCTGGTCTGTTACGGTTAAATCTAATCGAGATCAAGGATCGATTTTGCGCTCTCGTATTACAACACGCAACAACTTGTAGCTTGCGTATGTTCAGAGAAATTCGCTTTGCCGAATGCAGATTGCGTGCCATTCGTAGCAACACGCGAAATTTTTCAAGAAACTGAATCGGTTCTCTTGGTGAAAGCAAAATGATTCAAATAGAAGGAGCGCAGTTCAGTCGAATTTATTTCATGCATAAAGTTTTTATCGAAGGTTAAAAAGTAACTTTTTGAATTGTTACCATTTTATCTTCCATGTATCAAAACTGTTTCTAAGTCGTCGAGGATATACGAAGATTACGAATGAAATAGAGCCCGTAACGATAAACCGAGAGAGATTTTTTTCGCGCCAATTTGCCATTGGCACACGTCCACGTGTACATGAGGTTCCCGCGTTCGATCTGTGTGTCTTTCTCCCACTCTTTTCGTCGTCGATGTGCAATATCGTATCGAGTACCTACTACGAACTTAATTTTCCAGTTAGTGCTGGGCATTTGAGTCTCAATTTCGAAACGATTCGATGTTTTTCAAGACTGTCAATATTCGAATCACTTCGAATTTCTATTCGAAATTTAATAATATATCTGTACAAATATAATATATACATCTATTTATTTATTTAAAATTCTTGAAAGTTTTGAGAGTTTCGACAGCTTTGGGAAGTTTGATCAGCACATACGCGATATTTTTTTCCGACTATTTTTATTCAGACAGTATCATAAATACACGTGTTTACCTTTCTCGTTTTTGTAGCTTGCAGTACACATTGCGAATGTATCAATTCCTGTATAGAATCTTGCTGCATAAAAACATTATTTTTACTATTTAATTACTAACTTATTGAACTTTTACTACTTATTATATACATTATATAGAATACTACATTAATCTTAAATAGGATTTTCATTAATCAATAAATAACACGCATAAGCAATAAGCGTATATTTTTTACAAATGTTTGTCCCAATCATCAGGAAACCTTTGCCATTCTCATTCTTTCGTTTCAAACTTCGAATGAAAGCTGATTTGAAATTATTTGCTACGTACACAGACTCGAAGCGATACGAGGTGTTTCTGATCCCATCAATTCCGACTCTCGCAAGTTATTTCCCAGTCTATTTCCAACTGATACACGCGCATAAAGATAGCGATAAATTTCTTGCTATAGGATAAGAGGGTACACTGTTCCGTTAGAGAATTACCGCGCAGAATAATCGAAGCGTTAAATCATATTCATGAAATATTTGGTTTGTAGAAAGTATTTGAGGAGTAATCAAGATCGATCGAACGGTTGACAGGGATAAAAAGCTGTGTATCAGGAATCAAGAAGGAAGACTGTAGTGGCTCGGTGCATTTTCAAACTGTCTTGCGGCAGGCAAGAACCGAGGCGTACCACCACTAACGACAGCTTTGTCGTGCGTTAGTGAGCGTGCACGCGCATACGGCGTCAGGGAGTGCAGACACGCTCATAGCTCTTTTGCAAACACTGGTCGGCCGGCGCGGCGCGGCGGCAGGGATATCAGATCGATACTCGGCGAAAAGCACGGGTAGGAGAGGAGAGCACGGCTATACGTATATATGTATCTCTACGGTTGGTCCATCGCAAGATGCAGACTGCCGGCTCTCTCTTTCTCTCACTCGCTATGCGCTCGCGGATACGCCCCACCATCCTTTTAATATCAAGCAAATTCGTCGGATGCACTCTACTAATCTGCACGTTATTTAGCATCCCGGCAGGATACACTACCGTGCATAAGTATTTACATATTTCCAGACTATTGGAATTATATAAAATATATTTGAAGTAAATCTCCTTAATCTAATTCTCGCTTCTGATATTATTTCAGGCAATCGTGTACAGATAGTGGATATTGTTACAGATAATAGCTGATGTTAATTAGTATAAATAGGAAAGCAATCATCGAAGGTAGACGAATATCGTTTCTACGGAAATAGCCAAGTTAAGCGACTTTAAGCGTGCCTGTTCAATGTCGAGATCTTAGAATGATGGATATGTATTTTCAAGTACGTTTTACAAGATTTCATGAAGCGTGGATTATTTATTAGAGATATAAATGTAACTCGACCGATGCAGCTATATTCCTTGTTTCAGTTACGATTTAGCCAGAACGTATGGCATTCCAAGAAGTTAAGAATTGGCAGTAGAGAAATAATTCTTCTATCATAGTGTTGAAAATATGCTGAAAATACCAATGTTTTGATTGGACTAGACCGAGCGTGTAGTTAATTATGCACGGTAGTGTACACTAGAGAAAAACAGACAGAGCGTCTCCTTCTTCTTCTGTCTTCCATTTTTCTTCTTTCGTCGTTAGACACGTCGAGTTTCGACAAACAGAGGAATAGGATTAGTTACGTTGCTCCTAAGGAGTGGGACGCTGCACGATGGAGGAGGTAAATCTTTGTAATTGCCCGATGACTCATCGTTTACATTACCGCTCTTTGTTATGGAAGATAAATTGTATAATTACTATATTATAAAGTATTATTAACGTAACAAAATCGGAATAATTCGAGTATCTCGTTTGAAAGAAGCATCGCGTTGAAGAGCAGCAAGTGACTCACTGCTCGGAAGGTAAAGTATTTCTTCCGAATAGATAAGGAAAGCGAAGATTATGTTGCTCAGGCGGAAGCGGTTCATCTTCTCGTCTCGCTATGAAGTTCCACGCGTTACTCTTTTTTTACCAGACTGATTGACCTCGTTGGGTAATCTCTGGAGCCAAGAGGAAAAAGAAGCTAGAGCTGTGCTCTCGATCGTTTCAATCTTATAGCGCGAAAATCGTATCGGGAAACACGTGGCTAGATCGGCACAATCAGCATCGTACGCCTCTTACGGCTACAAGACTTTCACGTTGTTCCACTCGATACGGAGCTTGTTTTCACGCGGATACCTGTCCTTCGCGATTTATTTTCAAACCATGAAAATTATGTCACCGGTAACGTCGACGCTCCTCACCACCTCGTGTCGTTTGTAGTTCGTTTGTCCGTCTTTTAAATGTTTTCGTACGAGTCGCTTAATGATTTGTTTGCGCCGTTTCTCTTTGTCTTTGGCGAAGCGATGATCTTTGCATATAAACAGGCTACAGGAAATATTGGAGGAAAGTAAACAAATAAACTATTTTAGGATTATACGCTTTTCATGAATATATTGACTATCATGATTGTAAAGTTTGAAACAAATTTGAAAATGTACGTGGAATCTATAAAATATCTACTGCAAGTACATATTTTGTAGGGATCGTAAAAGCGTTTAAACAGCGAATTATTTATCTGAATATTGGCTGGAGACATATTTAATGCTTATTACATGTATAAGATGGTTATTCATACTGTATACTCGCTTTTCACTAAATATGTATTTGCAATAAATATCTCGTAGTTCCTATGTACATTTTCAGATTGCATTTCAAATTTTAATCAATACAGTCGTGACAGTCGTTTTTAAGATTGAAAAAATCTACAGAATTCATATGATATATAAATTAAAATTAAAAAGAAATGTACTCCTTATAATATTTAATAGATGAAGCACATTTTTTATTTATATTCTCTTTCTGTGTTTATTTTCATAAAAATTAAAGATTCTATAAACATCCGCGGTCTACTTGTTATAGTCTAATAAAATGTTTAAAATGTTTTATACAATGTATACAATGTGAACGAATTTTCTATGGTAAATGTTCACATTTCAAATACTTTCGTGGGCCAGTAACAATAATTTTGTACAGCGAAACGAGCTGCTCGCACTCGTATCACTTACTTCTCGGTGAAGCTTCTCCAATGATTCGTAATTGAGACCCGCATACGAATCATTTCGATGAACTCGAGTTTGAATAAAACTGTTGGTTCCTCGGTTGACAAGAAAATTGTCGCTTCTTCCTATGCCATCTGATGTTGTCTTTTTCCACAGAAAATATTCTCCTCACGTTTTCCCATATACAGTTACGAAGGGGAGCTCGTCGCTAGAGGAAATGGAAAAATTCCAACGATAATTTCCAAGGCCAAAAATTCTGATACCTGGGTTTAGGGTGTTTTTGTCAGCAACTCGAGCCGTACTAACCGATCCTTTAGCTGTGGCGTACAAAAAATCAAGAACACAAAGCGTACAATGTGCATTCAATAGTTGCGTTCAAGTCGGCAGGAGGTAATTCCTCATAGAAAGAATAATATTGTTTCGTATGATACTGCGTTTTCGAGAAAATCGTGTCCGAAAATTTAATTTGTTTATATATTTATTTATTAGCACGTTGAATGCCACGTCAGTTTTACAAGGTTTGGCCGTGGCGTCACGATGAATGTTTTATTATGCGATGTATATAATGTTGAAATATTACCTGCAAGAGATATGTTATGCCCTTTTCTATGTGGTCACGTCCCGAGACCTTTCATAAACCACAATCCATTACTCGATCATATTTATTCGGGCTCGCAATAATCCTAAAGAACCGTTACAAGATTTACCATTTCTTATTTTACTCTTGACACTCTTAATCGCTAATAATAAAAATTTATAACTATTGACATTTGTTCAAATGACGTACTTCTACTAATCTCGGTGCGTCAGTCACCGATGACCTCCATGGCATTCAACGTGTTAATTAATTTATTTATTTATACAGACTATAGTATATATCGTTAGTTAGCTTAATGGTAAGAAAGTAAAACAAGCAAGGCAGAAAGTAAATGACATTTGAAAGTGTAGGTAGGACAGAAAAGATGGGTCCCTTTCTAGTAGAAATTAAATTAAAAATTTAATTTAAAATTGTACGCTTATCGTTATTTCTTTTGTTCGCCTAACTTTATGTAAATTCTTATATTAACAAAAATTGAGAAATCTATTAATCGGATGATATAAGAATTTACATAAAGTTAGGCGAACAAAAGGAACAACGANTGAGTATACAAATTTAAATTAAATTTTGAAGCTGGTCGTTGGACCTGGTAAGAGTACATTCTTATATTAACTAAAATTGAGAAATCCGTTAATCGGATGATATAAGAATTTACATAAAGTTAGGCGAACAAAAGGAACAACGATGAGTATACAAATTTAAATTAAATTTTGAAGCTGGTCGTTGGACCTGGTAAGAGTAAATTCTTATATTAACTAAAATTGAGAAATCCGTTAATCGGATGATATAGGAATTTACATAAAGTTAGGCGAACAAAAGGAACAACGATGAGTATACAAATTTAAATTAAATTTTGAAGCTGGTCGTTGGACCTGGTAAGAGTAAATTCTTATATTAACTAAAATTGAGAAATCCGTTAATCGGATGATATAAGAATTTACATAAAGTTAGGCGAACAAAAGGAACAACGATGAGTGTACAAATTTAAATTAAATTTTGAAGGTGGTCGTTTGAGCGGATCTGATAAGATTATCAAGATAAATAATTGGTCTATTAATAAAATATCTACAATGTTACTATTAATACAATTTGACTCTTTAGTCTCTGTCAAGTATACTTGAATCGAAAGCTGGCTGTTATGCTACGCGTGAGAACGATAAAAAAATGTGGGATCAAATTTTTTCGTTTCCACGAAAGTAGAGTCTGAATGTGATTTTTAGTTAAGAAATAAATTTTCAAATTTATTTTTCTCGGAAACAGCGTCTTACGAACAAACTTTATCCTACATTCTTTACTCGTTTTCACGCGTGGAACAACGTCCTGTCGATTATTTTCTTCCATTCAATCCGAAATTACCCATGTTCAAGTACACTCGACAAATTTGCAAATTCAAATTTCTGAAAAACCAAGCGTCATGTGAACAAATGTTATTCTATACCTTCTTCTTATTTTGTCACGAGGAATCACTTGATAGCCGTTTTTTGTACGTAACTTTCGGACGCTCTCTGTATTTTGGATCTGACGAGAAAAAAGAAAAAAGAGCGCATTATAGGAGTAGCGCGTGATACCTGTTTGCACATTGGCCAATGTTCTCGTTCACGTGGCCTTGTTTAAACTTTTTATCGGTTATGTAACCAATAGAGAGAGAAAAAGAGAGGGAGAGGAGAGGAGAGCTCAAAGAAAAGATCACCGCTTTCTCAAGCGTTTCGTCGTCGTGACGAGCGACCGACATATTTCGGTAATTTCTATATTAGGAAGAAATTCGTGCGAGTCTGTTTCGTGGATATCTGCCTTTTTTCTTTCTCTATTTATTAAATATTCAAAGGAATTATTATTGAGACTAGAGGAACTTTCTCGTTGAAAGGCTGACGCGTAGATCGATGGAAAGATATGGCAAAGTCGGACGAAATCGTTTGATCGAAACAATGCGATTCGTTGGTGCATCCTTTCGCCAGTCTAAGGCCGATATTTGCTTATTGACCGAAGAATACTATTAACCCGTTAGCTATTTCACATTGTTTCGATGCCGCAATAAAATCTCGCATGCAAATGTTGCTCCACAAAGGCTTACAAAAGCTCCGGATAATAATAGCCGTCTCCGAAGCGTTTCTCTGTGAATCGCGTTTATATTCTTCTTAAATTGGTAGGCCGCGATTTATTCGCATAAAATAGTTCCATCAGGGTCATCGTTACACAGATGCATGGAAAGGGGAGAGAAATTGCGTGACCCATTTGCATACAACGGCGGAGAAAGAAGAAGAAGAAAAAACGTAACATCGTTCGATACCCCCGAGTAATCCCCGGATCGCGAACATTATCGGCGGAAGTATGGCCCGTTGAGGAAGTAGCCGGTAAGCACCGCGGCCATGGGAAAAGATCTGCCGTGAGATGTCTTGTGTTTTCACGACCGTGAAACCGACGTTCGACGTATACGTGCTTTACACATTCCCTGTGTACGTTGAAAGGTTGAGTTGTTCTCGTGGAACGTCGTCGTCGGAGTCGACTTCTTTTCCCCTCCTTTGTTCTGTTCTTCGTTAGGAGCACGGAGAAAAAATTGTCGGCGTATCACGGCAGCGAATCGGTATTTCTTCTTGGAATAATTTTCGAGTTTCGAGACGGCTAGGAAGTTCGCTGCGGCACTTAGCGATGGTTTGTCAAACGCTTCGAATCGCATCGCTTTACTTTACATGGCGAAAAACTCGAATTTCTTCGAGTAGGTTTTGAAAGGCTCGTGAGTCTCCAGGCTCTTTGCTATTTTGGCAAGCTTCGAGAGGTTGACGTTTAATCGATATTTCGAATGCTTTGAACGCTTCGATCCGAAGAGTATCGTTGACAAAAAATGTTGAAGAAAATCTGGCAAGTTCAAGATATCGGAAATCCATTTACGGCGGGATCATTCGTTACGACATTGATGACCTACAAAACTTAAACGGCTTGTAGACGATCGATATGTACATATCGCCAATATTTCACACAGTCTTGCAAGTGCTGAAAGTCTAAATAGGTTTGAAATGGAAGAAAGAGGAACAGGTTTCCCGATGGTGGGAGAAAATTCGTGGAAAAATTTGTATGCATTTTACGTATAGATTAACGAAATCCTATGTGAGATTGATGTAGCATTTTATACAATTGGCGTCACAGTATCGATGGTACAACCGTGGAGGGCTGATGGTAGATGAAAAAATAAGTGGAAAATATAGAATACGCTTTTTTCACTCGAGGCTTTGTTTTCGAGAAAATCGATTTTGAATTTCCTCCGAGTACGCATGCACTCGACTATGTCGTAGTTAAACGGGTCACGATGCAACCACATGCTGTAAGTTTATGAATAATAATAAAGCATATAATTCTTAAGATTTACCTTATAGTTAAATAAATTAATAATTAAGCGATAGCGATACATTCGTAACGCATACTGCAAGCTGTGAAGATGAAGCACGTAAATAAATGTATCTACGATAATTCAAAGTTCCCGGACCTTCTTTAACACTGTACGTTAATAGCGTTGTTCGAAGAAAAATAATGAAAAAGCTTGCGAGATATCGAATACCAATGGAACATTCGGTATCCGTCGAAACTATCAAGACCCTCAAGAATTTTGGGCTATTCAAATGCTATTTCGACGATCTTGAGAAACACAGAGCCGTTTCGAAGCTGAGATTCGAATGCCCATGGCAAGTGGCATCGATCGGAAAGTCGTATCGTGCAAGCAGGTGGAGCGAAGGGAAAAGTTAATAAAGGGCAAAGGAGAAGAATAGTTAGGGTATCGAAGCATGAGAAAGCCCGAGTAATCGAGTCGGCGCTAAAAATTCGTAGCTACCTGCCAGGAAATACTTCCGCCGTCCGACACGCATCGACTCTTTTCTTCGCTGTAATGGTAGTTTGTTTCGAGAACAAAGGGACGGCCAGCTTTACACTTGTACCCTGCAAATACCGCAAAAGCGATTTCGTGGTCTTTTCATTCCCTTTTGACAAAAGTATTTCTTCGGCTGGGAAAAGTGGCGGCTTCCCACTGTTTGCGAATTATTGGTCCACCTTGAAGTTCTCATCATACGATGCAAAGAGCCCCTTTTTGGATACTTTCACCTTGACAAATTCTCGGGAACAATTGGAGGAACGTGGAAAATTCCAAAATTTCGTCCAATTTACAGCAATAGTACGATACAATGAATTTCGTCGATCAATCCTGTATTTTTTTTTTTAATTTCAGATCAATTCTCATTGAGAGTTATAAGTAAATTATTCCCGCCTGATACTATAACGTGAATAATAAATGATTATCGTATTGATTCTAGCTGAATCTAATGTTCAAATCTAGAGGATGATGTCTTTTTAATCTGCGGATCTGATCCGCCGTGTCAAGTAATTGGGTAACTAATGGGTTTTCGTTGTTAACTCAACTGGGGGTATCTTAAGGTCGCGATGTATCGTTTCGTTGGTAAAATACCAAGGTGCATCTATTAAGGATCTTAGAGTTTTTGATCGGAATCATTGAAGAATTTCTATGTTGCAATTACTCGTTGTTCCCCATAGTTGCATTCCATAGATCTCGTTCTGTATTAACATTAGAACTACCTACAGTTAAGACGAAGCTACTTTTAACAAAACCAGTCAGGATGACATGAAGAAACACGTAATAATAGGGTATTTTTATATTTATTGATTCGTTATTTTCTTACAAAAGGAATTACACGTTACGTTGTACATTATTAATCCATCTGGGACCGTGATCCCTAAACGAGGATTGGCATATTTATGAAATTGTAAAACCAGTGCTATGCTCCAAATGATGTTTGGAGATCGTTTCTCCCAGCCTCATCGAGCGGTCCAATTTCCGTTCCTTTCGCAGTGTGCCTGGAGCTTCAATTTCATTTTTGGAAAAATAGAAAGAGATCGTAAGGAGCTAAATCCGGTGAGTACGAGTAATTAATTTTTATATTAAGCTCTTACGACTTCTTTCTATATTTGCAAAAATGAAATCGAAGCTTTGTGTTTTAATTATGTTAATAAAATTGCCTCGCAAGCGCTCCTTCCTGAAGAACAGGCGGTGAACGCGGATGGAGAAAATGATTTCCAAAGATCATTTGGGACATAGCAGAACTGACCCGACCGCTGTACCAATGCAAAATCAAGGGATTATCTTGAAGAGGACGGGCACCAAATTTAAATCGGATCATTAATAATTTTTTTTTAAACATTCGATAAATAATCAATAAACATTTAGAAAGGTATTTCGAATCTTGTTTGATAATATCTCGTACTGTTTCTTCGCTATCGTTTCAGGTGTATTATTACACCTTGCACAGTTTTCGCTGTTCCTTTTATAGTCATCGTCATCCGTATCTTGATCACCTCTGAAGACGAAGTTAAGGAGACTAGGACGGCTGGAAGAGGCGCGTTGAAGGTCGAATTTTCGCTAACGACAGGGGGAGAAAGCTCGACGAGAGGGGCGCGAGTGCCTGCAAGAAAATCCAGCTGCAGAGTTCGACGACACGTAATGAAATTGACTGCTCCCGGCAGCTGGCTGCCGTCGAGAAGTAATACCGAGCAAGGATAAAAACACGTCGAACTGTATTCGGCATTGCAAATTTATAGCCAACGTTCGTACGAGATTTGTCTCTAGAGCAAGCTGGTCGTAGCAGAGAAAAGGGATATCTGTGAATAGAAATGTATACAGTGTACAAACATTGCCAGTGCGTTCTATACGTAGATATAAAAGTAAAGCAAGACTAAGTAGCGAAGAGTTCATAAATGTTTCATTAAAACGATAACGTGAAACGTGAAGCTATATATATATTTATGCGAGCATATTGAAATATCGTCTGCCTTTGTCAATACAAAGTTTATACT
The DNA here is from genome assembly GCA_014825975.1 of Bombus haemorrhoidalis. Taxonomy (NCBI): domain Eukaryota; kingdom Metazoa; phylum Arthropoda; class Insecta; order Hymenoptera; family Apidae; genus Bombus; species Bombus haemorrhoidalis. The sequence continues at coordinate 5,923,065 of CM026176.1, forward strand.
CGTGTGCTACTGAATTTCATCGTTACGTATGTCGTTTAACGTTATGTATCTTGTCTTATCCTGTATTTAAACTAACAAGGAGAAAAAGTATCGACGTACGTATCTGTCGCATTTTATATTCTTGTTATACTAACTTTTTAATAAAGCGTTTATGGACTTCTTGCCACGTGACACCTTACTCTTATTTTTATCTATAGAGTACACTAAGTTTGTATATTAAATCGCGGGACACCCTGTATACTACTTGCATCAGTAAGACGAATAAAAGTAAATTAACGCGTAACGATAGGAAAGGATACGATTGATCAGAGGTCGTTTCATCGGATCGTAAAATTATTCGTGCACCGTAAATTGCCCATATACACGAATCGGAAAATTATATGCACCGTAAATTAAATGAAATAATTAAAGCATTGCGGCTGTCTTGATGCCGCGCCGGCATGAAATTAACCGTACCTATCTCGCTTGCTATCTCGAAAGATATTATATTTTTTTGCTACACAGTATGCGTTCGAATGTGTATGTAAGCGAACACGAAGCGATTCCTTATGAAAAAATAAGCAGAAAATATGGAATAAGGTTCGTTCGCGTCCTTTTCGAAGACATCGGGTTTAAAAGTTTGTCATTATTAGCTAAACGTGTTCGAGCTCTGTCTTCTGGAAAATGAAGCTATGAAAGAGTAAATTCTGTCGCATGTTTCTCTTTTATTTCGTTGTTGCTCGTACAGCTATGGGTTGACTCGGTAATTAGTCAAGTTACCAAGAATATCTGACAAATTTTCAAAATTAATTTTCTCGAAAACAGAGTCTCATATGAAAACGTTTTATCCTCTATCTTCTTACTTATTTATTATTTTTTATCTGTTAACACATCCACTATTCGCGTCCTGTGTATAATTTCTTATTTGTCGTAATTTTGGCGTTAAAAAAAAAATATTTAGACGTAGAAAAACATGGGAATAGTTGCATAATACGTGTCACAGCGACGTGTCACAGTAGACGGAAAGCTCTTACAGATCGTCGTTATCGAGCTAGTCGACAAAAGTCCATTTATTAGACGAACACGATTCACATTCGACTCACTTCATAAGCCCTCTTCTGCGTGATTCAAACCGGTTCTCGAGAAGCGATCACAAAGAATCCCGCCGTTTTACGTGCACGCAAACCTACACCGTCGATTGGCCGACTTCGCCTCCTCTCGATATTTATCAAAATAATTTTCCACTCTGATCGGTTTGTCGTCAAGACAAATATACGAAATGGAATGTTAAAAAATTGCGGTCGATTTCGCTTATCCTCCTAGTTTTGCTCCTCTTTGCTTAGACTGTATTCGAAATAATTTATTCGTTACATTTTGTCGACTGTATACGTTCAGCAGAATATTTCTCTTTCTTATATATGATTGGGCTGTGTGCAGCTGTGGCCGCTTTCCACGACAGGGAACACGTGTTCCTGCCCCATGGAAGGCGCGTTTAGGCTGTTTGACCGTGTCTCGGGACCAATATTTGTTCAACCAGTTTCTCTAGTATCACTTCGTGAGGAAACTGTTTTCAAGGGGTTCTTTCTCGAAACGATCCCTCTCTCCTTCGACTTCCACCTGTATGATTAGACAACCGATCCCCGGCTTCTTTTTACTTCGGTACATACTGGTTTCAGTGTGGAAAGAAGTTGGCTAAACTCGTTGGACGGCTAGTCGAATTCGAACAATACCACCACCCTCGTCTTTCCAGCTTGCTCGATAACTTATTCATGGACGTTAGAACGTAGCTTTTTGTCATCATATTTTCTCGTACACATCTTCCACCCGATAAACGTACAACTGGATCGACGAGTTTTATAATTGGCGAGGTTTTCCAGAAGAAGGAAGAAATACCAGACCTTCCCCCTTTATTCGGTGTAGGTCTTCCTGCTGCTCCCACTCGCTCATGTTTATCAATTGCTGCATCGTCTTGCCACAGACGTTTCGTCAGGTGTTCCATGCAACACAGCTGCGCCCGTGTACACGCACACGTACACGTACACGCGCACACAGTTACGGAAGCCCGGTGAAAGGGAAATCTCGTCGATTGTTGTAACGCGGAGGAGTTATCGTGCTCGAGTTGAGTTTTATAGCGATGTAACGCCGTTTCACCGTTGCTGCCGCTCTTTTAACCCTTTAACCACCAACGCTGCACATTTACGCCCTGCTGGGATCATTATCTTCTAAACGTGCAAATATATGCACCCTAGTGCCGCAATTAGTGGAGGTTGCTCGATGTACATGGTGAAATAGGTCTCTGTTTTTTTAAACGCTCCTGGTCTTATAAAGTTTACCCTTAGCAGCTTGTAGATTAATTAACTTAACGGTAAGAAAATGGCTAGTTTTCCAGAAAGCTGTGTTATTCTCATTGCTGGAGAATAGATACTCGGAAGCATCCGCTTCGTTACCAAGTGGACGGTCCGTAATAATGTTCATTATCTTGGCGGAAGATTGGATAATAATCATTTTTAGAAAGTTTCCTCTCGTACGTTACGTCCACGTATTTACGTTCAGTAGCGTAAAGCCCCGTTTCTACCGAAACAACGTGGAGGAAATTTTTGTCGCTGTGCCATGTATCGTGGAAAAGTTCGTACAATGTTCTCGATAGTTCTTAACTGTTCTAACTGAATTTTCCAAAAGAATTTGATCGACGAATCCACACGTACGTACGTCTCGTTGGCACAAGGAATACAGATTCGCGATAATACGATGAAAGTTCTACTTAGTAAGCAACAGGCCCTAACTGCAGAAAATAATATTAAACGTCGTAAACCTGAAACTCAAGTTTCCTCAGTTTACAAACTGGTGGAGATAGGACGATTAAGAGCTAGTAGAGCGAGGATACGTCGCCTTGAAACCGAAATAAAACTCAAATGCTCTTCGGAAATGCGTCGTTTCAGCGTGGACGGAACGTTTCTATAAATTTGGTTTGTTTCTCTTCAAGTTTTGTTGGAAACTTCTTCTTGGAACATACAGCGACAAAAAGTTGGTCGATGTTGCTTCGGTGGAAACGAGGCTTAAGGCGAGAGAGCGATCTTCTAAAAAATAGAAAGAGGTATTCTAAATCGGCCCGTGATGTAAGTTAACTACTCGATGAAAAATCTGGCATTGAATCGTTCGACTAGGATAAAATAGAGCTAGATGCAAAGAGAGGGGCCCTTTATGACCTGCGAAGGATTTCTGGTTGAATAGCTTTGGGAACTTAGGATCGTCTATCGCCGGAGGAAGGGCTCTTCTCGGAATTTGAGCTTAAAGAGGCAACGAGGCAGAAAGATAATCCTGTTGCAGGAACGAGATACATTTTTCCATAAACGAACAGGCATAAAATTACGCGCTTACGTCGTCCCACAGATTCGGTTTGAATTAACGCGTCACTCTGAAAACGTCCTCGGTCAGAGGAAAGTGGCGAAATATGGAATAAAATATGAAATGGTACGCCTAATAGTACGCAATAGTGTCATTTTTTAAAATGTTACAGATGAATGTCAAATGGCTATAGGCTATCCCACTCACTCGCTCATTTTGGCATCGTTTATTTTGCCAAGAACATTTTGCGCAATATTCTGCTGGAGAAATATGCATCAAGCGCATAATGTGCAGACTCTGGACACATGACCAATGTGCTGATGCAGAGTTTGACACTTGGATACGTGATTATTGCAAATAGCTTTCTTCTTATGTAATTAAAAAAAAAAAATGTTATTTTATAAGGAAAATACTTTAATCGATAAGAAAAATAAAACCATTTTCTGCTTGTTTTCTACGAAAATATTGTACCCGATGTCAGTGTTCCATTTTTAGCTACCTAATCCATATTAGATACGATTTTTGTATTTTCTTTTTATGCTGCTTGTTCAATATGGAAAATTGTTCATGATGCAAAAATATAATACCCTGGACTGGATAAAGTAAAAACATTTTATTTGTTGCGATTAATTTTGCAAAAATGATATTCGAAAGAAAATATGGTAATTCAATATTTGGCTGCTTTCCATGGGAATTTCCATTCGGAAATTCCACGCATTGGGTGTTGGAAAGTAACTGTAAATTTCTTCGTACGTTCCCGTTTTTCTCTTCGGTTTATCGATAGAGTACTGACACTATGAGCGAGTGTATTTGATCGTCTAATTTTCTCCGCGTAACTTATTTTTTATGAGAACGACTGACTGGAACCATTTAGTAGTCGATGATATTATTACAGACAAGCGGTCGTTCTTTTTCAAGTTCTGCTTCTTCGTTCGTACGTATCTCTCGGTCAAGTTTTCGCCAAAGACATTGACCCGACCCGGTTCACGTTTCGCTTTCAATCAAAAATTGTTTACTCGATGCTGCAATAAACGTCCTCGTAATTTAACGATAAGAATTTGGAAACGAGGAGAAAGAAATAAATAACAATTTTAAATCCTCGACCGTTTTAATCTGGTTAGCCTTCGTGTTTGACATTGCCTAAAATGTTTGAGCACTCAACGTGGCGCCCATCGCGTCTGATTGCGTCAAGCGTGTCTGCTCTTCTTTCTTTTTTTTCCTTCTGCCCCCCTCGACGTTTCTCCTCTGTCCTTCTTTTTTTTTTTTTTTTTTCATGCAGAAATTTTCATTCAAGAGATTAATTTATCTCTGCCGCTTCTTATTAAAGCAAAGAGCAAAAGAGAAATTTCTGTCTCACGTAAATTCGACGATTCGAATTTTATCAACGTTTTTGTATATAACGCGATACCCCTCGACAAGTTAGCCATTTCAATTAAGGGAAATTAACGTGCAATTGAATTTTCGAGAGAGTTTGTTCTCGTAACTAATTTTGTTTATCCGTTTGCTCGAGGTTTCGGGAACACTTGAACGCGAAAGGAATTTAACAGCTCCAACCTACGCGGTGCGAATTTTAACTAAAAGAATTCTCACACAGTGAGATTAACTTATCGCCTTATAAATGCTGCCGCTTGTTGATCTCGACAGGTCGATGACCCATCTCTCACGTTCTTCGTCTTCTTTCCACATTTCCCATTTTCTCATCGATCAACCACATATATGCCTATATATGTCTATCTGTTGTGTATCTAAATCACAACAATTTTCTTCGTAAACGGCCAAACAGTTTGTCGTATATTCATCGTGCATAATCATGCAAGTAACGCATACGGTATTGCGCCTAACCGCAGATCTGCTGGAATTCTCGTTGTAAACGTGCACAGCTCGTTCCCAGTCGGAACGCAGCATTTAAATGAATTTCTCATGCACGTTAACTTCCTCACTTCTAAGAAAGTAACTTCCTACTCGTAGTTTTCCTCGCGAAATTATTTTCATTTTCCTGGACTTATTTCAAGTGCGCGCTAACGTTATTCATAGGTGGAGAGAAGGGAGGCGTGGGTGTGTTGGAAGCCGATGGAACATAACTGGCGAGCCTCGAAGCGTAAGTGCATCGAACAAAGTTCCATTACACTTCCACGTCTAAGAATATCGTTCAGTCACGTAGAGACTTGAATGTCTCGTGCGCGCGTAAAGGCCACACTACGATGGGAATTACGTCGAGCAGGGTCAGTTCTCCGTTTGTCTCTCTTTTCTCTCCTTCGCCACCGACGATTCAGTCGTCTATTTCTTTCGCTTCGTATGGATATTTTTAGACCAGCATTTTGTACCAGATCAAACACACCAAGAAGATTTCTATATCGTGGATTCAGATTCCATAGCTTAATTCGATTAGCATTCGATCTGAGTCTATGAATTACGTTGTAAGTATCGCGTTGTGCTAAGCATTTCGACACTTGCTGCGAAGAGATCGATATTTCTATTGTATTTTCAACATTATCATAGAATGTTTCTCCGCCGCTAATTCTTTACTTGTGCATAAATGTTTTGCCAAATTGAAACTGAAGCGAGCAATATACGTGCGTGTTGATCGATTTGCGTATCTGTCTCTGATAAATAGCCAACACTTGTTCAAATCTTTAGAACGTAGTTGAAAACTCGACGAAGAATGCTCGCAGGAAAGGCTGCAAGTGCCAAGAAACGAGTATTTCGTGGGATAAAAGAAAACTTACATTAGACAGATAGAAGAAATTCGCGAAAAAGAAAAGTGTATTTATAGAGAACTTTGTGCGTACCAGCTCTTAGTTGCAAAGGAAGCTCGATGTTTCATTCATTTAGATAGATTGCATAGACAAAGGTCAAGAAACGATTGACTAATGTCTATTAGCACTCATATTTTTCTTTATTGAAGCAACGCTATGACGTCATCTTCTAGCATTATTAATAACTGCTTAGAAAGGGAATTTGTACCCAAATATACTGTAATATTCTCATTGGTACGTGGAACATGCAGCAACAAGAAACCTGTTGTTGTCTACAAGCATCCTCTTTCCGATATCTCACTCATTCTAAGATCTCAACAGATTATACCGATTAATTTTGTAATCTGTATATCACTTGTACCGAGATAATATCAGAGATATTAAAATCTAAAATAGAATTAAGCAGCCTTATTTGAAGTACATTTTGTACGCAGTAAAATAGATAATAATTTGAAAATGTCCAAATACCTATGTATGCAGGGTAATGTACCCAGTATGATAACAATGTCGTTGATCTACGCGCAAAAAGCTTCGCATCCATCGTTAGATTCGTCCAGAAATTTTTGTCTCGTAGCCAGCTGATGATTCGGTTGCCTTAATAGTAAGTTATGGATATACTTGAACTGAAGTTAAGTAGTCTGTTCGGTAAAGCAGAGCTTAGTATCGCGAGCTCGTCAAACCAGCACAGATCCAAGAGAAGAACACGTCGGACAGAAAAAGATAAGGGCAAAGACTTCCTCGCAGCGTAGGCACGTCGAATTCGAAAGAGAAACGTATGAAACAAGAAGATGAAAAACTGCCATTGATGACAAAACGTAATGGTGAAAGAGTGGCAAATCTCTGCTGCTTCGGGCATTCACGATTCTACTTTCTATGTAAATTCATATTTACGAGGATATAATTAAAAAGGTACAATAGAAACTCGGTGAAAAGTTATTTTACCTACCAGCTATTACACGCATTCTCTGTAACTTTGCACTTTCAAATTTTCTGTAAAAGCTTAAAATTTTGTAATTTACTAATAGGTCATCGTTTTATAAATCCTAAGGTATAAAAGTACAATCGTAAAATTGTAAAAACTGTAGATGTAAAGTTGACGATGTCCCGAAATACATGAAATAAGTTATAGTGTAGTTAGAAACATATTTCGTGGGATACTTGCATCTTAACGCGTTATCTTAATTTCGCGTGTTTTATCGTTTATTAATTAGCAATTTGAGAAGCATCTTTTGACGTACTATATAAGTACTATATAAGTCAACTTTTCTCTACGATATAGCATTTAATTCTTTCGCAATTCGTGCATACATTTCGAAATTACGATCGACTGAAGTCAGAAAGTTTCAATTTGCTTTTCGCAGCACCGTCGATTTCATTAAATTTTTCACAACTTTCCCACCTCATTTGCCATAAGTGATCGTACTTTTACGATGCTGTAGGACTTACAGAAAGACGTCTTACCGTTATACCGCGGACATTTATGCATATTCATGTGTCTACGAATATAATTAAAAAAATCCAACTCAAGCAGAAGATTACGTATCTACCAAATGTCGTGAAAAGTACTATCCTTTGGATATTTTATATGTTTTTCCATTTCACGAGATTTCCGCGCGTCTTGACATTTTTAAATCAACTATAAACGCATAAAGACGCGCGATTTAATTGTCGAAATTTCAAGTAGCTAAAGGGGTACATGTTTCTCAGCTTTTCACCATGCTCCTTTGCAGAAGCGTCAGGGTCAAATTTCAGCGAAACAATTGGTGAAATCGATGGGAAATATGACAGATGGGCGATAAAGAATATTCAGAGAGAGAGAGAGAGAGAGAGAGAAACGCTTCGAGAAGGCAGAGAAAACCGATACAGGATATCAAACGTGCTAAGAAACGCGCAGGAAAAAGAGTTAACAAATAAAAACACGTGGTGTTGGATGAAGATGGGAGAAAAAGAGAGTTCTGAACGAAGAAGAAGAATTAAAGAGTAGAACGAGCCGGGTTGCTTCGAGTGGTGAACCAGACGAAGACGGGACGAGTCAATTTGACGAAGACAGAGAATGGAAGAGAAAGAATGAACAAACGTGGAGTCGTAGGGAGAACGTGGAGAGAGGGAGAGAGAAAGAGAGAATGCTCGGCGGTGCGGAACGAAGCTGACAGAGAAGGGCCGAGAGTGGAATAGTTAAATGAGCAAGAGTGGGGCTAGGAGAGGAGAGCGAGAGCACGGGGGACATATACTACGAGTCCACGCGTTCTATAGTAAATCGACTATAGTACTATGAGTCAGTCACACCCACAAGCCGGTTGTGGGTTCAAGACCCTCGTTGCGCGCTTGTACACACTGTGTACACCACGGCACACAGGCGCGCGTACGCGAGGTCACGCGGGTACGGACACGGTCGAGAATCTATTGGCCTTGCTACGAAAGATCGCGAGGATGATCCTTAGACTCGATAATATCATCCAAATTTACCGTGTCTCTGTTTTTAAAGATAAATATATTAACGCCGGTATCACGCTGTCTTTTCTTTCCTTTTCTTTATTTTCGTTTACTGAAGCAAAGATAGACGGCTTTCAGCTTACGTCTCGACGCAGGCACCCTCGGTTAGGCTCGTAAAAATATTTTTCAAAGTGGAACGATGACGTCGATCGTTAATACCGTAGCATAATATTTCGCAAGTTTCTTAGCTTCGTCATGCTACTGCGTATTATCCACTCGAGTTTTAAACTACAGTCGGAGCGAATAGAATATTAAGCTCGATGCAGCTGGGACAGGCATCTATGTGAGAATAAACGAGAAACCGATATAGTTTCTGTGACCAGGCAGCGGCTGGCTCCTATTTTACTTCCTCTTTTCGAATAAATAGAAGGAGTATGCAATTTCAAACGATCATTCCCTATAACGATTAGTAACGTTTCATTGATCATCGCGTTATAAAAAAGAAAATCATTATTCTAAGACGAGTATTATGGTATTGCATAGAAATTTAAAAACAATTTTCTTTTTTTGTATTCCAGTCAGGTGAATGTTGGATACGGAGAGTAGACACGGTACTGGGCTGGTTCAGGGACCGACGAGGGACCCTTGGCTCACGATGGATTACTATCTCGGTACGGACAGTCTATCCTTGCAAGAGATGCTCGATGTCGACATCAAATGCGAGATCGAAGGTGTTATCGGTGGGCATACAGAGCTGGGCTTCAATTTTACCGACATGTCCGGCTTAGAAATGGACGACGATCCCATTGGATGCCAGAACGACCTCAGTGGATGGTTTGGATCCACCAGTTTGCTCAATGGCAACAGCAACAGTTCGAACAGGTGTCTTATTTGTACCATACCAGTCAAAATATAACATGAATTTCTTCTAACGGAGGCAATAAATGTTTCTAGAGACTGACTCGATCACTTGATTTCAGTAATTTTAATCTTGATCTCAACGGAAGCGATGCGGCCTCCATTATGGTGAATCCCAACTCGGTAATGCCTCACATAGCAATTCGAAGTCCCACACCGAACAACGGTCGAAGGCACTTTTCGTTTTCATCGAAAAAGGATATAAGAGAGAAGATCGATGTAGAGGAGGAGACGGAGAACGAGGGCAGCAGTTACACAGAAAACGAGAACGAAAACGAGAATGAGAATGAGAATGAAAACGAGAACGACAACGACAACGAGAACGAGCAGGAAAATGAGATTGAGAACGACACCGAGACGGAAGAACAATACGAGAATGATATCACGGAAACGGAAGAGGATTCCGAGGACGAGCAAGAGATCTCAAAATCGGTGACACCGTCCAAGTCGAAAACGATCGCGATATCCGTCGCTAGAACGACCTCTCCACAATACCCAAAGGCACAATCCACACCAAAAATGAACGGCATGACCGGTATCAGGATTCAGAACTTCAAGGTGTTACAGAGTCCCAACCAGACACATCAGCACGTGCGTAAGCAGATCTATAACAATAACGTGCACATCAACAATCCAGGAGCTACCTCTGCCGCGACGGTGAAAAGAGAAAAGGAATTCGATCTATCAGATTACGACGACAAACCCTACCCTAAACCAGCTTACTCTTATTCTTGCCTGATAGCGATGGCGTTAAAAAATAGCCAAACGGGTTCTTTGCCAGTTTCAGAGATCTACAATTTCATGTGGTAAGTCGAAATTGCAGCGATTACGACTACGACGATACATATTCTGAAATCCAATAGTCTCCCTATAAAAGCGATAGCATATATTTTGAATGTGTAGTATAATTATAAATCAGAGGAAATGATGTTTGAAATGCAAATTTTAGACGATAAACCTAGTAAAATTGAGAGGGAGATGCTTCTATAAAAAGGGAGATTGGTCCGATAGAATTCAACTGAGATTAACATTTTTTTGATACATAACGTACAATAGGGTAGATTCCTATTTGACAAACGATGTGTCGCCAGCCGCTTATTTTCGACCATTTGGCCGGAAGGATAAGGGCTGGTCGAAACCCTCCGGTACTTGGCCCACGAGGGGAAAAAGTATTGTCCTCCTTTCTCTTTATTCCCAGGTTACACAAGGGGGAAGCTGCCATTTTGTATGGGGCCCTCCGTGTTCCAGGTGCATGCCTGGGTACAGTCCCCATAGAAAATGTGGGGCTTATTCTTTGTTTAACGAGCTTCCATTCCCCCTCGCTGCAATCCATTGTTACACTGTTGCCATAATAATGCTTTGACATTAACAATTTTTATTCTGATATTTATTCAGTATTTCTAACAGTATCAGCGAAATATAAACTTGATATAATTTAATTTTTTTTATTGTTGAGAAATGTATTTCTTAGAAAATTACACAACCGTAATCGTCAGACAATAACTGTGCATTTTTTATTTCAGCGAGCATTTTCCGTACTTCAAAACCGCGCCCAACGGCTGGAAAAACTCAGTTAGGCACAATTTATCGTTGAACAAGTGTTTCGAAAAAATTGAAAAGCCTGCCGGAAATGGAAACCAGAGAAAAGGTTGCTTGTGGGCTATCAATCCGGCCAAAGTGGCAAAAATGGACGAAGAGGTACAAAAATGGTCTAGAAAAGATCCTTTAGCTATCAAAAAAGCAATGATATATCCAGACCATTTGGAACTACTTGAAAGGGGTGAAATGAAGTACGCAGGCAGCGGTGACGTATCTGAAGAAACGGAAAGTTCAGGTGACGAAGCAGTCGAAGAAAACACGACGTACGAGGAATCTATTCACGGTCATATAGCTGCAAACTCGGTAACAGATAGTTACGATGAGAGCAGCCAAGATTGCGATGTAGATATTCAGGAGCATCTTTATGACGAAATTGACATAGAGGACAATAAGGACGCGTTACATATGCATTTAAATATTTCAAAGCAAGAACCGTTCGAGTATGAGCTTAGTTCCGGTACGAAAAGGCAAAAGACATTAACCGGTGCGATACAAGGGAATTACGTGTATCAACCTGTGACTACTTCGCGAAGAAAAACACCTCTCTTTTTACGAGCCGGAACGGGAAGCAGTTCATTTCTTAAAATTGATTAAGTTTAAGTTCATCGTCGAATTATAAATTACTAATTTTATGTGTATCCATCTATCTATCTATATATACATGTATATATACACACATATATAGTATATACTAATGTATGTATATACATATACATATATGTAGATAAATCGACAAGTACAACGCTTCAGGAAAATATTTGATACGCAAGAAACATTCCACAAACTCCTAAACAACGTAATTTATTCTCTTTTTTCTTTACATTCATTTTCTTAATGCTATCGATAATCCTGCTATTCTATGCTACGTAACAAATTTTCATTTACTTATAAAACACGAATTTGTAGGTATATGAAAATAGATTCCAACAGAATATTAGGATTATGCAAAGGACTTTTGTATTATAATAATGACTACTAAGAGAATTATCGGGAAGCTCTACGATCTAAAGAATTGATTATACTTATATCATACTTTTTCTATTTTTCTACAAATACTTGACCGCTATATAATTATGCAATAATTACAATTGTAATTTTTCACACAAGAATTCTTCGCTTCCAGATAATTCTCTAGTTTGGCGATACGCGGTCCTTTGACTCGTAGAAATTCGTAGAAAATATATGACCGGTAAATATATATGAGTTAAATTCATTTTATTTATATCTTTTTATTACATTTGTAGAATTTTAGATTGAAAATTAATGATATTGTACCGCTGATTTCTTATACAGTTCCCATTTAATCGTATATTCATCTATATACTTGATTTATTTTATGTAATTCCATCTAATTTGATAGCGTTTTGTTCTTTGACTTGGACGTATCATCTGAATAGAAGGAATATTTTTGTATCAAATATTTTCTATTGGCGGTCGTCGGCTATTTGACGAGTGTTAGATTCATCACAATCATAAATGTTGGTCCACATTATCTAAATTTTTTTCTTTTTTCACTTAACGTGTAAAATAGACAAATATACATTTAGCTTTCTTTGGAAGGCAATTTTTTTATATATGATCAATGCGCGTAGTCATGATTGTTGCGAAACAAACAGAGACAAAGATAAAGAGGAAATAAGAAGAAAAAATATTCATAAAGCGTTAGCTAACAATATAGATCGATAAGTATTTGGTCAATGAGTGGCCAGACTGATGTATTATACTTTTTTATACATTGCTGGACTAAGTAATAATTGTAAATTTTTACGCGATTGTATACCTGACAAATATGAAGTTACTTAGATTCGCATAACCAGGTAGAGTACAAAGATGAGACAGCTATAGGAGGATCTGAATTTGTAAAAGTTTGTAGAATATGTAGAAACAGTTGGGAATCGTATACCTGATTCAGTATCTTAAGTTCCCGATAAAATCTCGTGTTTTTTCTTCTTTCATTTCGTTCATTGCTTCTTTAATATTATTTTTTTTTTTTTTTATTTAAGCATAGCACTGAAACGTTCCTTGATATTCAATTTTAGGCCAGTGGAACTAGGTAACTTTCACGTCGAGCATGTAATTATTTTTTTTAAGCAATGACTATATGTATATTTTTTAGTCATTCGTTTCGAGAGTAAAAGAAAAACGGATCTACTTAAATCTGCTCATTTTTTCTTTCATTGTACAATTTAAGATGCGAAACATCTCAATATTGTTTTAAGTATTGTGCGCAAAAATCTGAAACTCACTATGAAAACACATCGGAGAAAGTAAAAAGAGTGAAATACAACAAGTGCATCTAAAACGATGTTTTTTCACACTTAAGGACAACCTGCAAAATGTAATTAGCAAATTGTCTTGTTCCCAATCAAATTTGAACGTAGCTGAACGAAATTAGCAAGCAATTCGAATCATATTTTCATTCTTTTTTATGTTTATCTCAGGTGTGTTTCGCAATGCAGAAATTTGTTTTTATATTCTTACGCATTTGTAAAAAAGCAACGCAAAAGCAAGTAGTAAAGTTGGAAAATTTGATTCATAAATCGTATATTGGAATGTTCGAAGTAGATTCAATCGAAACTTGTAAATAACGGCGAGCATCGTCTTTTTACAAACTAGTTTTACACAATTACAGTAGCTTCGTCTTGCAAAGACGTTGTAGGATATTGCTTTAAGGTGTACAAAGGCTACTTTTTTTCTATAAAATAAAAAAAGAAAAAAGAAAACGAAAAAAGATTCGAGATATGGGACCAATTTAGAGTTTATCTAAGTTTATATTTAACTTGTACGCATTATTTTTTCTGTTGACTGTTTGTGAAGATTTTGTTGAACACACATATTTTTGTACAGTCGTTGTAAATACTTTCCCTTTCATTTCTAATGTACGATCAATGAATTTCGACCGAACTACGTGATTTAGAAAGACAAACATTTTACGTAAAAAGCAGATAACGATTATGTCGAAGTTTTTTTTTAATAAAAAATGAGCGTAGAGATTAATATTAGAATATTTAATAGAAATTATTTTCTTTCTTCATAGACTTGATACTTCAAGTCAAAAAAACGTGTAGAATTATGTATTTCGTCATTTTAATTGATCGATCAACTTTAGTATCTATTAACTTAACGCACTGTCTGATCTCGACAAACGGGTAAATGTCACTCTTTAAAAATAAAATCTGACATTAGATATTATTTTTGGCTCGTGTACACCTTGAAGAATGCCATAATAATAATGGATGTATTTTTTTAATGCATTTTCAGCGGTAGGTGCTGCGAGAATCGAATAATAAATACAAGTGTGTATAAGTCACTTTTTTTAGGCTCTTTGTAATTAAAAAACTTTGTACGAATAGTGTAGCCGCCTTCGAGTTACTGAATCCGCATCTGAAAAACTTAGTATTATTGAAAAAGTATTCTCATTGATAGTAAGCTATAAGCTGATATACAGCGGCTCATGGAAGTATTCGTACAGTTGTCGATATCTTTTATGAAAATATTACGTGTATTATGGGAAATACTTTTAAATCTCGTTAGTACTGTCATGATATTCGGCTATCATTGTCATATTGGTCAAATTTGTAACTATACTGAAAAAATATATAGAAGTTACAAGACATTTAGTGCAAGTTTATATATATTTTGATCAAATTAGTATTCAACAGAACTATTTTAAACACCGATTATATGCTTAAAGCGATTATTCATACTGTGTACTAATTTTCTGCTAAATATAAGTTTGCAGTAAATATGTTGTAACTTGTATATGTATATTTTTAGATTGGATTCAAATTGCCAATATAATCTTGGCAATCGTGTCTCATTATATTGTTAATAAAATATTTAAACGTTTCATATAACATGTACAATATGCACATCAAAATTTTCTATGATAAGTACACGAATACTTTTGCGGGTCACTATACTACGTTTGAATCTTTTTATATCACAAGAGCGTTCAACTTCTTTTTGAATTAAACATGCAGGATTTCTGTTGTCCGTGTCAATCGAAATTCCAAACTTTTTAAATAAGGACATTTCAAATTAGATTGTAAGTTTTCATTTATTCTTTAGTCAATTTTCAATATACGCGTAAAGTCTCTTTAGCACTGACAAAAATACGTTGTTATACATTACGGCGAAAGATGAGCAAACAGTGTCCTTGTACAGTTTCAGGTACCTAAAATTCTAATGCATCATTTTATAAGTCCTAACATATAAAAATACAATCATTTGATGATGCCTCGAAATGTATTTAATACATTCCATTCTTGTTTTAGAAGTATGTTATAATATATCTAATTTAGGAATATTTATCATAGAATATTTGCATCATAATATCTTATCTTAATTCGTCGCGTTTTATTGTTGTTAATTAACAATTTGAGCAATATTTCTTTTACATATCTTATATATATCGACTTTCCTTTATAAAACAACGTTTGAGTTCTTGCATTTCATGCATTCATTTCGAAGCTATAATCATTTAAAGTCGTCACCTTCGTTTTTCACAATTTCTCATTACATTTATCATAAATGATTGTACTTTTAAGACACCTTTGGATTTATAAAATGATGCTTTATTAAAATTTCAAATGCCAGAAGGAGTCTAGACATACTGTTTGATCATGCTCTTCAGTACTTGCAGTGTACAAATCGTACTTCTACCTGTTTTTGATTGTGAAAGATAATTTTTGTCGAAATTTTTATTCTACTGCTGCCCCCCCCCCCCCGCCGCCCCGCCTGTAATCAATGGCTAATGTGAAATGAAAAATTACACTGCCAACTAGTGGTTAGAGCATTGCAAAATCTTTACCATTGTTTCACAGATCTCTCCGCACCATTGATGATATTTATATATGATAAACTAGAGGTATGATTGAAGTATCAAGTTTTTTTATATATAACGTGAAAGTATTATAATTCACCAGTTGAGTAACAAATTCATCAAATTAATCAAGTCACTTTACTTTTAAAATAACATATTCATTAGATAAAGGAGAAAAGTAAAACAAAGTCACTTTAAGCAGCTGGGAAATAATAAACCAATTTTTTAAATTAAGTAACGAGATGAATATGTTGTACATAAATACAAATAGCGTTCATTGTGATGAATATGTATATCAATCCGATTAATTAGCTGAAAAATTACTCGTGCAGAACCTGCATTCCATTCGAAGAAGCTATTAACCCTTTATTTTTTGTAAAAAAGAGTAGGAAAAGATTTGGAAGATTTCTTCTTATTTTTCTATGTAACGAATCATTAAAGTAAAACATATGTCAAGATCATTCAATTTCAACATTATTCCATCGATAAAAGGTTAAACTCTAGTGAATGATTATATTTATAATTCATAATAAAAAAAAAAAAAAAATAAGAAAACGTACAATAAAGAAGTAGTGTAGCTTTTGTACCTGTTTGTAATATTTCTATACGATATTATTAGTGTATGTAACATTCGTGTAGATGCAGCAAAGTAATTTGTAACAATAATGTATATGTGCAATGAGAAGTTTCAATAATAAAACGTTGAGAAATGTATTTTATAGTTTTTTTTTAACGGTATTTTTTATATGTATAATTTCAAAATGATTGCTCTACAATAAAATAAGATTGTCTTGATTGTCTTGATTTTAATAAAACTAACGTCATGGATATGAAATAAACAAATTAGATGGTCGTAATTCTTAGGAAAGTTCAAACGCAGCGCACTTAAATTTCGATATACATTTATCGAATTATATAGATGCCTATATTCGTCCCATTCTTATACAATCTCTATCTATCACGCAACTTGAATATTCCATCCATTCAGAACTTCTCAGGTTTTTCGACGATAAACTTTAGAATATGATTTTTTATGTGCCAAGAGTTAAATTTTTTGCTGTTAAGAGAATTTTGTACTGATCTAAATATGTGAAAATCTATGGGTACAATATCTGACGAATACCGCGGTTGGGGTAACATATCCCAACCATGGCCAACAGCTTTTGTCGAGTAGTCAGAGAGACACGAGGTCGCGCATTTATCCTCACGAAACACGACGCCCTTCGGATTTGTTAGTTCTGGACGTTTTTGTTCAATTTGCTGCCTCTAATTTGCTTAATTGCGAGCAGTACTTTTTCGAATACATTGTCTGGTTGTTTGGTAAAAGTTCATAATACAGGATTCCTTTCCAGTCCCACCAGACACAAAACGACTTCCTTCGAATGAAGATCGACTTTTACGATGGTTAAAGGTGATTCAATCCTCTTTCCTCAAGATCTTTTCCGTTCAACATTATTATAAATAATTCATTTTTCATCTCTCGTCGCTATCTTCAAATATCACTTCAAAAGTGGTATCTCCTCGTTGCGTTTATACAACGAGTCGCGAATGAAAACGTGATCCTTCAGATTCTTTCTCCGTTAAATCGCTAGAAACCCATACATCAAAACGATTTATATAGCCGAGCTTCGCAAAATGCTCGTGGGTGGTGAATTTTGATATTTTTAACATTTCCGCTAATTCAGGTGTCGTATAGCATGGGTTATTCTGGATCAGTGTTTTCATCTGATCTTAATCAGTAGTAGAGGGCCTATCCGAGTGTTCTTAAACCTCAAGATTGAAATCACCAGCTTTAAACCTGGCAAACAATTTCCGCACAGTTTTTACAGCTATAGTATCATCACCATATCTTGTTTGGTGCTTGTGTGGCATTCTTGCCTTTCCGGTAAAGGAAAAGCATCAAATACCTACAATGCATTTTGTTTCCTTCCATTTAAGAGCGTATAAAACTAACAAAAATTAATATATCCTAACCAAACTTTTTTCTAAAGATACCTGAAATATCGCCTTCTAAAATATGTACATATATCTTTTGTTTTCATCCATTATGATACATTCAGACGTGTTCTAATGCTACCTACCGAAAATCGGCAGCGAAATTTAACGCTATAATGCCACAATCAATAAAAGTCATCGTGGGATCAGCGCCATCTATTAAAAGCATGATTTCGGGTTAAAAATCGTAATTTGTTAATAGGAATATAGGATACCCAAAGAGGTCGTCGATATCTCTTCGCAAGATGTCAAAAGTAAAGAAAAATAATGGTGGAAGTATGATAGAGATAGAGGAGTTATCAACTGTGATTAGGTGCCCTTGGTAATTCCTAACGAATCAAATCTCCATTGAAAATTAATGAATTTTTCCCTTTCCGTGATCAATTTTCACACATTTAGAATTTTATCATGTAGTAAGGTTTACCATTACCACTTAATTTTTTTAATTATTTAGTACCAGAGAATTTCGATAGATGGCGTTAGAGACTAAAATATTATATGTAATTAATTAACTGTGTTGAAAACCCGAAGTATTATAAAGGAGGATTCTGAGAGTTACAGCTTTAATTTAATTCCTACATTATTTCAGAATCTGGCTTATAGATTAAAAAGTTCCATCTTTTAATTTCGTCATAATGATATTAGTTCCATGTTTTACCACTAGGCGATTATAGCATCTAAGCGTCCATGTCTTGGCCAACTGTGCATTTGCAAAATGTCTGAATTCATTTTTGAACTTCTGTGAGTGCATGTTTTGGATTTGACCCCCAACTCCCTTCCTACATTCTTAATGAAAAATATCGAAATAAAAATTCTAAATCATTCATTTATCGAAATAATTAAAATGAAGATATTTTACAGTATTTCATAATACTATTCAACTCGTGATTTATGAAAATCAATCAATTTCAGTCAAAATCAGTTTTTGATTTTATTATTATAGAAATTTTGTTATAATTTATTATTTTATTACTATTATTAGATATAAATTGTTTTTTTCTATATTAATTATAAATAACTGTGTTCGACTCACAATTAGCAACAGTTTCCCTGGAAATGATCATATAATACAATAAAAACTGAAATTATCTATTGCAAAATTATTGTACAAAATGTATTTTATAAGGGTTTCAATAAATCAAAACAGTTTAACAGCATTTTACGATCATGTCACCTATCCTTTCCATTATGCAATTTCCCAAAAAGTAAAAAGTATGAAATTGGCATATGGTTAAAAAAGATAGTTCAAAAGACTGCGATATAGCTTTGAAAAATTCAGAGACGATGACAAATTCCAAGAATCGTCGTGTTCGTGCCACTTTCTATACTGTTATATTCTCCTGATACAAAATCACAAAACAGATCAAAGATTTTGTTGAAATTTTGATTCCGAAGAATTCTTTGAAAATGACATCATTTCCGAGAGACCCAATATAACGGTAAACAGGGCTATTTTCCGTTTCGAATTTTAGAACTTTGTTTAAAAAGTCTGCCACTCTATCTTTCGTTAAAGGATTAGGATGGTCATTCTAGGATAACTGAACAGATCATGAAATGATTAAACAGCTGATTAACTTTAATTAAACGGTTATTGAAACCTTTTAGTAATGTACAGTGCAGAAATTATATAAATTATATAATTCTATTACGAATATTGATATATGTTAATTAAATAACTCTGTGCATCTTATGACATTCTTATAGATTAGTACTTTATTCAATTCTATTTAAAAATAACTTTTATAATGAAATTCTTGTAAACTACGTTTACAAATCCGTTTACAATCCGTTTTAAAACTATGTATGTGTATATATAGATATTTACATGAGTGGGATGGAAGAAAAATGAAGGCTGCGTGGATGGTTGCCTTGTAATAGGCGCGTAGCACAACAGGGCGTCGTCAAAATTTATGTTGTATGCTGGATCGTCTATACAAAAATTCTTGAAGCCTAAATTTGTAACGAACGAATGGCCTCACTGTTACATCGTCCAAGAGTTGCGGGCAGTGATCGTCCCCGTAACACAAATTCGCAAAGACTAAATCAATAATTTTGTATTATATTTTTTACTTGTTTAATAGCAAAAAGAAATTTAAATATTTGAATTTGTATTCAAAATTTATATTCAATAACAAGATATGTACAACTGATACAGTTGTCACATATCTTAAATACTGCGAAACATACTGACATAATACAATGATAACTTTAAGAATTACAAAACCTTCTTGTCTAGTATCGCTCGTATTGTATATCCTTGCCGCACACTATCGCTGCCTTCATCTAACAGAAGATACATATCTGTCCTTGTTGCACAGTATGGCACACTTTGTCTGACACATGGATAAATCTATGCTCTTGTAGCACATTATCTCACACTAATGTATTCCTTGTCCCACGGACAAAACATGTGCTGACATCTATTGAAGGCGGAAGGAATAGCGACTGCAGCATATGAAAATAGATGATAATATTGTCTGTGCTTGTCTCACAATCTTGTGTTTTTTGTCAATGGACAAACCATGTTCTGACATCTATTAAAAGTGGAAGGAACAATGACTTGGAGCATGTGAAGATAGATGGCATTACATGATTTATCCTTATGCAAAACACGCAAGATTGTGCGACAAGGATAGTCTATCTGAACGATTCTAAACAGAGAGGGCGGTGATGTGCAACAATGACAGATGCGTATTTCGAGTTTAAACAGATGCTTATTTATTTTCCTGTAAATAGCAAGTGCTCCATTTTATAAAATTTGCCACAGCGTCGTAAAAAAACTGTGTTATGCAAGTAAAATATGAACTAGGTTGAAAACTGGTAAAAATGATAAAGGAAACTCGAAATCTGTTAACGAAAGGAAAAGATGTGTTAAAGACCGTGTACAATAATCTGTCCAATGTGTAATTACTTGAGAGTGGAATAGTATTACTTCATTCGCGAAGGTAGGCAAAGACTGGCTTCGTAATCGAAAAAGATCCTTCCTGAGATCGCGGTCCGAAAGAACTCCTTAAAGCATGCTATAAATTTATGTTGTGCATGATGTCAGAGTCACAGTTCCATTGCACGTGACCTCTTGCACACAGTGTGGAAATAAATAAAGTGAGGGGAACTGAACTGAAACATGATATATATACATATGTCGGGTTATCATTGGAGTTAAGGGCGTGTGACGTATCTTTCTTTGGATTAGACATTGTTGTTATACAAGAGCGAAGATATTTACTAGTACAATTATGATTGTGACAGAATTTGACAAGTAACCGTGGTAATTAGATACCGATCGGGATGTGAATGGCAATGATCTTAGACTCAATAACGAATCCACGGTCAACGGGATGACTAATGCGATTTCTTCTACAATCTAAGTCGCACTCGACCTACTGATCCACGATTCGGGTGTGACTCCACGTACTTGTCCACAGTACAAATAAAACTTATCCGATTGAATCCCAGTCCAAGTGGAATTGCCCTTATATACTCCTCACCGTACCTCTCTGTACCCCCCCCCCCCCTCCCCGGGTCAATCATTGTTTTTAAGGAGAGCTATTTAACTAATCCATACCCCTGTTAAGTACACGTCCCTACCGTGACCGTGGCTACGTTCAGCGACTCGTTATGTCACTTCGAACCCAAACCCACTGTCATAAATCTCGGGCTCCTATACTCAGATTAAATCATAAACAACTATTTCTTAGTTTTATTATCTAAATAAAGTTGTAATAAAAGGTCTGGACTAAAGTATTGGGGACCTTATCAAACATTCCAAAAGAAAGGCGCCGATGTCCTTTCATCTTCGACATATAAAATAAAAATAGAACATTCATGGAAGTAGATGTGAAACAGAAAGAGGAAACCTGCCGGAAACAAAAAGAAAAGATTACGTCTTTTTTAGAATTTATTTGTTTAATTTAGGTTGGTATTACACGAGCGTAGAAACGACGGACGTTGCGACGGACGTTACAATGTTATATCGTCCCAGCCATTATATTATTTTGTATAAGATCAGTTACGCGAGCCACGTCCGTCAATTAAGACACTAGAGACACTACGATACGGCTTTGAATCGAGAAATACAATAATTGTCCGATAAATAACCGCGCTATAGGCTCTAAAAAAAAAAGCTTTTTTAGAAAACGGCTATTTATCGGATAGCCAATGACATGAGCGCTTTTTCTGCTGTTTCTTTATCCTTTATTCGATTTCTGCTTGCGTGCACGTACACGGTGATTCATTAATTTTTATCTCCTTAATCATAATATAACAAGCAAAAAAGTCATAATGGAACGCCGTATGCATTTCGCTCGTCAACCTAAATAACTAGACTTACACTTAGGCCGGGGTTACACGAGCGTTATGCGTACAATGCAAATGTATATGTGCATTTTTATACGCAGCCACGCGATGCAGCTTCAACGCTCGCGTAGGATGTGCTTGAAGATGACAGAAAAGAATGCGTATGACTGTGTGAGAAATGCGTGCGAGCGAGAGGAGTCCGAACGACTACATAATAGGCGGCTCCTTAACGGACGGAGATATACATATATTGTCGTATACATATTAGAACAAACACACATCTAGGAATGTGACCACTGTCAACGTACGATGCACGGGTTGTCGATAATGCTTGGAATATAATACGAAATGACGTGTATGCAATATAGCAGTTCTGAAGTCTGGAAACTTCTAGAGTGAAGGTAAAGCTATTAGCGACCAGGAAATGTTTCTCAAGTCAGGCGCATCAATCGATTTCTTAGGCTTTGTCATGCAGCGCGATCTTATGTCTGCACCGTGCAAGACAACCGTGTCTGCAACTGAATTTTACTTTACTACGTAAATTCACATTTATTTGAATATTTTCTCCATCGCATGAAATACTGGATGTCTGCTTTAAATAAATTGTGAAAAGTTATGAAAAGTAATTTAGTTTATATTCTTTACCTTCAGTGGTAAGGATGGCGTTGAATGTAAAAGTTTAACAAATCGATCCCAGCGCTATGGCTAGCGGCCGGTTTGTAAAGCACACTTCTCGATATTAAAAGCTTCATCCCCACCAGGGGAATTTCCTGTACAAAGATAGATACATATGTATGTATTGCCATCACACAGTTACACAAGCCGACGTCACACCACACGAATTGCGTCCGTCAATTCCTACGTACGTAAAACAACGTTGGCAACGTCGCGACGCAGTCAGCAATGGACAGACGCAACGTGCGTCGAGCAATTAACACGGACGTTGCCGCATTCTTTGTGTTTTTATGAGACTGATCACATGAACGGCGAGTTAACGTACATTAACCGTTATAATAAATTATGGACATCGAGGTACTGATATCCGAAGTTGAGAAACATCCCGTTTTATGGGATATTTCCAATCTTGAATACAAAGACAAATTAAAAAGAAACGAAGCGTGGTTGCGTGTGGCGAGTATTGTAACCCCCAATTTTATGCAAAAGATGGAAACTGATAAGAAGATTATTGGTAAGTAAAAAAATAACGAGTAATATATTTAATATATTTTCATTATTTATTTTATGAGTACATCATAAACACGACGCAATTATATTTTTCGTCATTGGCGCCAAGGTAAATCCGCCCCTAAAAATGATCTTCCTTGTCCTTGTCATTGAGAATATATTTCAAGATCAATGTAACCGACGAGTTCACTCCTATTCTCAATAATTACCGCACTTTCTTTCCACTTTTTATCATTTGCTATTGCCATGCATTCTGCATGCGATACTTCCGACATTTTTGTGCAGTGTAGGTTGTACGTATAATATTACACGAGGTAGATCAACCTATTCGATATTGGTAATACAAATGAGGATGCTGTTTTTACTACTCAAATACCTAAAAACAATATACAAAGAAATGTGAAATATTAATTTATTGGCACTTAATTGGTTGGATTATTGTTAATCTTTTTTATAGTGCAGGAGGTGACTTCTAAATGGAGAAGCGTACGCGATAATTATATTCGTACTTTAAGAAAAAGAAACGGAAATAATAAGTCAGGCTCTGCTGCAAAAAAGAAAATACGATATGTTTACGAAGAACAATTAGGATTTTTGAAAAAATGTCGGGAGCCAAAAGATACCAGTAGTAGCACGGAGGTAGAAAAGAATGATCCAATAAGTACAGATTCAGGAACCAACGTTAGTAATGGATTTGAATCAATCTTTAATAATGAAGAAACGAATAATGAGTTCAGATACCCTCCACGAGAAAAAACAAAAAGAATTAATGCAGAAGAAGAGGTGGCTAATTTTTCAGAGTATAAGAAAAATACAAACGGCGACGATGACGACATGGCATTTTATAAATCAACATTACCACTAATTAAGTCCTTTAACTTAGAACAAAAAATGCAATACAGAATGCAAGTCATGCAATTAATTCAGAATATTAGAAATTCATCTGTTCAACGTACACTATCAAAATATAATACGTAGCACATCAAATTGTCCGGTTAGATATTTTTATGGTACTTCATTAAGAAAATTTTCCTTTCGACCACAAATTTTCATGATAGATATAACAGAAAATTCCTTCAAAAATATATCATCATAACATTATTTATTATAAATATTATTTTATTATTATTAATGCTATATTAATGTACATTATTGTTATTATTTCGTATTCCATAAATTATTATCTTTTTATTTATCCTAAATGTAATTCTCTATTACATTATTTTAATTAGCTTATATGTATTAATATAGACAACATTTTTTCTATTCACCTAATTTGGTCTTCTAGTCACCATATCATTCTAATCACAACTAGCCTTTCCTAAGGCGATATTGCACATCTCGTTTTCGTATCCTTACGCATTATGCTTTGTTCTTTCTTCTTAAGCAATTTGTCGAACGATGACCGCGACATGCAAAAATAATTGAAAAATTTCTCACCATCACTTGCAAGTTTATTATAGAGCGTGTGAAATGTACCTTTCAGTAGTCTTGAATTGTTTATAGAATGCAGCTAGTGCTTTATTGTCTTGTCTTATATTTTCTTTTGAATTTTTAACATAAACAAGCGTAAAAGAAAATCAAGAATTCTACAGCGTTAATTTTGGTCACATGAATATCTTTCTCAACGTATTGATGAGAGAAAATTACGGAGAACCAAACCAACGCTCGTGTGAGTACAGCTCTAACGTCCGTCAAAATTGACGTCCGTTATAACGCTTGTGTTTCCCCAGCTTTATTTTACAAAGTATCGAAGTAATTATTAATAAAATTGGTTTTTCTAATTACCGCTTTATACCAAATTATTCTTTAAATCCTGTTAACCATAAGTTAACTATGTATATATGTATATACAGCGTGAGACCGGCCGGTTGGTGTAACTAGATAAAGCTATGTGAAAAGATAACTTGAAAATATAGAATAAAACTTTTTTTATATGAAAAAAAATTGAGTTTGAAAATTTATCAAACATAGTTAAACTTGGCTAAGTACCAATTAGGTACGAGTACACAATCAACAAGAGGTCATCAGACATGTAGAAATAAGTGGAACACGTAAAATAAAAAAATTTCCAAACTCTATTTTCTTGAAAAATATGATTCATTAATTTCTGTAACAAGATGTCATATGATTGTTCAAATCAATGCAACGTAAATGTATTACGGTTTTAAAATATAAAAAAATTATACACGAGATATTAAAATAAAATAAAAGATATCAAGATTATATACTTGAAATTTAAATAAAATATGAAAATAGGTAAATCCTTCATGTGTCTTTAAAGATACAATCGCCAAAATGTTGTTATTCCAAATGAAATCTCTTCCGTATCCTGTTATAGTTTCAAACAAAAGAAATTTCTTTTGCTATACATTAATCTAAATCTCAGATACACACAATAAATATTCAAATAGTTTCTTTGCATCAAAGTACACACCTCGTGCAACTGTATACATGTATGATCGTCGCCGATTATGTACTATTTCAAACAGAAATAAAAAAAAGAAAATAAGAAAATAATGTTTTAAGAAATTAAAAAGGGGTAAAGGGAAATTAATGTATATTTAAATAACGGATGTGATATGATTCGAGATATATCGATATAATCGATATATATTCGAGTTGGTAAATTCGAGAAATAATAGTCTTCCTTCCGTAACTCTACATACTAAGAAGAAGATGGAAAAATCGTAAGTGTGTTATAAATATCTTTCTCAACTTCATTATTAATCAATATTAATTCGCCCTAAAACGCATTTGTCTTATACTTTTAGAAATATAAAAAATTCTATGATTAATAAATGTCTTAAAAATTAAATTTTGTATTAAAAATTTTAAGTATGTCTATTAGTCATCAGAAACATGTGTTTGGAGGTTAGCGTGGCAGTGACCTATAATAAATAACTAGCCCTATCCCAGGAAGGTTAAATTAATTACATGTCAGATAATTATTCAATTTAGTGACTGATAAATAAAAATATTTCTATTTTTTAAAAATGCAACTTAAATCTAACCTAACCTTTTTTCTTTATCTCTTAAAAAAAGACTAATCAAACAGTAAAAATTGGAAAAAGTCGATAAACTGCGTAATTATCGATAGTTACGCATCAGACTAGTGAAAGAGAATTTTATTACATATATTGTTTAATTATTCAGTTTTCGATTTAATAGTCTATAAATTCCATTTTTCTTGGTTAATTTTAAACAGAATGGCGGACACAGCTCCAGCCGCGCGTGGAGGTTTTCGTGGTGGGTTTGGTTCCCGTGGAGGGGGTGATCGTGGAGGTCCAAGAGGTAGAGGTCGCGGGGGCAGAGGCCGAGGTCGTGGTCGTGGACGTGGTAAAGAGGATAGCAAGGAATGGATTCCAGTGACAAAGCTGGGACGCCTTGTTAGAGATGGAAGGATTGAGTCTTTGGAACATATTTACCTGTTTTCCTTGCCTATCAAGGAATATGAGATCATTGACAAGTTCCTTGGAGTCGAATTGAAAGACGAAGTACTGAAAATTATGCCAGTACAGAAACAAACTAGAGCTGGTCAGCGTACTCGTTTCAAGGTAATTTTATACAAGCATAATTTTTAAATGATGATGTAGTGTGATTATTAATGCACTGAAGATCTCATTAGTAATTTTCATTTTACAGGCTTTCGTAGCAATTGGGGACTACAAGGGCCACATTGGCCTAGGAGTAAAGTGTTCCAAGGAAGTAGCCACTGCCATCCGTGGAGCTATCATTCTTGCCAAGCTGTCAGTTGTGCCAGTACGTCGTGGTTATTGGGGAAATAAAATCGGTGATCCTCACACTGTACCCTGTAAAGTTACTGGTAAGTGTGGGTCAGTTCAGGTGCGCTTAATTCCTGCACCAAGAGGCACAGGTATTGTATCAGCGCCTGTGCCCAAAAAATTGCTACAAATGGCTGGTATCGAGGATTGCTACACCTCAGCTAGAGGATCCACCTGTACTCTTGGCAACTTTGCGAAAGCTACTTACGCAGCTATTGCCAAAACCTACGCATACTTAACACCGGATCTCTGGCACGATCAGGCGCTAAGAAAAGCTCCTTATCAAGAATTCGCGGACTACTTGTCGAAGAATCATAGAGTTGTAGGCGGACAGAGACCTGCTGAAATTGCCTAAAGAAATAAACCTCCATGCAAAGTATCTGATCGTAATCATTTTGCCTTTCCTTTCCTATTATTATTATATCTCATTTACAATTACACGATTTTTTTTTACAACGTTTTATCCACATTTACTCGGTTTTTCACACATTTTACTTACTTTTACATGGTTGCGAGAGCGTACACTAATAATTACAGTTCGTAGATAATTTTACGAAAATTATGCATATCCTGTACGAATATTTCAAAATCTTCTTTTCTTAAACAAAGTTGCTTATGTTAATATTTGTATAGCGTTTAATGCAAAATAACTTTTTTAAAGTTGAGCTAAATATCTTGAGTTTTTTTGAAGAAATTAGGATATTTACTACATATTTAGTTTTACTATATACTATGTATTATTAGTTTATTATATATATAGATGGCGTGTAAAAAAGAAATTAAAAAAATTGCGAAGAAAATGGTGTAAGTCGCTTCTTACAACTTTTTTATTTGAGCCTGTAATAAAAATGTAAACAATATGATTTATAGATTTATATCAATTACTTACATTCTGAAAATTTCATCGAGATCGATTAATACCGAAACAATTGACTGGCATCGAAGAATTTAAGAACCTTTAAATTTATTATAGCTATATAGGCTATAGGCTGAAAGTTATAAAAAAAGCTGCGATCTTCACCAGTTTTGACCGATTTTTATGACATTTTCAACATGTACAATATAATTGACGAAACGTATTGTCCAAATTTTCATTACAGGCTTAATAAAAAAAAGTTGAGAGAAGCGATCTTTACTATCTTCTTTGCAATTCCGAACAGTTGCAATTTTCCCAAAATTTTCTTTATACATCATTTAGTAAGCTAACTATTTTAACTTTTCAAGAAAGCTTAAATAATTGATCCAATTTTAAAGAAGATATTCTGTTTTAAAGGTTGTTTGGATATTAATGGAAGTAACTGTATGAATATGTTTATTAAATAAAATATTTTTAGTGAATGCAATTCTATATTTTAAATAGATTTTTGTGTAGTTTACGTTACTTTAAAACAAATTTTATACTTTATTGCAAATCAATTCTTACTTTTTTTTGTACGATTTTTTTATGGATACTATGCATCTATCATGTAAAAAGATACCCAACTGTATATTGTATATCTCTTTCTGCTGTCTGATTAACGAAACACAAAAAATTCCACATTAGGACTGTAACAAAGGCGATTAACTTTAGCCTAGGTAATAAAATAAATGGTTACCGTGACGTTATTCGAACGACTGTCAATCATATCGATCGCTTGAATCGGCGTATGTAAAAGTAATCGACTTCAAAACACAATAGATATGTATAACTGACGTTTTTTAAACGAAAATATAGTGTAAAAAAAACATTGCTAACGCTAGATAGATCTCGATTTCTCCCGTGAAGTTTGATCAGGGCCGAAACAGCTGTTCTGCTGTTGGATGGTTAATTTGACAGGAAAGTCGAAGGATAAAACGAATGTTTTATCTAGATTTAACCCTTTTAAATGATATCGCGAATATTCCGTGGCGAAAATGAGAATGTCGCAGTTAAGAGAAAACGGCAAATCGACACCTTGAAAATTTTTAACGACAAGTAAGAAGATTTTTCGATTGTAACCTATGTTGTTTAACCTTATTCATATTAATCTGTCTATATCATCTAACAATTCCATGTAACATTATTTTTTATCCACCTAAAATCTGCATTTTATGCTTCATATACGACGAATAAAATAAAAAGCTTATTACGTCTGCTATTAAATACTTGGTTAAATCTTAATTCGTTCATTACGCGTCCGTCATACAAGGAGATACACGCCTAGTTTCTCAAGCTCGATTGTCTAATTTCTTATTTAATTTAAAAAATTAAATATTTCATATATGTTCTTATGTTGTCTCCATCGAATTATTTTTTATGTGTAACTATTTGTCATGGTTGCTTAACTGTTATACATAATTTGTGTTACAGTGTAGTAGAATTAAGAGAAGATGTGGAATATCAGGTACAATTCAATGCCGGGGAAAGGAGAATGGCTATTATGGTTTCTTTGTCACCGGAGTTTCCGTTGGAAAAACCAGTACTCAGGGTTTCTCCACCCATAAAACACCCTTGGTGTAACGAACACAACGAAATCATCAGTGCACCAGGACTACTTAATGTAAGATTTCTTATATTTCTAGCATATTTGACTAGAATCCTAAAGATCATTTGGTTTTACATATCAGTTTACAGTGCACAGTGATCTTGGTCGTGTTGTTCAAGCTATCATTAGAGAATTTAGTAAAAATCCTCCACAGTTGTTAGAAGAAATCTCTCCTGGATCTGTCAAGTCCCACAGAGGTACATATATTTTTATATTACATGTGATAAGAGCAAAGAATCAAAATTTCTATTATTATTCTTTTATTATACGAATCACAGATTCACAAGGAAGAAATTCTCCGTCTTATTCTCTGCAACAGTATCCAGAAATTACACTGGCGTCATACAATTCTTATTATAACACTCAATATCCGCAGTATTCATCTGCCAATGCAAATACTTGTATCTATAATTACAATCATACAAATTCGGGTACGGTGTACGTGACGGAGAGCCATACAAAATTCGGTTCTCCGTCGCAGCATTCAGCATATGTTGCGACTTCGCGAAGCGGTTCGCTTCACAATACAGATGCAACTAGGTACAATTCAAATCAACATGGAACGTATTTGAATTCGCATTACGTAAACGCGAATTACCATCAGCAATCGTTGCCGAATCAAGCGCAAATTAAGCTGCGGCAGAGCATAGCATTTCCAGAATTGAATAACTTGAGTAACGAGGAATTGAGATGGTTAAGCGAGGATGATGATAGATTAGATGAATTCCTGGATAAACATTCCGACTTAAAAGACATTAACATGGCTATCGACGATGCAATAGATTGGGTCCAAAAAACTGCCGGTAAGATTATTTGCGACAAAGCCATTTTCTTCTTTTGGATATCTATCTTTTTCTATCTATTCCTTAGAGGCCAATGTAGCCAAAGAACCCGAGCTTAGAGAATTGCAGTCTGATGTAGCGAATAAAGTACAGACTGTCACTGCACTAAAGGCTAGATATGATCAACTTATACAACGATACAATAAGTTGTCCGAAGCATTTACTCCGGATCACATAAAAGAGTGTTTAAGGAAAGCTGCAGATGAGAGTCACGAAGAAAGTGAACGAATCGCCGAGGACTTCCTTAATAGGAAAATTGATGTCGAACGTTTCCTCAGCACTTATATCGAGTGTAGGAAGCTGGGCCAAGCGAGAAGAACTAAAGAGGAAAAATTAGCACACCAGCTGAACGAATTGAAACGAGCGGGTTATTAAAATTATGTATAATCTTATCTTTTTCTATGAATCGAACAAATTGTACATAATGCCTAGTTCAATTAAATGATACTGTGAATTTGAATAGTATTCGTGTTTATCAAATATATATGCGGTAAAAATACTCGCTGGCAGAGAACATTTTTATAACGTACTAATATGTTACTACGTTACAGAGTTATGTCATTGCTTGTTATACGTGGACTGCGTTGAAATTAATTAGATTATGTGGTATTCCGTACGAAAAATCGAAACTGCAACACACGAGTAAATTGATCGAAATTACTTGCGAAAAGAAATTATTGAGTATATGTACGAAAACCAAAGGCGCTGGTTTCAACTGATAAAAGCTATCAAACACTTCAATTAATTTAAAATGTACTTATTTTTCCATACAGAAAGTGTCTTTTAAATGAATTTAATTATTCTGTTATTATGCTGTGACATATTACAATTGCATCAATACCACTCTGATACAAAAAAAGGAACTTTTTTTTACTGTGTAAATAAATGTGCGGGAATATAATTAAATCGATTTTTCAAAGTTTGCTATTCAGTAATGTTAATCTAATTACTTATCCTACGAATGTTCCTAATATTGTAATATACTGATAATTGTATAGATACGAGAAGTCTGAAATGAGAAAATGCTTTTTTTTTTAAATAGTGTGGCGTGTGTAATTTTATTAGAATATTCATGACACTATTATCTAAAAACACAGCTTAAGGTAACAAAGAAAAGTTTTCGTGTTGAAATTAAAATGTAAAGATAATTGTGTAGAAATCGTAAGTTGTAAATAACTTAAAAAAAACGAGTTTTTAATAATAACAATAAAACAAAAGGGATGTAAAAAATTGAATCTGATTTACTAATGACCATTTCATGACATCATCAAAATGATAAATACAAATGCGGGTTAACATTTTATTTCCATACAAATACTTAATATTCACTAAATGTCTCAAATATTCTTCCTATATTATAAAAATAACATTGATACAAGAACCTTATTTTCCTGAAATACATACTTTGTTCGTATCGGCAGTTTTAAGTTTCCCACTAATGTTACTGTCTCATATATTTACATATATGGGAACATAGTTGAACATTCTTTATACAGTTATTTTGTTGCTTATCAGTCAGCATGTAATATGTATATATAATTCGATATATCGATTAAGGATCGACAAATGAAATCATAATATATCTTGTACCACTGGTAACTCGAAGTCCTTCGTGATAATGAGTCAATCTTCCAGGATGCATCAACATCCAACCTGGTTTTGTGTCCGTAACAGAGCAGTTATAACGGATAAATCGACAACCTCCACCCTCATAATCCACTCCTGCCCTATTTAGAGCGATGTTGATGGTATAAGTTGAACTATCATGATGTGGCTTCAATGATGGTTGTTCATCTGGACGATATCTCACGACGAAATTCATGAGTGCACGAGGTGGCTGTAAATTCCAATTACGAAAATATTCAATTAGTATTTTATTTGTACTAATTTTCCATTAATATTCAAAACAAAGCAGAGTATTTTTTATTCAATCTCTGATACTCTCAATTTATTTGAAATGTTTCACTACAATACGATATGCATAGTTCACCTACAACAAGCTGTTTCGTTTAACTGGTGACGGTAAAATTTCTCATGAGGGATTGATTTTATTAAAAAAATATTCTTACAAAAATTGTTTAGTATACGAGTATAACAAGATATTATAGATGATATAAACAAGCCTAATAAACAAAGCCTTTTTTTCTAAGCCTAATAGTGGAAGAGTCATTTCATGTAGTAGAATGGCATAATAGATTAAATCCTAAAACCGAACCAGTGAAAATCAGTAATTGAATTCTACACGACTTCGTGGTCTAACGCCATCAAATGATTGCGCTATGAACTAGACAAAGATCGAGTTTCTTATCTCCCCTTATGCTTCTTAGATTCATATCTTTAGTTTCTAATAGTCAGCTTAAGAAGTGTCTTTTGCGAATCAAGAAGTCCTCTTATGTACCACACAACATTGCAGGAATATTTTTGAATGACTTTAATCCCTTATGAGATACTCGATCGTTTCCAGTTAAATAGAATATCCTTTATACATATATAACAATATAACTGCAACCTAGTAAAAAAGTACAACGAATCCGAATACGAAGCCTATCGCCATTCCCTATGATGTAATCATTTTGCCAAATAATGTCTTGCAGTTTAAAATTTGTGCAACGGTGCATTAATTTATATGGAGATCAGCGTGAGAAATATTGTGCAACCAACAGACTACTTGTTCCCATATATGTATCCTGTTTTTGGTAACTCTTACATTCGTATTATATCCTATAAAAACATGTTCTTGCAAAGGACTGACATATTCATAAAGAAAATTTAACCAAGATTCGTGGAGGCCGATTTGTTTCATGTGAATATCTCGTGTCGGTACGGCTTCGTATCCACCTTCGATACGTGGATCCTAAAAATGATTGACACATTTTATAGTTAAAAGACAAATATCTTACATCGTGATAATATCCGGCGAACACGAGTTCCTGAAGAGGTCTAACATACTCCTTTAAAAAGTATAGCCACTGTGGCTCATATTTTACTTGATTCATATGTATATCACGGGTTGGTACATTTTCATAACCACCCGTTAATCTCGGATCCTGTTGGAAAAATTATATTATTATTGTTTAGTGATAAGACAAATGTTTATCCTGTGACTGTTTTATCTGAAAAATGTAACTATCGCGTTATTAGTGTAACTGTTACTGTAACTATTTAAAGATAAATAATCATACATGATTCGATCCATCCGACCACTTTCCGAACGTTTCCATGATATCTATCAATTCTTTCGTAAACCTCTCGTTTACTATAGGGAACCTATAAACATCTGGGCAAACCTAAAATGAAAATTTAATCGACCTGAATAATATCGAGAATTCATATATTTGATAAATATTAAACATTTTGATAAAATATATATAATGAGCGGGAAAAAGAGTATAAGACAATATCGGTCAATTGGATAAGTACACTATACTACATATATATACGCAATGTACATATACCAATAGTATATCCAAAATCTAACACCTGATCTTACATTGCACTTTAAATATTACAAGTACCTCTCGGCAAAGTTAACAATTCTGACAATATTCTGACTTATCTACATCTCTTTTATCCGACCACTAGAAATGTATAAATGTGTTTTTACCTGCATCGGAGTTTTATTCGGATTAAAGTTTTCCGAATAATTTTCATGTATATATGCTTTTTCCCAATCTAATTTGTTATTGAGAATTTGATAGAAATCCGGATGTGTTATCGTAACGTCATAATTATCTGGATCAACGAGATGTCCAAAGTCAACTCTATTACTGACATACATGAAGATGTTTCGTTCTCTGTTAGCATAAGCAAAAGCCATCTCCGTGTCTAAATCGCCTTCCAAATAGGATGGACGAGTCTCTTTATTACTTATTAGAGTTGCATTAATTAAGTAGCAGTTGCTGATGAACGGCACGTTCCATAGTCCTCTGTAATAATATTATACGCTATGTATTTATGTATGTATATATACATGTATACATGATGGCCCCTAAGTCACTTCCGCATTTAAAAGTTGCATGACTCTTTTTTTTTATTGTATTACATAAATATTTTTAAATTTTTGTTCCAAATTCACAAAGGAGCAAGAAGTAAAAATCCTCAAAGAAAAAAGAAGAAGATTACTCTTTGATATGACACAATGTCTGATATGACATTCTTCTGATATAACGTCTCATCAAACTGTAATATTTACAAGGTGCAATTCACGTTAATGAACAACTCTCGGCTTTTCAGTACCTCAAATCCTGGTGTTCTGTTTATTAACATACCGATTGTCGTGAAAATAGGCCACATCCGCCATTAGAGTAGTGTTAGAAAAATGTAGTATTAATTAAAAAAAAATTCAATTGTTTTTACTCGAATTATTTACGCTCAAATTACACATTTCAAAAATCTGCAACAAGAATTTAAATGTATAATATCAAGAAGAATCTTATACAGCTTTTACATGGGAAAGTAACTTATGGGTTAGCCTGTATGATATTATATTGATTATTAAGTTTTTCTACTGATATGAAATACAACACAGTAATTATTGTGGTGAAAAATAATGATTCGGTTCAGCTTAATTCATATGAATGATCGATCTAATACATAATAGCACGTGGGTATTCAATCGGTCTGCTGTTCTCAGGACCTCAAGGCCAGTGAAGAAGCAGACGCGAAATCATAGAAGGGACCAGCATACTTGTTTGTTAGTCCCGCGAGACAATATTTCGTAAGGCAATCAGTCTGATGTCGTGATTGGCTGATGAACACACTG
Organism: Bombus haemorrhoidalis; assembly: GCA_014825975.1. NCBI lineage: Eukaryota > Metazoa > Arthropoda > Insecta > Hymenoptera > Apidae > Bombus > Bombus haemorrhoidalis. The sequence goes on from CM026176.1 coordinate 5,958,289, forward strand.
GCAATGGGTTATGCATAATTATCCAATTGAGATTCATAACTCTGTCACCAATGACGCGACATGCCCATCGTGCATAGTCCATTCATATTTTAGGCTGTAGGCCGAAGCCCAAAGATTCGGCTTGACCACTTGTCAAAAGTAGCGGTTCCGTGTAGCCGGTAAGCACCTGAAGATTGTGTCACTTTTATCACCAACAATTGCTTTCCGGTGAAGTTCGATTGGTATACAAGCGACTATCTTTAACATACATAAGTATAAACACGTTTAATGTTTTGCAAAAGTTACTCAAAAACATTTCAAGTGTTCTAATTCCAAGTTAGAATAATCAAAATCAATTGAAAACTAAGATACACCCAAGTGTAACAGCTCTATGTAAAGTGCATAGAAATATTGACACTTTGAAAAAAGATTGAGAACTATATAATCGTAGAACAAATGAAGATATATCAACTTTTCTGCCTGTTCTTTTTTGCTGGTTTATTGGTAAACACAGACGCGGCAAAAGGTGGAGGAGGTAGAGGAGGCGGCAGACGCAGTGGCGGAAGAGTTTACAAGTCTCGGATGCCTATTCTGATTCCTCATAGAAATCCTGCTAGTGCTAATTACTACGAAAACAAAGATGTGAGTTTAAAGATATTAATCGATATCAGATCATCGATCGCTTAACTTTTAAAATTCGTAGGGAGCGAGAATAGTGAAAGCGTCACACTTCGAATTGGATTACATGTTGGGTAGGAAGATCACGTTTTTCTGCATGGCCACTGGATTTCCAAGGCCTGAAATCACCTGGTTGAAAGATGGAATCGAATTGTATCATCATAAATTCTTTCAGGTATTCTCATTATTCAGAAAAAGGAATTCCTATAAGAGAAATTTGAGGAAAGTTGTAAAATCGTGCGTATTGCAGGTGCATGAATGGCCTGTTGGTAATGATACGTTAAAATCAAAGATGGAAATTGACCCAGCCACCCAAAAAGATGCGGGATATTACGAATGTCAAGCGGATAATCAATATGCGGTTGATCGTCGTGGCTTTAGGACGGATTATGTCATGATCTCCTATTAAAATCAGTACTTTTGTCGTAGTTGCAATACTTAAGTTTAGACGTCAATCTCTTCAACTTACCGTAATAACAGAAAAGCTAATTTTTTTAAATAGCAAGTTTAATTTTTTAAAAGCTATATACTTTCTCTTTTACTTTTCTTCGAAACATATCGAATAATGTTGAATTTAACACTTTTATAACAGCAAAATCGTTATATTTATAAAAATATAATAAAAAGAACGATGTACGACACGTTCCGTTATTTTTTTTTAAAAATGCACGAATGCCATAGATTGTTAAGAATTTCAAAGAATCTCAATGAAGGCGCATTTGGAAATTTAAAGTTCCCCCTATCTTTTACTCATTAAATCACAATTGACTCTTACAAGGGTGGTATATCTGTAGCGTAAATCATAAAATAAAACATAGTATCTTATGTTTTATCATATCACAAATTTGTTTGACGAATTGGCATTTTGTTCACGAATTAAATGAAAAAGTTCCTGAAACAACGTTCAGCCTTGTCATATTCAATCTTGTTTTATTAGAACCAATTCGATTATCAGTACTAGGTAGAACGAACAATCAAGTTAGAGCATTTGGAATTTGGTGATGACCGAGTTGCAATAGGTGTCGAATGAATAACTAGCACATGTACGCATAATACATGCAGTTCAGCAGTATCTGTCTATACATCTGTAATAGATAGGAGAGAAGACTAGGGGAGTAATGAGTAGGTAACTGTTAGTTACATCGGAGTTCCGTGTGATCGTCATACGTTGTCTGTACTCGGTGAGTATCTGCGACATATTAACACAGACTCTTCTGTTTTCTCTACTTTTAACCATCTACTTGATCTATCCATTTCTAGTTGCTTTGCTCAAATCATCATGCCACGCTCTACGATGATGTTATTTCTGTTAATCGTACTACTACTAAATAGCCAGGAAATTCTTGGACGAAGAGGACGAGGCAGAGGAAAAACCAGATCGCGAGTCCAAATAGGATTGCCTATCACTGGAAAGTATCGTGATCCAGAAAGTGATCAATATTATAATAATCATGATGTACGTAGACTTCTGAAGCAAGTTAGAAGTCGCTTCTAATTTGTTAATTGTTTTCTAAAAATGTTTATCTAGGGAGCAAAAATAGTATTGGCATCGCACTTTGATTTAGAGTACGTTTTAGGACATAAAATCGCTTTCCTTTGTGTGGCACGTGGAAATCCACGGCCACACATCACATGGTTCAAGGATGGTGCTGAAATCTATACACATCTTTATCTACATGTTCGTATAGATAATCTTAATTGCGATGATTAAGTCTTAATAAACGATGATTATAATGATGAAGGTTTTGTATGTAAAGGTACACGAATGGCAAGTTGGACCAGATAAAGTGAAATCGAAACTGGAAATAGATCCTGCGACACAAATGGATGCTGGAGTCTACGAATGTACAGCCGATAATATGTACAGTATCGATAGAAGATCCTTCAAGACTGACTTTTCCATCGCTTTCGATTAAGTTTCCTTTTTCACAATACTTTAGTACGAATATAGATGAAATCGAAAATTATTGCCTTTAAGATGTTGGTTAAAATAACTAGTGATAAAAAGGACATGAAATGATTCTCACGAAATGTATAATGTTTGCACACGTATGCATAGTTAGACAATAAATAAAGTACGTTGCATTAAAATAGCAAATTTGTAAAATATTTTTAAGACATACCTGCGTTCATTCTTGACGATCTCTATGTAATCAAAACTTCGAGCATAGAATCCATCGTCCATTATAGCTCCCCAAAAATTGCTCCACATTTTATATGGTCTGACTAGTAATGGTGCGATGATATCTCGCTGTTGTTCTATTAGAAGTTTCAAAGTATGTTCGTTATCCAGATGGGAAACGGAATCAATTGAGAAATATCCAGAACATTCCTTTAACAAGCAATAATCCCTAAAGAACGATATTTATCTTAAAATTTACAGAAATTTCATTGAAAGTAATAAGGTTAAATATATCTTTGATACATACATGGCTAAGTTTCTTGCATCAACTTCACTCATAGCATCATTCACAGAAATTTGTTTACTACTATTATATTCCTTTTCAACCTTCTTCATAAAATTATCAACTACATCTTGGTGATACTCTACGTTGTTATGTATAAGCAAATGTAGCTTTGATTTTGGATATGCTTGCTGATATATCGCCGATAGAAATTCAGTCAAGAAAGGAGTGGGCCGTTCTATAAATATAGCGATTAATATAATCGGATATGATTCCGGTGTTGTTCTATCCAATTCTATCGTTCCTTCCCAGCACATTACACATCCTTCCTCAGGACTCCATGCATGAGCCAAATAATTCCCCAAAGAATTCAGCGATAACTTGCTGTAACCATTTCCATGAAGAATCAATGGTTCTGTGCTATAAACAGTATTCAAAAGCGAAGCCTTGCCACCCTCAAATTTTAACTCCACATCAGCTATAAAAAAAAATAATCTTATTCACTTTATTCATTTAATTCTACTTTACTTGTTCACTTACCTACAGCACCATATAGATTCTGAAATATCTCAGACTTATGATCCAGTTTAATTTTATGACGTTCCCTTAATTCCTCGTCGAGATACGCCAACGTATAAAATAATTGATCATCATCCTTGTTTTTTATCGGGGCATGTGTTAAAATCGCGTAAACGTCCGAAGCATAGCCCACGAAGCCTCCAGAATTTAGAAAGCGTTTCCCCAGTGTTGCGGATGGATATTTGGATGCTAGCGATTTATCTGGCCAACAAGAGCCTTCTGCAGAAAACAAAACTCTAGCGTCCATACTCTTAAACTTATTAATGATCTCAGTCAAGTCGCTTAAGTATATCACGTCGTAACTAAAATATAAAGGTAGTTATTAAAATTAAACATTAAAATTACAAATGAAACAAGTTAGAGGAGGAAATGAAATATGCAAAAGACCTGTCCGTAAATATAACAATCTTCTGGTCATCGTTCCCATAATTTTCTAGAGCCTTCTTTAAAAGATTTACTTTATATCCTCCTCCTGCGCTGGTTTTTATGTTATCACCACCTAACCAAGGTTCTCCCAAACCAAGTACTCTCAAATTATCGCGAAATCCATAGACGTTGACCGATCTGAGATATCTTTTATAGCCATCGGTTTCGTTCGAAGCAATAGTGAACACCAATACATCTGTACACAATTTAAACAGTATTTAGATTCTCATATTCTAAGAAAAATGGAAAAAAATTTGATGTGATATATTTGTACATATGTCACATTTCAATGAGTAAAAGAAAAATATTTTCCTCTTAGCCGTTTCATCTGAATTTCGAACGCGACACTTCAGCGCTGAATGCAGAAGGCTAAATGACCCTTTACAAAAACGCTGCGCAGAGATTTATGCATACATTGCGACCGGATAACATGTACAAAATATAGAATATTGTATATAGAAAATTTGTCCATATAACGCTTCGTTTTTGAGAAAGTCGAGTTTGAAAACTTGTCAGGTACAATTGAACATGGCTATCTGCGATCTACAGAATGTTATTCTGAAGATAATAGAAAGTGAAGTCGTGAAGTCGAAAATATAGAATAAAATTTGTTCACAAAACGCTTCGTTTTCGAGAAAAATAAATTTGAAAATTCATTATACGCCTATACTAGGACTAACTGTAACCCGATTCTGAATTAAACATCTTCAAACTTTATTTTCTTGAAAATGAAGCCTTGAAACGGAAAAATTTTAGTGTTAAATTATCATATACACAGTTTTGCAATATTTTCAATAATACTGTTCAATAATACTGGTAACGAGTAAAATTTTATTTCGTCTTTGCTCCTTTTTAAAGCATATATGGCTCCCTATATTGGGAAGGGTTATCTATTTTGAGCAACTAGGTATCAACACATGCACCGAACGAGCAAAAGCTAGGCAAACGCGATTCACATAAGCGCTACATTTTCCACATGACATCATGATTCGAATTACTGTACGTGTTAACAGTCACGTCAGCTCTCAGCGAAACTGGATTCGCGTAATATATATTGAACGGAATTTCAATTGTCAAAAAGCCGTGTTATTTTGAAATCTAACCCTTTTATTTATATTTGGACACAATTACACATTGAAAAGTCAAAATTAATTTTATTTCTATAAGAATAATGACTAGTTAAAAAATACGATGTTTTTATCATACGACATAGACATCATGTAGGCACATATTTAGAAGATTCTTATAAAAAATTTCGACTTCTGTAAAGATATTGTCTAATCTTATTGTTCTCCTCATAAACAAATCTAAAGAATTAATTTACAAAATTTGTGGAAAAGCTGCCATAATAATGATAAAAGGTTTCAGAAAATTGGGAACAGAGGCATCCTCAGAGAATATGCTTATGTAAACGGAAATGGAGAGATAACCAGATCGCGCGAATGCTATTTAATTGTTCATCAAGGCATTGTCAATCAGGCAATTTGTTTGTGTATTAAATGCGTCGTAATCACTGTAAAATACATTTATTTTCTTGTAATTATAAAATATATTTAAGTATACCCTTGTTTTTCATTGAAACATTTTTTTACCGTGTTCTATATTTAATTTTCATAATATCAAATTTTGGTAGTCATATAAAAATACTAAATGATGCAAAATTTAATATATTTAAATCTAATTAACTAGTATGTAAATGTTATAATAAATACAAATACTTTCTTTAGCCATTACAGTATATCACTGTAATCACACAGCCATATATATGTATACAGTATTAATCAAGAGTGTTTATACATAATAAAATAAATATTTCGAGAGAGTTTATTCTTTGCTACGCCTTTAAAGGAGATATCAAATCGTTCCGTTGAGATTCAAGAATATACATACATACATACATAATGGTACACGTGTCTGCCTTCGAATATGATCTCTCTGTTACTGTTCCAATTATTCTTGTAACTATACTGTGCATTAAATTAAATGTATAAATGAACATGTAGTGACAATGTACAACGATTTATCTTTATAAATCACTGTTTATACTATTTATAAGATTAGTTAATTTACTAATAAATTGATCACATGTTTGGATTCTATAATCTTTAGTAATTCTTTAGTAATCTTTAGTAATTCTTTCTACATCTTCTTGATTCTTACGCCATGTACATTAATTTCAATATGACAAATTAAGGACAATGAAATAGTTTCCTTTTCCATAGTAAAATTATGTCAAGGATAAAGTTGTTATAATCTCGCATAAATTGAAAAAAGTCAAGATGCTTTTTCCTCACTTGTCGATAAATGAGATAAAATAATTCCTACGCTCCACCAACATAAATTAAATAAATATGTAAGTTTTAAACGATCGATTAAACGCCACAATAGTCGTAAAATCTTATCGTCTTTAGGGTCAACGTAACGAAAACTTTCCCTGGCAAATAATCACGAAAAGAGAACCAATAAACAAAATTACAAGATTTCATTTGCGTATAGCAATTACGGCAGAATGATGAACATGATTTTTTTATAAATTCACATTTGTCTTAGTAGAAAAAAAATATAGTAAACTCGAATATGATTATTTTAATAAAACTTATATTATTAAAAGGTATATATGCATATATTTCCACTCTGTTGGATGTTACCATTTTCAATTTCATTTAATTTAGATGATTTTTTCAATAACATATTTGTGTAGATGTACAAAATTTGTATGGTATATAATTCGTAAAATACGTAAAATTTAAACAAAATAATAACAAAGAGCAAAACAATATCCCGACCTATATTTTCCTCCGAACTACATAAATGATCATACAATAAAATAGACGTTAACAACCAAGAATGATAAGAAGCACATTTACAATTGATCGAATTTATCTTCTCTTCATGCAGATTAATTTAGACGAGTTTTTCAGGAACATTGACGAAAGAGTTAAAAGTGCTAGGATGTAACTATTACCGTCTTTGTCTGTTGATGGTAGAGTCTCGCTAAACACGTGGTAGGTCAGAAAGAGGCTCCAAAAAAGACAGCATCCAATATTCTTCTCACGCATTTTCAACTAAAAAGAACCGCAAACGCGCCGAAGAATGTATGAAATGCACTGTTCTGACTTCTGACTAAGAGTACTAAGACTAGTCTCGAAGGACGGAAAGCAAGTTCGTTGCTACTCCCACACTTTTTGAACAAAAGTTACTACCTTCGACGACTACGTTCGGCACTTGACTCTCATTTATGATTTTAAAGAAACGAAATGAGATTCTCGTGGACATTTTTGATTATATGATGTACGAATAATGATTTCAATATTCTAAGTCATTAATCTGTATCTTAAGTGTTAATCGATTTAATAACATTGGGAATAAGGAATAATACGTTTCATACGACACGGATGGCGATACGCGTTGTATCACTCTGATGTTGATTTATGTAGATTTAGAATACAAACAAGATTTTATTGTACTATCTGTAGGTTGCACATGTTAGTTAAAAATTAAATAATGTTTAGCTGAAAATTATGAAACACTAAACACCAAGAGTATATATTATACCAGAGATTCTCTGATTACACACTACAGAGTTATCGACTGCATAAATGGTCATGTGCGTTGTCGATAATATTTTGAAGATGTCACTCTTTAACATGTGCCAACCTAATAAAATTTCAGATGAAGTTGGTAACCCTTTCTGAATTACATATTTGAATACATACCTACGTATTATCTGTTATTATACCACAAATGATTTCAATGTTAACTGTTTGAAGTAATGAAACATTAAATAGATACAGGGTGATTCGTAATTCATGGTACAATGGGTTAAGGGATATTCTATGATACAAAATAATATAAAAATCAAGAATAACAAAATTGCGTTGGAAATTTCATTTTTTAGAAAATTGAGCGAAAATTTGTGGAATATGCATTCTGTTTAATTTCCAACTAGACAGGAATAAATGATCCAGAGGAGCAGATAGGATGTTACTTTACATGTGAAAATAAATAGAAAATGTAGAATAAAGTGTTGTCTTCTGAAATCTTATTTTCAAGAAATTTGAATTTGAAAATGTGCCTCGTACGCGTGTATACCGAGTTAGTTCTTGGCTAACATATACAAATTCAATTTCCCCAAAAATGAAACCTTAAATATACTTCATAGATTTTCAAACACGATTTTCTTAAAAACGAATCTCCCAACGCAATTTTGTTATTCTTAATTTTCGTATTGTTTTGAGCCATAGAATTTTACTGATCCCATTTGTACTATGAATTACAAACCACCTTCAATATCATAAGTATCTTTGGCAATCATATAATATAATGTAATACCCTTACCCTTACTCTTTGTATTCCTGTCACAAAAATTTATATTTGCTTTATAGCGTTTAGCAACAATCTGCTTGAATGTGCTTATCGATTCTTCAGTACATGTTGCATTTTCGTTGCCAAAATAATCTTCTTTAACTAAAGCATCAACACCTATATAATTTAATATCAAAACACTAATCAGTATAATATTTCTTCTGTTTATCATGATTTTCACGCATCGCACGTTATACAATCATATAACAAAATGTAAATCTTTTTTTGTATTTATTAAATAAAAATTTTTTAAACTATTGAATAAATATTTTAATACGGTATATTACACGTATTTTCGAGATTTGTAATTATTTATTGTAAAAAATACATTATGTTACGAAAATTGATTATTGAAAATGATGTATAGATCCGACTTTGATCGATAAATCAATAGAACTATATGAACCTAAACAAATCGAATCATTTATAGGTGAAATGGAATTCGAAAGCGCGACGGATTAAGTTTTTTGTAAGGACTCGGACACCGTAACCGCGTACTTTTTCCTTCTTTCCTCTTCCTGTAGCTTTTTTCGTTCATTTTTTCGTGTTTTGAGGAAGAAAAGAAAAGAATCTTATGTTACTATATATATGTACAAAAAAATAAACAATCACATTATGAAAACAGATTTACGTACTTGAAATAATAAGGGTTATCATGTATGTAGGTAATTAAGTTAGGTCAGAGAGCCGAACTAATGCCCAACAAATAGGATCAAGCGTCAATTTAATACGATTAGTGGGACAGCAATGTAGACGAAGGCTTCTTTAACATTTTGATAAAAATTTGTTCGCAGTATCCATACACCTATCATCGTCGGTGTTTCGTCCTCAGAGCCACAATAGTTTTGAAATAAAACAACACTAGACCAAACAATGGGGAAAGATGACGCGGAAACGGTAGCTTTGAAAAAAGAGCTGGAAGATTTAATCAACAAATGCAAGGTTGTATTAGAAAAATTATACATATTACCTGTATCGCATTAATTGTACAGTAATTAGAAAGAAAAAGCTGTAATGGATTCATACTCTGATGTCAATTAAAAACATATTTCTTGAATATTTTATTACATAACAGGAAGATCAAAAGAAGCAACAAGATACAACTTTGGAAGAAGCATGTAGTAGTGTACCGGATGCACCGAAAGTTAAATTATCTACGAAAAAGTTACTAAAGGGACATATCAACAAAGTGAATTCGGTGCATTATAGCGGTGATAGTAGGTCAGTATTGATCATCGATCCTATGATTTGCTCTGTGAAATCAACCGAAACGATTGTGTCCAATCTTGAGCTATCAAAATGAAAATCTCCTTTCAGGCATTGCGTGACTGGTTCATTGGACGGAAAATTGATCATTTGGGATTCGTGGACTGGAAATAAAGTTCAGGTAATTCCATTACGTTCAGCATGGGTGATGTCGGTAGCTTTTGCACCCTCGGGAAACTTCGTTGCTTGCGGTGGTATGGACAATATGTGCACTATCTACGATGTAAACAATCGTGACGCCACAGGATCGGCTAAAATCGTTCGAGAATTACTAGGATACGAAGGTTTCCTCTCATCCTGCAGATTCTTGGAAGACAAAAAGATTATCACTGGATCTGGTGACATGAAAATGTATCCGCATCTATAAAGCATTAATAAATAATATGGTTATTTTACGCCACTATTTATTTGTCATTAATTTTGATATTCTTTTAGTTGTATATGGGATTTGGAAGCAAACAAGAAAACTACAGACTTTTGCGCGCATGCTGGAGACGTGGTTAGTATTAGTTTATCTCCAGACCTAAATACGTATATTACCGGATCGGTGGACAGAACATGTAAACTATGGGATATAAGAGAGGAAACTGCAAAGCAAACTTTCTTTGGACATGGATCTGACGTAAACTCAGTTTGTGTTAGTATAGAAAGTATATTTCGTTATTGGGAGACTGCTGATATTTATGCAGATCTGTATTTTTGTAAATATAGTTTATAAAATGAAATTTAGATAGAAAATTGTTTTATCTATTAAATATTGTAAAAGGTACTGTATTTTGGATATCATATATTTTTGCATATTATATGTATTTTGTGTGTTTTTGTATCTTCAAAAAAATCAAAAAATCTTTTGTTTCTCATAAATGTATAAAAATCCGCAGTCTAATTATTATTAGTTACTTAATAAATACAAGTATACTTGAAAGGTTCTTTTAAAACTATATAGTTTTAATAACTTGTAAGATTACCTTGTAATGAAAAGAATTATTTTCATTTAGTATCATCCTTCGGGACAAGCTTTTGTAACGGCATCAGAAGATAAAACGGCAAGACTGTGGGACTTAAGATCAGATCAGCAGTTAGCTACATTTAAGCCTCCCAATTCAAATCCCGGATTTACAAGTTGCGGTTTATCCTTTAGCGGAAGATTTATATTTTGTGGAAGCGATGACAACTCCATTCACATATGGGATACATTGAAGAATCAACATAATGGTAAATATTATAGACATTAGAACTAAGCAAATATTTATAATAATTTTTGTAAATTATAATCGACTCTACCTTTCATTCAAAGGTGTTTTGACTGGTCACGAAAACCGGGTAACATCGCTTAGCGTTTCTGGAAATGGTATGGCTGTTGCTAGTTGCTCCTGGGACCAAAATGTTCGAATTTGGGTGTAGAACTTAAAGAAAGAATATTACTGTCCAATAATATTGAAGAAAAATGGAGCAAAAATAAAAGAGAAAGGGCTTATTTTTTGTTGAAATGTTCTCCGCTCGTATTTTACGACTGTCATCAAAATTTTGATACACGAAAAAGTAGGTCTACGCTTTTACAGAAAGATTACAGAACCACTCTATATTATACGCATTAAATTAAATGCTTACTTATATGATGTACCATAAAAATATATATATCATTTTAAGTATAAATATCCGTAATATACATCGGAAGTTATTGAAGCTTAAAAAATTCGTAATAATTTTACTCTTTCCCAATTAGAAAGTAATTATAAAGTAAGTAAGCAATTAATATTAGGAGAAAAGAATAAGATAATGGTAACAAATTGAATGAACTGCTTGTGAAAAATAGACACATTCGTCGTTTTCTTGCTACTTATATTATTTGTATGCATTTATAAATAGTGCACATGATATCCACAAAGAAAAATTACAATTCTAAACAGCGTATTTGAAAATATAGTTATTATATTTCCCGAATATTTTCAATTTCGTGGGAATTTAATTTTTGAATTTTCTATGGTAGCCTCGTAATATGATTTACAATGGTATCGCTTTATTTCTACATTATACAGATAATATATTTCTTGATCGATGCTGCAAAAAGTCGTGCTTAAAAAAAGGAGAGAGAGAGAGGGGGAGAGAGAGAGAGAAATTTTTACCTATATGTTATTAACATTTAAAGATTTGGTATTCGTTAGGCGTAAAGCTTGAGGGTTAAAGTGCTTCTTTAATGTAGCGACAAACCTTTGGAATTTACTCGACATAATCCTTATCGCTGTGAACCTAGGCCAGTAGCTACATTAAACGTGTAACATAATAATGTACTATGCATTCGATATACAAGCTACTGTATACTTTGCTGAACTGATTATTACAAATTTGTTCGTTCCATAGTCGATAAATTACACCTATCGTGAATTTTTCTTTAATACTGCATACTGAATTAAGAGCAAGGTAACGAAAGCCTTAACATATGTTTACGAAATGATCGCTATCGTTTTTACTGACAAGTACTTAACATAAAATTCAACGTAAATATACACGGCAAAGATTCGACGGATTAATTGAAGATAAAAAATTGATTTTAAAAACTTATCTTACGGTAATTATATTACGTTATGCATATAATCTTTATGTACAATTGTCAACCTTAAACGAAAGTGTATCTCTCGTAACCATCGCGTCGTTGGATCACTCTCTTCTATTACTTTCGTGTTATATAAATTAAAATTCATCGAGGTGAATTAAGAGAGCCATAATAACTGTAGCCCCAGCTTCTTTGGTAGCCCATTTGACAGATTCGAACTGCTGGTCATCGCTATCTTTACCACCAGAATTAATTGTATATGAACCAGGCCTTACTAGTAGTTGAAATGCCGTTGAAGCATTTAACTTTTTATTTGATTGAGTATCAATATATCTATGAAATATGACAAATTGATAATTCATAATTAATCACTACTACATGTGAAAGTACTTACGGATATCTCTTAGTAAATTCCTCAGATGCTGCATACTTTATACTAGGAGAGAAGACTACCTGAGGATTTTGATCTTCGGTCTTTATATTCATTGTTAAATTACTCATATCCAATTGCTCTTTTGTCATAAGTTCTCCTGTGTCGAGAATTAGTCTAAAATAACACATAAAACTAGAATTATGCAAAAAGGTCTTTTTTGTTAAATTCTAAATATGTTTGTTTACCTAATTGCATCCAGACGTATACCATAAAAAGCAACATGCCATTTATCGGTTGTACTCTGTGGAATTTGATTGGCGTTAATACTTTGTTTCAACGGAAACCTGGTCCATCCAATCGGTACAGCAAACTCTGCCGGTGGTTCACCTTTTTTGCAAATTGCACTATCCCCTTCTACTTTATAACAGTTGTTACAATAACAAAGTATATCTTCTAAGGAAAAGAATTCATCTGGTAAAACCAGTGATTTCTTTAATCTCATACACGCCTTTAGATATTCACACTTTTTCATGGGTATATTGTTTGTTCCAAGAGGTATGGACGGTAGCGATGGATGCAGCAATGGTGCATTATGAATGGAGACTGTATTTTGTCCTAAAATCGTATTTCCACCAATGGAATTATCAACGGATACTGTATTATTCCAGGATATATTTGAACGCACTTCGTTGAAACTAGAAGAAACAGTGTTCGAAATATCAGATATTGCGTTACTCAATGTATTTTGAGACGAGAATGTCTGAGATGAGCTTAACATATTAACAGATGCATTATTTTGATGCAAGGAGCTTATATTATTTCCTTGACTATTAGATACTATGCTTTCGTTTATCGCATTATTAGCGTTAGTATTTAAGTTAGTTATGTTATTGGTGCTGTTTGCAGTGCCATTTTTAATATTAATATTAGTTGCATTATTTATCTCTACATTTGTACATTCGTTTCTAATAGTCAAATTTTCTGACTGACTATTCAATATCGCGCTATTATTTAACTGATTTGAATTATCGTAAATCTTGTTCTTAATACTTCGTGTTGTGTCGTGATTTATATCCGAGTTCGAATCCAAATTATTACCGTCTGAGATACTGGGCATAGCTTTGTTCTCAACATTATTTGTTAAATGCACATTATCGTTGTTACACGTTGCATATTCCACAATATCATCGTCTTTAGTATTCGAACTGCACTGACTCGGCACACTTGGTGAGGTAGAGGAAGATAAATCCGAAGAAGCAGCTGCGATGACGTTTTCTTTTTCATGACACTCTAAGTCTGCTTTCTCTCGCGAATTTTCCGCATCTTCTAGCTTCGTTCTCATAGATTCCACGGATGTTATACTATTATCGGTAGTAGATGAGAACGGCTCTACATTATTTGCAACAATCGAAACTTGTTCGCATTGACCATACAGATCAAATACAGCATAAACATAAGGTGGTAAGTCCGTTGCAGCTACACCTTGATCTACACCATTGATAATTAAGTGTAATCTGTTGTCGTCATCGATAAATAAACCTACTACAGAATTACAGTGAAGACTTTCCAAAGCAGCTCCATACTTTGTCTTTATCTAAGGATAAAGTTTGTTAATATATGTTTCATGTCTTATATCAATTTGTTTAATACTTACCCTAATACCATTATGTGATATCCAGTCGCTACAAATAATCCAAGAGTGTTTTTTAAAGCCAAGAGCAGTTAAGGGAAAGTTAGCCTTTTCAGGTGAAATGCAAGTTACTCCACAATAAATATTAGAAACCCATCGTTTGTTCAATTTCTCTATTTTCACTACAAATGGCTTTCCTTTTAGTAAAGGACGACTAGACATTACCACTCCTTAAAAATAACATATGATGTAAGAAATGTTAAAGTCAATAAGTGTGTGTAGATATGAGAATAAATAATACCTTGATTATAACTCGCAACTCTTCGTGCAGAAGTCTTACTTTCGAGTTGTATGTTTCTACCATGATTTTCATGGAATTCATAACTCCAATCGTTTTCTCCTATAAAATGAGCAGCAGATTGCGTTGGTGTAAGTGTTGCATCGTTTACTAATTTCCCTTCAGATACATCTACAGATGTGTCCATTCCAGTATCGCTATATATGAAATAACAATATTGTATGTTTTCAAGTATCAAAAAAAGATGAGCATGCATAGTCTGAATATATAATTAAAGACATACTTTCGCAAAACTGGTGGCATTGGATCTAGCAATAATTCCAAAGAATCTTGCAATCTCAAACTAGCATTTGGAGATACTGCATTATTTTGTTGTTTACTACTCGTTATATTTATAGTTACTGTACTACCAAAAAGATCGATCACAGCATACACCATTTCCGGTATACTCGATGCCGCTATACCCATATCCTCCCCATTTATATAAAATTTTAAATTACCCTCGTGTGTACGTTTCAGTCCAATTTTATCACCAACACGTAACCATTCCAAACTTGGACAATAATTCATACATAAAACATATCCATTGTGTCTTACTTCATTACCTATATATATATATGATTCTAAATTGTAGTAAATTATAAAATATATATCATATTCATTTTATACTAATATTACCTGTTAAGTACCAAGCATCTGTTGAAATGGACCCCATGCCAGGTACAAGATTCATAGATGTTAACCAGTTTCCACTTTCATTTTTCACAACACCTATCCTTAAACAACCACTCCATTCACGAGCTACTTCTTGTATGGCAATTTCAAAAAGTTCATTATTTTCTAACGGTGTTTCGCTTAATAATATAGCATTATTGTATTCTCTACATCTAGTTGCTACCGTTCTGTCGTTATTTAATTGAACGTTTAAACCAACAGATTCATGAAATTTATGCATTATCTCTGTCTGAGCTTGAAGCTGAATTACTGATGTAGGTTGCTGACTAGTACTGTTTTCTGATGGCAAATACTGTTGTGTTGTTGGATCCCTGCGTTCCGGTTGTACAATTGTAACCTGATGAATTGATATTAATAAATAAATAAATAAATAACTATACATATATATATGTATGTATGTATGTAATATGAATAGCATATCATATTTTTTATTATTTTATCTTTGACATTAGATAAGAGCCTTTAAGTTTGACATACCTGAACACATTGTCCATACAATTCAATCACAGGATAGATATGTGGTGGTACACCTGTACAAGCAGGTCCCTGATCTACTCCATCTAAATAATAATGCAAACTACTATCTGAACATCGCATCATGCCAATGCGATTTCCCTCAATTAGTTTGTCTAAATCACAAGCGTAATTATTCCTTAAGATAACACCATCTCGCATAACGTTAGATCCAGACAACATCCAAGTATCGTGATCGATATCCGTCATCGTAGATGGAAATTCCAACTCGTCGGGTCTTATAAGAGTTACACCTAAAAAAATATTTCTTTACTAATATCCTACTAAGCAAAAGAATGTAAATTATACTTTTAAATATATACCTGCTTCAATTGCTCCTGTCCATCTATCAACCATTTTATCGATTGTCACTTCAAACATTTCACCATCACGCAGCGCACGATTTGCAATCACAATGGCTTCATTGAATTCCCCTAAAGCTCTAGGCCTCAATGCAGTCAATCCATTATTTATTATCTTTGCATTCTTACTATGTATATGATGAAACCTCAAGTCACTATTTGGGAAAAATAATTCATAATAAATATCTTCGATCGCATGTTCAAAAATGAACAAAATTTACGAACCTATATAAGGTTGTATTGCTGAAGCTTGAATTGTTTGTAGTAGGGCTATAGAAGTCTGTATTGTCAACTATAGTTGCCTGTGCAGCCTGCCCATAAAGATCTATGACACCATAAACTTTCTCAGGCACGTTCATCGCTGCAGCCCCTTGATCAGCACCATTTACATAAAAATGCAATGTTGCATTGTCCTTTCTCATTACACCTACACGATCTCCCACTTGTAGTCGATCAAGATTCTGACCATATTGGTCTATTATCATAGTACCATTGTGCATCACCCCATTTTCTGTCATCATCCATGTACCGGATCTGCAAGGGATATGACCACCTTCGAGCAATAATACAGGCGATAAACTTAACATAAATTTAGGAAAATGTATATATGTATATTAATATTAATTGGAAATATTAATTTACATACCTAACGTTTGTCATAGTGAAAGGAAACTCTAGTTCAGTTGGGGAATGAGTGGTAACTCCTATTTCGATAGAACCTGCCCATTTTGTTACAATTTTGTCCAACCTTACTTCGAATAATTCATTTGGTTTCAATGGTCTTGAAGTCAATACAACACCATTGTTAAAATCATCCATTACACTAAAAAACAATGGCATATAGATTTATTACACACACATTCTAATAAAATGTCATGTACATTGTTAAATAAGTTTTTATTTACTTAGGCCTATGCGCAGTGCGTCCGTTATTAATCACTTCGACATGTGTACCGCAGCAAGAATGAAACATAAGTCTGTCTGGCGGTTCCTCTTCGGTTTCTAAATAACAGAAGTATCCGAAAAATTTATCGCGGTGTTGTACCATAAATCAATAATATAAGAAAAATGATTGATACTAAATTCTTACCATTTAAACCTTGCAATTGTAACGTGTTTCGTCTAGTAACTAAGTTTTGTTCCTCTCTTTCATCACGATCGACGATTGTTACTTTTACCGTCATACCGTACAAATCTATAACACCCCATACACCTACAGGTACTTTAGCGGCAATACCTTGATCTAATCCATTTATTAGATAATGAAGATTTCCATTGCTTCGTCTTATCATGCCTACTCTATCACCTTCCTAAATAAGTATTTTATTGAATCACGTATAATACAAAATATTCTTAGTAACGCTCCACTTTGATCTTAATTACCCTTAATTCATCTAAATTAAACTCCCCATATTCACGACATGTGCCTTTTCCGTTTACCAAAATTCCACACCCAGACATCATTGTTGTTCCCGACCGCATATTAGTCATTGTTGCTGGAAATTCTAATGCTGTTGGACTATGCATTGTAACTCCAACTTCTATACTACCTGACCACTTGTGCACAAGCCTATCAATTCGTACCTATAGTAAAATATAATTTACACTCATGTTTCATGCATTAGAAATCATTTCTTACTTTAGATTTTCCTTATTTACCTCAAATAATTCATTGTCCCTTAATGGCCTATGAGTCATTACTACTCCATTATTAAATTCGTCTAAGGGTCTTCGCCTTTCTGCAGTTCTGGCATTGTTAGACAATTTTACCAGTGAGCCAACTCTCTCATGAAATCTTAATCTATCCTCCCTAATAGCTGCAGGACTTGGATTCTTAGGTAAATTAACATTAACATTAACATTTAAATTAACATTCAAATTAGCGACTAGATTAGTTGTTGAGGAATTAGATGCTTCTCCAAGAGCGAAGTCGTTATTAATTTCAACTTCATCTTTTGGCTCGTTACATAAAGTGGAGACAACTTGTGGGTGAGTTATAGTCACCTGCACACAGTCGCCATACATGTCTACGACTGCAAAAATACGTTCTGGAATATTGGATACAGCTACTCCTTGAGAGACACCATTGATATAAAATATCAATTCATGCTATAATTAAAAAAAAAACAAAAAGTGAATAAAACCATTTATTAAAACAAGCATTAGAACATTAATACATAAAAAAACTTACATTAGATGTCCTCACTACTCCTAAAGTACTTCCTTCTTGTAATTCGTTTAGACACATTCCATACATTTCTACCGTTCTTATTCCATCATGCATTATGCCAGAATCAACCATAATCCAAGTTCCTTGACGAAGATTAGTAGCACAGGCTGTTAATTCTATTATTTCTGGATCGCATTCTGTTACTCCTATTTCTATACTGCCGCTCCATGATGTCATCTGCATAACAGAACTTGAACTTAAAAAGAAAATAGCTCAATATAAAATGACTAGTAATTTCCATAGAAATGTTAACCTTTTCACTGATATATTTGATATATACTATATGTGCAATTGCATTTTTATAAAGATAGTAATTTTAAACTATATTACAATACATGATAATTTAGAGTATATTACAGTACATAAACGAGTATTAATCCTAAATTTGATAATCCTACACGAAACCTACATTAAATCGTTAAAAATAAGAGTCAAAAGCAATAAACAAAGTACGAGCATTTACAATTTGATTTGTTACTGATGCATTTTATGACAGTTTTTAACAGGAACATGGAATACGCGTAACTCCTAAATATAAATGAATGGTAAATTGAAAACTTCAAATTATTAACATTGTAAACAACATTTTGACAGATTCGAAGGTTTCACTATTATAAACTAGACAAGTTCAAAGTTTACGATTCGGTACCTTTTTATCGATGCGGACTTCAAAAAGCTCATCATCCTTAAGCGGTTCCGCGCTGAGAACCAATCCATGATTATATTCTGAAAAATCCCTTATGGCCGTGCAATTGTTGTTTGTTAAAGTTACACGATGACCGCATCGTTGATGAAACATGTCGACCATTTGTTGTGCACCGACCACCGACATATAACCAAACCATGCATTGCCTTCTTCTTTCCACTATCTCTCTATCTTCTTTTAACTAATGTTTTCCTACCTACGCTATCTCACTTTCTATCCTATGTCTCTCTCTCTCTCTCACTCTCTCTCTCTCTCTCTCTACGCGCAGTCACGAACGATGTAACAATTGCAACTATATCTATAAGATAGGCACGATCATATTTGGTCATATGAATACATTATGATAGCCTTTTCCTTACCAGTTTATTATTGGATAGTGGTAATCTAACTTTTATTCTATGTTTCAATAATAAAGTAGTAAAACTTAATAGAAATGAAAAGAAATTTATAACTAGATTACGAATTTTTATGTGTTCGTGAGAAATTTGTTTGATTTGTAGGATATTTGCATATTATATGTAATGTGTGCATATAATATACAATATGCATGCAATATGCACACATTGTGTATAAATGCAAATAATCATTATATATTACTATTATTTATTTATTTATGAATAGAAGTGTAGAAACTGGAGGTATAAATTCAATATATACATACAATTATATATATATTACGTATCACGTATGTGTAAGGCAAAAAATAAATAAAAATAGAAGACAAAACGAAAAGTAAAAAAAAAGCAGTAATGGCTACATAATGTACGCAACATAAAATTAAATATAAATGCAATTACAAAAATGCTATAGTTAAAACATAATCTAAAAACATCTAAACAGTGCGCGAGTCTTAATATAAAGATTTCTTGAAATAATAAGTAAGGTTACAGAAAAAATTAATCTTATCCGTAAATGTATTGGCTAATGTTTGATTAATTGAATTATTTAAACCATATTTAATTTTTACAGTAACATAATGAAATACATAATTTTTTCTAGAAGCTTTACTACTATATTATTTTTATAGTATATATTATCGTTAAACTATGGATTTTTATGCAAATTCATATTTTTGAAAATATAATTAAAAAACAAGAACTTCGATGGAAAAGTGTTGTACTTACTAAATATCACTAATATATATGGATGTTTTACATATTTTTTCATGCTATGTGCGTTTTGTGTGATTTTGCACTTTCTAATTTTCTATAAATGCGTAAAAATTCGTACTTTAATTCTAATATTTGGTAGATGAAATAAATTCTTGTTTAAATTTCTATTTCTTTAATTCATAAAAATATAAAGATGCATAAAAATCCGCAGTATATGATATACAATGGTATATGATTCTGTACATCTTGGAATAATATCATTTTAAAAATTAAATTTATGATATACTAGAAATTTCGGGAACTTAACATGTTCAAAGAAAATAATAAAGAAAAATAATATTTTTTCTCGTTGAGAAAAAATTCAATTTTCTCGTCGACTGAATATCGATTTTCGAGATACAAAACCTCGAAACTCATTGATATTAGTGAAAAATCGAATCACTTTTATTCAATTGAAATGTATTTATCTCCATTATTTGCTTTGTTCATAATGAATTTGCAACGAATTTGTTTATGCTAAGAGTATTTGAAGAACATGAATGTGTTGACCTTTGCAATTAAAATTAGAATAATAAGAGATATCAATTCATCTTTATAGATGTACCATGGGAGATTCGAAAGAATTTTATAACCTTATTTGACTTTTTACTTCTTCTTGTGTGTAAAACACTCGTTGAATTGAAATGTTTTATGCGGAAAGATAAAAACGATTATTTAGAAGTTAGTTTCACTTAGTATTTAATTATTTATTTATTTAGTTATTTAACAAAGTTTTTAATATGATAAACTTGTCAACGAATATCTATTTGCACGTGAATCAATGTGCAGAGAGTTATCAAATACTTCAGATGTTCTCAATTATATTCAACGAATAGCACGTATTATTTCATTACATGAGACATGTTTCCATTTAATCGACAATATGAACATCATAAAGCATAAGATATGGTTTGTGATTATTATACTATTTAAAATATCTTAGAAGAAACGTCATTATCTGGTGTATAATAGCATAAAATAAATTTTATAAAAGAAGGTACTTAACATTTCAATTTTCAATATTCAATTTTCCAGTATGGTGTCTGATTTTTTTTATCCTAACATGGGTGGTGTTGAGGAACATATCTTTAATTTGTCTCAATGTTTAATGGAGCTTGGACATAAAGTTGTAGTGCTTACTCATTCCTATGGTGATAGAATTGGTGTGCGTTATATGACAAATGGCCTAAAAGTAATGTACAGTATAAAGAATATTTGTAATTTGAAAGTATAAAGTCTATACAAAGAATGTTTATTAATGCTAAAAATATTTTATTTTTAAGGTATATTACATACCAGTAAAAGTATTCTACAATCAATGTGTTCTTCCAACAATGATTTGTTCTATCCCTCTCATTAGATATATCTTTCTAAGGGAAGAAATCCAAATAGTTCATGGCCATTCTGCATTCTCTGCTCTTGCTCATGAAGGGATGTTAATTGGTCGTTTGATGGGATTGAAAGTAAGTTGTTTGTTACTTAACGACAAAATATATGTTCATACAATACATTCTTCTTGTATGGTGGGATTTTAGACCATTTTCACAGATCATTCGCTTTTTGGTTTTGCGGATGCCTCTGCGATTTTAACAAATAAATTTTTAGAGATATCGTTAGCTGATTGTAACCATTGCATATGTGTATCACATACTGGAAAAGAGAATACAGTATTGAGGGCAAAGGTCTTAAAAGAGAAAGTTTCTGTTATCCCAAATGCAGTTGATACTACTTTATTTATGCCTGACATCAGTAAAAGAGATGATAATTTTAGTAAGTTATTTTTTATTTTCATATTTATATTATGCCATAAAATTGATACATAATACTACTAACGTTACCTATTATTAATTATAGTTACAATAATCATAGTATCGCGACTAGTATATCGCAAAGGCGTCGATTTATTAGCTCGTATTATACCCGATCTTTGTAGTCGATACAAGAATGTGCAATTTTTAATCGCTGGAGATGGTCCCAAAAGATGGCTCATAGAAGAAATACGAGAAAGAAACTTGTTACAACATAGGGTAACATTGCTTGGAAGCTTGGAGCATTCTCAAATTAGACATGTATTGAATAAGGGTCATATATTCCTAAATACAAGTCTGACAGAAGCATATTGTATGGCAATTGTTGAAGCTGCATCATGCGGGTAAAACATTATCTTTCAATAACACTAAAACAGTTGTCACTGCTTATATTGATATAATGATATTGCTATAATATAATTTATTATAGTTTACAAGTTGTATCAACAAAAGTTGGTGGTATACCTGAAGTACTGCCACCTGATTTAATTTATTTAGTAGAACCCACAGTACCTGCTCTTATTAGCGGACTAGAATCTGCTATAACAGATTATAAAGAAGGAAATACTAGATGTCCATTTGAAATGCATAGAAGGATAAGTTTATTTTATAACTGGTTTAATATTACTAAAAGGACTGAAGTAGTTTACAATTTAGTAAAACAAGAAAATAAAAAAAATTTAGGTCAACAATTAGCAAGTTATGTTCAAAGTGGAGTATTAGCCTATTTACTTGTTGTATCATTATGCTACATCATTTTACAAATTTTAGAAATTCTTGTACCACAAAAGGTAAGTTAAAAGTTTGTAACAATTAACAATAATAACATAATAACAATAACAATTGTAATAATTTCTAGTACATTGATATTGCAAAAGATTATGCTGAAATTAATGTCATACAGCCTCAAGGAGACGAAAAAGAGGATTAATATTTTATTTCCAAGATGTACTATAAGATGATATAAGCATTTTGATAGTATCTGTTTTATATACCAAATACATTCCTATCAGTATGATTTAAATATACCTTTTCGTGCAAGGGGTTCAACTATTCATAGAAATACTCCCTAACATTCTTTTGAGATAACATATTTTCATGTTGTATAAATATATATGTACAAAAACAGAAATACAGTGTCCAAAGTACAAATACAGTTGTTAAAAAAAAATTAAACTAATGTAAAATTATTTTATTATTTTCCTGTCAAACGTTGTTTTAATTATTATATGCTTTTACGTACATAACTTTTTATGAATGATTGATGAATTTGCATAATATTATAATTTATAATCATACACACGCACATACACAGTGATTATTTACATATGAAAAATATATTGCACCAATTACTCCCTTTTTTACATCAGCTAAAATAACAGGGTCAAATTGAAAATATAATAATATTTATTTTATTATACGCTGTACGTTAGATACAATAATAATATTAATACAATATCTCAATTATCTGCTTTTTTCTATTTAATTATCCTTGTATTACTGTACATTTATCTATTTATACATAAATCTTTCATGTAAGGATCTATGATCTTCTAAAAACACTCTTCTCATATTGAAAGAAGACCAATGAGCCTTAATTAACAACCATTATAATATTAAGAGCGGTCAGATCTGTCGCAACATTTTCCGCTTACTTACAGAGTATTCATACCACTTTATGCAAAGATTAGTTCAATTAGGAAAAACGAAAAAGAAGAAGTCAATATTTTTTATACAGGTGCTAAAAGTTTTCTCCTTTAACTCCCTGTTAGAGGTGGGACAGTTCACATGTATACTTATAATTATAATTAAAACTTTACAAAAGATACTGGTTTCAATTGTTGCATTAATTAAAATCTTACATAAAATTCCTTGTTAAATATTTATCATTAGATTGACCTCAATATTAATAAGAAGGCTATGCCGACGAGAGTGAGATCCACACGTAGGCACACGCAGTAATCAATCTGAAATTTCCTTATGTGCTATGTAAATTTTTCAAAATCGACAGTACACGTTCCTAACATTACATGAGCTTACTTTCATATTTTTTCTGGTGCAAAACAGGAGAATGGAAGATAGTTTATTTTCTTTATAAATCGTACAACATGCAAGTACTATTTTTTTCTTTGAAATATACCATTGTATTCAAAGTGTTAAGAAAGTACAAGAGCTTCTTTTTCTTTGCAATATTACTGTTTTGAAACATACAATCTTCTTTTTAATAAGTTTTTCCGTTCATGGTTGCTTTATGTAAATAAAAGTTCGGAATAAGGAGTGATTGGCTCTACGTATAATGTACAATTCATTGTTCGAATTGTTGCTAGCATTCAATCATTCAGTCAAAATATTATTAGTTCTTTATTCTTAAAGACAGTCATAAATTGATTAAAAAAAAGTTCTGCAATGTGTCAAACACAAGATTATTCTCTTAAAACGTAATAGGCAAAACGTAATCCAAGGCGAAGTCGTATCGTTATCATGATGTTACGATAAAAAAAGAAATCCATAGGATTTATATTATCATACTTGGTGCATTCGATAATATTAATGTACTCCATCAACATCGTGCTTGATCGAAGTTCTTTTGATTACGATCACATATTAACAATTTATTTTTGCTGCTGAACACCTTCATGAGCACATATTGCTTTCGACTGCGATGTTTCCGCGTGTACGAGTTATCGATCGGCATAATTTCTTTACTTACGGCGATGAAAGTGAAATATTACAAAATGTGTTAATGCAATATATGTATATAGTATGTATACATACATACACATATATATAATATATATATTCATTCATTTATTTATATTTATATGTATACCATGTAAATAAGAGATGAGTTTGTCTTGTTTTAAGAAGTATCTTTCTTTGAGTAGTATGTACAATTGGATTTTCTTTCGGAGTGTCTTTCAGTTCCGTTTAAAAAGGAAATAATGCCACGCTATAACGGTATCTAAGGCTCCCATTAATGTACGAGTAAAGGATACGAGAGATAAGATCCTTACACGCATAATCATAGAAAAATCTTATATACTTTTAACGAAGTACTCGTAACGGGTTCCTTAGAACTTATTTGGCATCTACAATAAATAAATAACAAACCATTTGTTGGGCCAAGCGTTGCACAATTTCCATAATACAGTTAAAGTTGTCAGAATTAATTCAAACACCTTCTCCATAATCGCGATCACCTACATTGATTCGATCAGGGGCTGCGGTTACGCTAAAGCCAAGAATTCTATTATCAACTTTGTACATTTTTCCCTTCTTTGGCTTCTTTGACTTTCCCTGAAAGATTATATTAAGCACTTAGGCGCTTGTAAAACATCATCCATCATTACCAGCTTTTATTCTATTCATCTACTCATCTACTCAATTCATCTACTCAAGATACCTTTACTTCCTGAAATTCCGTGGGTGCATTAGGATTAACAGCAGGCGCTGGTTTGCACAAGTCATCCGCTTGTGCTTGAGGTCGTTGGGCCGATCGCCATTTACTACGTTTTTCTAAAAATTGCTTTGCGAATTCTGAACTTTGTTTGTTATCGCCAAGATAATCTCGAACATATTCTTTTACTTCGTATGCAGATTCAATGTCTCGCAAAAATCCAACAAACGTGGGGACTGTGTACACGTAAAATTTGCTAATTAAACCATTTATAAACAGAACAAAAATACGTACGTGAAAGAGTCTCTAACTTACTGTCTACAGACACTTGTAAACCACTTAGGGCTTTGTTGCACCATTGTGTGAAATCATCTGTCTTGGCAGTGTTTTGTTCAAATAATTTCTTAACCAATTCCTCTTCTCGTTTATTCTTACTCTTATTTGTTTTATTACTTTGTTGCTGTTGTTGATTGGCAGTAAGAGCTTTTACTGTAGTAGCCTGTTTAACAGATTGCTTTACGGCTGTAGGTTTAATTGGCGTAGGATCGTCCCAAAAACCACTGGTACCACTATTATTCGACCAAACTTGATTATTATTAGAGCTACTTGAATTGGCCCAATTCAAACACTGAGAAGCTGCACCCCATATTCCAGCGTTTTTCAGTACGTTCATCGATTCTTTCTGTCCTGCCTTTTCTTGGCGTTCCCTTTCTTGCTGCTAAAGTGTCAGCAATAACAATCAGCAAGATATGATTATCATTTAACAATTGTATTTCTTTCCTTCACTTTTATAGGAATGTAAAAAAGTTCATGAAGTTAATAACAAAATCTCAAGACAAATGAAAAAATATATCAAAATTAATATACGATAGCATAAGATATGGAAAAAGTAATAAGTACCTTTACCTTGGCGATCCTTTCTTGCTCTTCCTGTTGAATCTGTGCGAGACTCTTTACCGGTACAGATTTTGTAGAAGCTGTAGCCTTTTCTGCCCATTTAAATTGCAATCTTTTGGAAGAGTCCATTACTGATGCTTCTTGAGCTGTTTCTGTGGCTTTCTGCTGTGCTAATTGTTGCTGCATCATTTGTTGAAATCGTTGCTCTTCCTGAATAAATATTTATAGCTATTAGTATGTAGTTTCTACAGGAATGATAATACTCTCTTAAAAATTTCGAAGTATACCGCTTTCTTTTCTCGTTCGAGTCTTTGAATCTCAGCAAGTGAAGCAGCAGGAGTAGCTGGAGCTGGTGCACGAGGCGCCTGTGCCCATGGCGCTTTACTTCGTTCTTGTAATCTACGGAGTGCATCCGCTTCCCGCCGTCTCTGTTCTGCTCGCCGAGCTTGTTCTTCAGCTTCGGCCTGCTTAAGTGCCTCTGCCTCTTTTCTATGATAGGAAAAGTAGATAAATAGGTTTTATTAACTTCTTTTTTTCAAATAATTAATATTTCACAAATATATATAATTATTTGCAAAATATACCGCATTCTTTCCTCTTCTTGCTTTTTTTGTTCCTCTTCCAACTTTTTTCTTTTTTCTTCTTCCTTCTTTTGCTTTTCTTCCTGCTTCCTAAGTTCCTCCTTCTTTTTCTTTTCTTCCTCTTGCTTTTTCCTTAAATTTTCTTCTTCCTGCTTTCGCTTCTCTTCTCGTTTTTTCTCTTCCTCTTTACGCTTTTTCTCTTCTTTTTTCTTTCTTTCTTCCTCTTGTTTACGCTTCTCTTCTTCTTTCCGTTTTTTTTCCTCTTCTTTTTTCTTTCTCTCTTCATCTTTTCGCTTCGCTTCTTCTGCTTGCTTAGCCTGCTCTTCCTTTTTTCTTTTCGCATTTTCTTCGTCAGCTTGTCGTTGTAATTCTTCTTGTTTTCGAAGTTCTTCTTTTTTCCTATCTTCCTGTAATCGAAGATTTTGTTCTTCCTATGACACAATAATAACTTTCAGTTTTTAATTGTATTCTAAGCGATGAAGTAATCTAAGTTTTGAAACCGTAATTACCAATATCTGCTGTTCAGTCTTTATTTCTTTAGTATGCAGATCCCATAATGATGTAGGTAATTGGCCTGGAGGTACTGCTGGTATTGGACCAACCTGAACAGTATGTAATATATTGACTGTATTTATAAACCTATATCTTTCTGAAAGGAAATTTATTCAAACTAACACATACTTGCGCTAACCAACTCTGTGCATTAAATTGTGGATTTATTTGTGGCGGGGGTTGTGGCCAAACGGTATCGATATGAGGTGTTTGTGGATGGCCATTCGCATTAACATTGAGTTGACGTAACAAAGATTTTATGGGATTGTCCTCTTGCGTTGCAGCTGACGTTGAATTTATACTTGATTGTTGAAGTCCTGATATATTTTGCATACCACCCATCTGCTGTATAAGTTGTTGTATAGGATCGACCGTAGGTGGATGCGCTGTTGTACTTGAATGTGGATTTGACGTTAAATGAGTTTCTGGTTGCGTTTTAGCCTGAGGAACAAAAGATTATAGAAATTTAATATCACGATTTTTTACAAGTATACATTCTAGATGAGATAAATTGGTACCTGTTGCATTTGAGTGAAAAGTTGCATAACTGGATTCGAAGCTTGTGACGGAAGATGAGGTATGAATGGATTTGTAGAGATTGGCATCTCTGGAATTTCTGAATCATGAAAAACATATTGAAAGATCAATTGGTTTTGTTCTATAGGACTTAACGTTGCCCAATGCTCGGACTGAGAAAGTTTTGCTATAGCCGATGTCCGCATTTGTCTTAAAAGTAATTGTTGATTTTGTATCAAACGCATGTGTTGATACTGAAGTAGAAGAATTGGATCTTCTATACCAGATTTTGATAGTGCAGTCATACCAGCTGGCACTGTGTTAGGAACAGATGGTATTACCTGATCCGTTAGCTAAAAAAAATAAATGAACATACAAAACAATGAATAAATAAACATTTGTTATATTCCAAAAGATTAAAAAAAGATCTTGTACCTTTAAGGGAGGAATGGGAGGTCCAGGTATAAATGGTATTCTGCCACACATCTTCATTAAGTCTCCTAAAGTGCTATACCGTTCGTCACAAGTTCTTCTTACCATTAATCCTGCTGTAAAATAACCAGCTTTGCACCATTCTGCCATTTCACTGGCTAAGAATGGGCCTTGAACTTCACCCTGTGGATCACGGTAAAACCATTTCTCCTGTCCATTCGTGGATGAAACTGTAGAAGATTGGTTACCAATAGAAGGAGGTATACTAGCAGTCTTCTCTCTATGATTTTCTTCATCTGCCATCAATTTTGCAACTAATGCGTCCGCTTCTTCCTTCATTCTGTCTAAATCATCTTCCGACTTATGCCTTACGTTATCCGTTTCCGCGCTATGTACGAGCTTTTGAGACTCCGTTTGCACCGGAACTTGTCTTTTCGCAGTAGTAGGAATCGGATCCAACTTTGTTTCCGTTTCAATATCTTCTATTTTCTTTTCTTTAGTGGGGGATTTATTAGTTCCTGAATCGGACGATGGCATTTTTTCAGTCTTCGTATGCTCCGTACTTGTTGCTACTGTATTTCTTTTCTGTGAAGTTTCAGACGATGTTGACGTCAAGCTTTTAGTAGCAGTATTATCCGTTAAAACTGTAATGGGCAGTTTCGTTGGAGAGCTACTTCTCCTTTCTTTCTCGATGCATTCATTTTTATCATCGAGCGGATGTAAGGACTTTGGTCGTTCTTTACTAACTGAACTAATTCCGCTATTGGAATTGCGACCCGCTGTTTGTCCCTGAGTTGAGCTATAAGATAAAGGTTTGCTACTAGGTTTTTTAATATTAGTAGCGCTTCCTTCGGAAACACGCCGAGTCCTTGATTCTTGGGTACCACCTGCACTAATCACTCCATCTTCGTCATCATCTGAATACATTCCACCGTGAAAAGCACCTGAAGCATCGAAACTTCCTCCACTTTCGCTAGGATTTTCAGTAGCCCTAGAATGAATTTCAATCATTAAACATGATTAAAATATATTTAGTTTCCTAGTAGATTATATTAGTGATAATAAAAACAGTTAAAAAGTCACCATTCGGGAAGATTGTCATGATTATTATCATGATGATTTGAATCCCAAGTGCGCGTTGTACGGGGGGGCGGATGATGACTTGAATCGTGTGTAACTCTATGACTACCACGATGTTCCCATCTACTACCACTACTTCGTCCTTCTTCTCCATCTCCTTCATTTTTTTCTAATCTATCTCTATCCATACTCCCACTTTCGCGCCAACTACTCCTACCTAAAATACAAATTGATTATTACATAAGCAATATTCTTTACTTAATTATACATGTGCAGAACTGAAGATACACGTTTATATACCCCATTTCCGCCAACCGTCATCGTCTTCTGTACCACCACGATGACGCCGCCAATTACTTTCCATAAGAGAACTACCACTAGCCCCACGACTTAATTCTTTTCTAGGACTAGTAGAACCATTCCATTCAACTGGATCTGAGGCCCCATTTCTTTCTGACCAACCACGTTCACTTTGCGACCTATCAAATGGGCGATTTCTTGCCTAGACATCAAAATATATTCACTAGTCAATTAAAAAAATTATTCTTCTTTTACTGAAAATAAAAAATTTCCAATCTTCTGGATATCATATTACTTAATGACGTAAACATATTTTGCCTGCAAGGTACTTAAAAACTAAGTTCATTTTTTTTATTTAATACTTGCATCGACATATTATCTTTTCTATAGAATGAAACAAACTACATACTTGAAATGGTTGACTGTCAATTCGTGATCCATCTCCTGAATCATCGAAACCAACGCCACGGGAATAATGAGAAGAATACAAGCTACCTCTTCCACTTCTTCCACGTCCTCCACGATCTACACTTCCACCTCTTCCACGACCACCATTAGTTATTCCTCCATTCCACATCCGCTAAAAAAATTGTATGATAATCAAATGAATATATTTTCAATTTATCAAATAATTTAATATTTAATATTAATATCTAAGAAATGTATATACTATATATATGTCAATAAATGAGAGGTAACATTTTAATTTGTAATGGATACATCATTGAAAGAAGATATAACATAGAATGATAATAAACTAGTAATGATTATGTAAAATACACAACAGGTAGGAGAGTGCTATGAAGAACTGGCACAAGGGCTCCAGTGTGTTATATTTTTAGATTCAAACTAACTTGAGGCAGTTCTCAATATAGGATGTATTAAGAATATATATAAATCGCTAAATACACAATATTAATCAGCATTCTAAATAACAATTAATGCATGTGCAACCATAATATTGCAAAGTATGATACATTAACAATCATATGTAAAAAAGGTTATTTTCTTGATACATCTGCTTATTATAACTAAATTACTTATCATAAATAAATATCCTTCAAATTCCAATATAAATATCAAATTTGAAAAGTATACATGGTTAATTACCGTTTCATCTTCTGTCATTTGTATAAGAGCCAGAGGAAGTTGAGTTTTCTCAACATATAATGATGAGAAATTTGTCAATGGTTCAGGAGGTTTACAATTGCGGTCAAACAAGATCAACATTTCTTCTCGCCCATATCTATGCTCAGCTAACTGATAACGTGGAGTAGTTAAACTTGTAGTACCTCCACCACCACCGCTACTATTGCAAGTATCTCCAGACAAATTGCGCAACCTATATATTTATCGTAAGAAGTAAAATGTATAAGGAAAGAAATATACTGAATTAATAATTGTATTATATATATAAAATATTACAAACCATTCTGGACCAAATTTCATAGAATCCGTCATGATGATCTATTTGCTGAAAACATATTTCATCATAGAATAGAGTTTTCGAAAGATTATTACCATGTTGGGAATTATATTTCTAAACTCACATGTAAATTAGTTAGAAAAATATAATAGTAAAAATAGTATGTATGATTAACAAATATTTAGCTTTCTTGTCTTAAAAAATGACACCAATAGAAAACATAATGATGTGGGAAAATATTACCTGTACCAAGCAAGTCTTATGGCAATAATCACAGGTATTCAAGATGAATCTAATTGGTATAATTATAACAAATAGTATCGACAATCTTTACCTGTTGCTCGACGAAAATCGCGCAACCACAATGATCAATAATAATTACAAGAATATGAAATGTAATGTTATCGTGAAAGGCATAGAACTGGGATATATAAAAAGTATGAAGTAAAAGTGAACGAAGGTAGGAGAGGACGGTAGACGGTGGCAAAGTATTCATAAAAGTTGTGATTCTTTTGAAAATCAACCAATATCTAACAATGATTATTTTAAACGAAGAAACAACAATGTAGGAGAAGGTGTAAATATCCTATGAACATCCTAGTTCAGTGAAAATAGTACGCATTTATTTACGACATGTTCTTAAACAGACCGATTTCCGTGAGCCCAGGTGGCAACATTAACCAAACTTTTTCCGCTCATGAATGTCATAAAAGTCCATAAGTGGCCAATCTATTTCGACTAAATATCATACTGGCAATCCCGATTATTCGTAGAAGCAACGAATATGAAAAGGATCGTATGATGAACGCGAAAAATACCTCACTGATCTTCGAAATTACTGAGGACAGCGATACAACACACCAATATGGCTGATAGTTTTTTTGGAATAAAGCGCATGCGGAGTTGCTAGCATACCTGATGTATTGAAAAGTTACTAGCGACATATGCTATTTTTCTAGTCACTATCAGCTGAAGATATTTTTTTGATATGTATGTATCTTTATGATCTTAGAATCAACTTTCTAACTGGATCGGTACGTTAGAAGCAAAGGAATTTTTTGTATTCGTTAATGTTTCCTTCTTATTGTCGTTTATTTTTGACAAATTAAATTTTAACGACTTTTTTTTGAGATTTAAATTTTCAAAATTCAATGTCATCAAGTACTGAAGTGTTATAGATATTAATATTTATGTTATAATATACGTATACAATAAAAAGATATTGAAATTAATTTTTCGGATAGAGTATAATATATTTAAATTTTCTAATCATTTTAAAACTATCATGTATGACCCTCAAACTACATTACTTTTACAGTTTTATGTCTTTTGTTGCAGCATATCGGTTAATTTTTATAAAAATTGTACAATGATATACTGTATATTAGAAATTCATTCTAAATAAAGAATATTAAATAAATAAAGATTTTTCATGAATAAAAATAGATAAAGTAGGACGCTACTGAATCAAACAAAATAATGTGGTTTTTTAACTATAATGCCATATTCTGCAACTGCCGGGGTCAGATCTTCCATGGTAAGAGTATAACGTCGATCCTTTCCTTTTGTTTTTGTATTCTGATTGGCTCCACGTGTTTTACAATGTTGCAGTGCATCATTTGCTATTTCAGATATAAATTTTTGTGCAGCTAGTGAAACCAATCTTACTCTAAAATTGTTATACACATATTTATAAAACAATAATCATTAAAGTTTCATTTATATATTAATCAAGCTTTTTGCAAATTGCTTACATTCTGGGATCTGTCGTATTAAAACCAGCAGTATGTAAATAATGTTCACTGATGGCGTCCGGTACCTGTTAAAAGAATCATTTGATATTACCGATTATACTATTAATAATAATGAACAAACTACAATTATAATGTTTCATTTGCCTACCGTTGGCGTATAATCTTCGAGTTGTAGTAAAAAATCCGAAAGAGGTTGTCCAGCAGTTTTTGTTTCTTCATTTGCTGTGTACATAGGTGATGTATCTCTTCCAAAATCTTCTGCCATTTTGATTTATTTTTTCCTATACGATATCAAAACATTACATAGAAAAAATTTTACTTAGAATAAAATTCATAAACAAATAATTTTTCAAACTACAAAATTGAAATGATTTATAAGGTACAAATTGTAACCTCCGACAATAAAGGTATCAAAATTTCTTTCAGTAAGTGTTTCAAGTTCTTTCAGATAAAAATCTTCTGTTTGATTTTTCTGAGTATTAATGGAAAAAGATATTCTCTAAATAACAGTAAAACATACCTAAAATATCAGCGTCCTATCCGTGAATGTATATTAAAGGAATCTACATACATATAAACAAAGAACGAGTACTTGAGAATTCTCTAAACCGGAAGGAAATCTAGGGCCTAGGGAATAAATGTGAAGAGAATATATCGATCGATTACTCGCATTTAATTCAAATAAATAGTGCAAATATTTATTTATTTTTCATATGATTCTTTTCTTTTTATACAATTATAATAAGTAAACCGTAATACTTAATGCAAGAAAATGATTAAAACATACTTGAGATTTAACATAATTAATATAATAGTAGAATATAAATAAATCATGTTGGTAGTGGGTTTTTTAGCGACAATGATGGAATCCAAGAATCTTTCTTCAAGTTCTCATACTTAAGTTTATTTATTAACATACTTTGGATAACCTGTTCAGCAGTATGTGTCAGACCATAATAATCCACAAACATACCATCTGGATCAACGAGATATATGATTATCGTATGATCAACCTAGAATATAACAGAAATAAAGTAAGTTTATATTTAAAGATAGAATTTAAATCACTTATGAGGAAGATAAATTACTAACAATATAGTCTGAATCTTCATCTTTAGGCCCATTGCTGTAGTATACTCTATAAGCTTTGCATACTTTAGCAATTTGTTCTTTGGTTCCAGTAAGACCAAGAATTTTGTCAGAAAATTCTTTAACATATTTGCCTACAATTTCTGGCGTATCTCTGTCAGGATCCACAGAAATAAATATAGGCTGAACTTTTGTATTATACTGGGTCTCTGAAAAAGTAATTTAATATAAAAGATGAGACTTATACATTTTTTGAAGTACTGTCATTTAAACCTACCCAACTTATCAACAATTTCTGTCAGTTTTTCAAGTTCATCAGGACATATGTCAGGGCAATGCGTAAAACCAAAGTATATTAAAACCCACTGTTCTAAAAAATCATCTGACTTCCATACTTTTCCTTTAGAATCAACTAATTCAAATTTTCCACCAATTGCTGCCTTGCCTAGCGCACGCCTTCTCTCACGTTCCATTTCTTTATCTTTTGATTCTTGAAGATGATACATATACATTAAAAGAACTGTACATCCTATGCCCGTAATTGCTATGCTTTTCCATGTAATAACACTGCCTCTAAAGATGGATTGTTTTTTACTTGATAATGAGCGTACTTCATTAGATTTATGTAAAGGTGTAAAAATATTTATGGCTCTAACTTGCGGATAACATTGCCCAAAATTTAGTGAATGTCGAAATGTAATTGTCTGCAAATAATATTAATTTTATTATTTTGTGTTTGTTTTGTTCTTTTATAAAAGTAATCCCATATGAGTACAATTATTTCGAATAACAATTACTTACACTTCTAAAAGCTTGATTCGAATATCTTGAAAGAAGAAGATTTTTCAAACAAGACATTGTTCTTTGTTTCACACAATTAGTTTGATCGATTTAAAATCATGAATAGGTTATGTTTCTATCGTACGTTATCGCACCTAACTTTATACAGTCTATTTCAAGTACTCGTTTATTCTTTTTCCGGAAATGATTTAATTAATTAATGGGTTATATAAAAAATGAATCCTGATACATTATAGAAATCGATGATAAAATTTATTATTAGAAAATTGTTGAATTAACAAGAATTTTTTTTATTTTCTTTAGTATTTTGCATATAATAAATATTTTATTAAAATAACTTATCTTTTCTACATAAATGAGTTTATTCCTATAAAAAGGCGCACTGTTCTTGACGAAGTATTATCAAATTTTCTTCGAAATTTAGGGCAGTATTTCGAATACAATATTTCCATCTAAATATGCAAATAAAATGTTAATTAAAGATTAATTAGTTTTAGATAACTAGCATTTACGTACTTATTGCCTTTTCTATCCTCAAGAGTAAGGGTGTCTATTAATAACATATTCGAGTTAGAAATTATAGTCGCATCTTCGTTTTTTTCATTCTTATCTTTTTGGTACCAAATACGTGCTTCTATCGTTGATCGGTTTTTCGACAAAAATTGAAATTCTGCTGCACCAATATCGTAGAATGTCGTTGATTTATTTCTTCGAGTAGATATCCTTGGACACATAATATTTCGTTAAAGTTATTTATAGATACATACATGGAATAAAATTTTCAAGTCCATCGCAATAGTAATGATAAATTTTTTACGAATCAAGATCGCGTATTAGCGTTATTAAAGTATATCTTACGTGCATCGAAACTTGAAATTTATTGTTGAATCACGTTCCACAATCTTTAAGAATAACATTCCTGATGTCTTCGTCACCGTTTCTGAAATTGTTACCGATGCTCTCAAAGGCTGGCCTAATAAGAACAAACAATTAAAAAATGAGCTGTAAATGTTTTACATACAAGTTGATTTTACCACAAAATGGTTCTTGATCTCTCGTGGGCAAATAATAAATTCCTAAAGGACCGTGATTAGCTCGGTAGCCCATTTCTTGGGACCATAGCGTAGATTCCATAGGGAAACACATTCCATTCGTATACGAGATCGTTCCTTGGGGACAAGGCCAAGCAATAAATTTACAAGATTCATTCGTTGTACGTATGCTTTCCAAAAAATATGCCCAAGCTCTTAAATGACTACAAGCGATCTCTTTCGTTAACATATCCTCTGAAACATTATTACTTTTACAATTCGAAGAATTTCAAATAACTTGGATTGCGTCGGTTAACAAACATCTAATCACGTACCTTTCAAATGGCTAACAACAACAGAATTCTTCACATCCTTGCAACCTGGCTGCTCTCTACCGCCGTTCGGAAAGAAATCGATGTGACCAAGCGGCTTTAAAAGACCAAATCCGTCTGTAAAGTTCTGGGATCCATCCGTATGAATCACATCTACTAACCGAGCATCGGTAGCATCTAATTTCCTGGATTTCTCTCTAACCAAATGATTTCTGAAAAAGGGTGACGCGGGATCTAGGCCTGTTATACGACCTAGAAGAATACTTTTCTTCTTGAGGATCTCTGAGGCACAGCCAGCCACATGAGCTCCGAGACTAAAGCCAATCACGTGAATGTTTTCAGCAAGAATACCCAAATTAACAGCGTCTAAAAGGACTAGACCTAACTGCCGTCCTACGAGTTCCGTGTTCGCCACTGCTGCCGAATAGGTCGTTGCTGCTCCTCTTGTCCAATCAAGCACTAAGATGTTCGTGTCTTCCTAATGAATATGCCATCATTTATCTACGTAAGTTGTTCTGATAAACGAATTCTCTATCGATCGACAATAGACATTCGCTTCTTGTTAATTACCAAGTCCAGAAGAGCCTGTACCAAAAGAACCGCACCAATATCGCTACCGCTTCCTTTATAGCCGTGTATTACGACTTTTAGAGGTTTCGTCGAATCAAATTCTGATCGAAGAATGGATTTCAAATCATCACCATATTGAAGGCTTTTAGGGGATTCTCGTCTCGAGCGAGTGTACAATAAAAATCTCGTTTGAATTATGCTAGGATGCTCCGGTGGTCTTTTCAACGTCAAACGGGGCGGTGGATCCGCAAAGCAGCCAACTGATTCTGCAATTTCCACTTCTTTTATATTTCTTATTTAATTGGACGAATACCGCTTCTTATGCTATACATACCAAAGCAAATTTTCGCTTTCAAATGTTCAAGACCAACTCTTATTCGCCGCACCATCGCTCGATTCCTTCCAGGGAATCTTGCTGGGGAAAGAAGAGAATTTAGTTTCTCAGTGATAATCAACCATTCTTATCTTCATTAAAAGTTTGCTTACCAGCACGATTAACTTCGACGATCCAAAGAACAAGAAACATCGAAAAGACGAAGCGTATCACTAACGCGAGTTGCATCTTTCATTTATTTTCTTCGAATCTTGGTCGCATCCGATGGAGGCTATTAGCTATTTTCCTTTTCCTCTTTCTCCTATGTTTGTTCGTCACTCCCCTTCTTCTCTTAGCTTACTAACGCTGTTTTCTATTTAATCTTCTCTATTCTACCTACAATGGAAAACTAAAGCGCAGTACAAATGGTTGGATGAATTTTTTCCACCTTCCTATTATAGCAAAAGTACCACCCTTTTGCGCAATCGATTTTCCGCTAGCGAGCACGCGACAACCAGTTTACTTCCTATTTCACTGAATTTATACCTGTTGTACGAATTATTATTTATTAAATAAGGATTAAATGGAGGATCAAACTACATATAGCTATTCATAATCGTCGTTCTAATTGCGCTTGGTACGTTTTGATAGCAAAGCGAATTACTTTAACAATTCTTCGTTCACCTCAGAACAGTAGAATGTGTTAAATACGTCAAATGATAGGTATCAATGGAATGTGGAAAGAAATATACGTTGAACCAAATGCTCGGTTCACGATACTTTCTTTCAAGTCACAACGATTATGACCTTCTTTTCCACCATTCAATATGACGTAATATTTCCAACTTTTCTCGTGTGCAAATAACGGTTTCTTCTGCATATAGAGACGTTCTACTTTCACTCGAACGATTTCACTGAAATTGTTGCGGGCAGATAAATGGAGAGTCAACTTGTTAATGTACAATCCTCGTTTACAGAGATCTATTATTGCGATGGAAATTATATAATTTTATATTATATTATATTACGTTAATTTTATAATTGCATACTTATATACGTAATATGGTTTATCATTTCATAGTAAAAGCCTATTGAGAGAAGTTTC
The DNA here is from genome assembly GCA_014825975.1 of Bombus haemorrhoidalis. NCBI lineage: Eukaryota > Metazoa > Arthropoda > Insecta > Hymenoptera > Apidae > Bombus > Bombus haemorrhoidalis. Next base: position 5,996,523 of record CM026176.1, read on the forward strand.
GAAACTGGGACAAGATTTTGTAGCGAAGCTCTGATGTTCAGGAAGTCGAGAGTCGCGGAGAGATGTCTTTTACTAAAGATCTGTTAAACCGGACGAACGAGTTTCACGGTTGTATTTTAAAAAATAAGCTGGTCAGCGAAGATTTGCCAAGTATCTTCCCTTTACAAAATTAGACTGTAGCAATTCCTTCTTATGCATGTTTAAATATTGCTCAGTAATAAATTCACCTAAATATCATCTTGCAAAGAAAGAGAGAGCAATCAGACTGCATTCTTTTTTATCCTAAATATCTTATTTTGTAGTTAGGCATCCTTTAAATCCGTAGCAAGTACAGTGGATCAGAAAGTATTCGAGCACTCAGTAGAGAAGATATTTAGACAACAATAAATAATAACTCAAAAGCTTTCTCTACTACTTATTTTTCTACTTATCTATACATGTGTAGTATAGTAAAACGTAACGTAACACATTTTTGTTGATCCTTGTACATTTACTGAAAATATAGAGCTTAGAAATTGAAATTGTACAGTGTTCGAATCTTTTTGTAATCGATTGTATACGTACACAGAAAAGTTTCTAGAAATGTTTGTATATTTTTATGAATAGTGAGATAGGCAGTATGCTCATTCTTCACACTATATCACGAATTGATACATATCAAAATTTTTCATTCTTCAAAAGCTGTAACACCTGCAACATTTATTGATATTTTCCATGTTTACTTGTGTTTATCTCTAAATCGTGCAAATAACTGATCAAAGTCGCAGATCAAAAATCAAAAATCATTGTTTTTCATCCAGCTACTGTCTGCATATACCTATTCCCTTTCTGTTTGAAGAAGAGAGAAATCCAGAGATCCATAAAAACACAAATTAGATATAAATCATATCTCGTAATATCGATAAAAGATTTATCTTCGCAGCAATTTAATAGCCAAGTGGTTTATATATGTAGACAACATTTGATCTGTTACTCGATAACTGATAACGACTTAATGCGCTACTTTGTCTGCACAAATACATCTGGGGATGATTCTTTATATAAGTCTATGAAACAATTTGAATTGTTTGAAGACGTACTACCCACGATGATGTTCATCACTATTTTATGTTGCACGTTGCCGGTGATTTTAGGAGTGCCACTTACAGGACAACAGCATGAATCGAATCACATCACTAATACCGCATTTGAGTTTAATGTTCCAACCCCTGTAAGTAAATTTTACTGAGATCGTCATATAATTCCTAGTATTTACGTTGAAATATAATTGTATTTACGTTGCATTTCTGCAGAAAGAACTTGCAGAAAAAGCGGGATACATAGCCGAAACTCATCGAGTCGTCACAGAGGATCGGTACATTTTGCAACTGGATAGAATCGTAGGATCGGACAAAATACCTCCATCTGACAATAAGATACCTGTATTACTTCTCCATGGAGTTTTCGATTGCTCGGCTTCGTGGCTTTTGTCAGGTCCTGAAAAGGGTTTAGGTATTATCAATTTACTATTCGTCTACAGAATAAACTTTTTTAGGTGCTATCATTTGTTTTCTCTTTTCTTTCTTTTTTTTTTTTTAATCATCGATTTTTGGAATAGACTTACATCGCGTATTTCATTTCCAAGGAAAAATTTACGCTAACTTTAATCCTTTGCACTCGGCTGTTCTCTTTGAAGGGACACAAAGAGATTACTGGTGATCATATAGTACAAACTCCACACAAGTTCCAAATTTAAAAAAAATACATGTTCCCTTGAAGTTTCGCCTTCGCATTTTACGAAAAGAACAGATAAAAATTGAAGAATATGCCGAGTGCAAAAGGTTAAAACATACCCGATTAATATTTTTCTCCAAATTTTAGGTTTCATATTAGCAAATTGGGGATACGATGTATGGTTGGGTAATGTGCGTGGAAACAGGTACTCACGAAACCACTTGGATTGGACTGTTTCAGAGCCAGATTTTTGGATGTTCAGGTATAATTGGAATAATTGTTCGTTAAGATGCATTTTGCTAATTAATACGATTGCTGCATCATTACTTCCTGATAATACAACGATTGATACTTTCGTACAGTTGGCATGAAATCGGAGTGTACGATCTGCCAGCGATGATCGACCATATCCTCGCTCAAACAAAGAAAGAGAAAATCTTTATCATATCACATAGCCAGGGTGGTACGTCATTCTTTGTAATGGCTAGTGAACGGCCAGAATACCAAGAGAAGATCATCGCTTCTTTTGCTTTGGGCCCAGCAGTCTTCATGTCCAGGACAAAAAGTCCTCTATACCGTTTTCTGGCTCCTCATTCCAAAGATATCAATGTACACTTTAGAAGCTGCATTTACTAATTTTGATATCAAATCGTTGCTGAATTTTTCTCATCTTTGATCTTCTTACAGTTCATAACGGATTTGATAGGCATGTATGAATTTAAGCCATCGGATAAACTCATACAGATGCTTGGAACAATTATGTGTGACGATGAGGCACTTCTGCAACCAATATGTAAAAACATCGTATTCTTGTGTGCTGGCTTCAGTAACGAACTTAATACGGTAATCATATGCATCTGCATTCAATGTATTCACTATACATATACAATAGTTTTCGATTTAACTTGATTCTAATTCATAGACTCTATTGCCTATTATTGTGGAATATGATCCTGCTGGTTCATCTGTTAGGCAAATCGCACATTATGGACAATTGATTAGTTCAGGTTAATATTTAGTAATATAATAATTATAAAATGTATACCCTTTTGCTTTCTTCAAATTACGTCTTTTCTTCTCACAGGCCAGTTTCGGAAATTTGACCACGGCCTTGTCGGCAATATGAAAAAATACGGTACGATACATCCTCCTGATTATGATTTGGCCAACATTAAGGTACCAGTGTATTTGCATTACAGCGCCAATGATATGTTTGTCAATGTTCAGGTTCGTATGTTGTTTATCGCGGTGCTTCAGTTTCTACTGAATTTTTCAACTTTCTCTTCCCTGTTAATATCTTTACAGGACTTGCATCAATTGTACAGAGCACTACCCAATGCTCAGAAATTTTTAGTTCCATCCGACACCTTTGGGCATACTGATTTCTTATGGGGCAAGCATGTAGATGTTTGGGTATACAATGAAATTTTAAGTCTCATGGAAAATCACAAAAAATGAATATTATTGGACTATGAAGTGCAAATTATGTCAATAAGAACATGATTGACCATAAATTTGGTTTTTTCATTTTAATTAATTAATTCTATCCAATGTTGACGATAATGTGATCAACGGCTTTGTCAATATTCAAAAATCAGATCAACATTCTAATCAGAAAAGTATCGAATGAATCTATTCAGTTTATAAGAACTATATTATATGATTATAAGAAATAATAAGACATCAATTATTAATTTTATATTATCTTATATTCCTTACATGTGTAATCCATTAAATGGTCATAGATCAGCAAGAACATACATATGTATCAATTAATTAAAAAATATATAATTCATAAGCCTTTGAATCATTTCCATACTTTCAGTTGTGAATGCGTGTGAACTTTGAACGTTCGTAACAAATACACAATGATTGAGAAATAATACAGGCTTCTTACACATATATACTTATATATACATATATTCTTATACATATATCATTACCACCTAATGACAAAATCCGCAATCACTTAGTTGCCAACCCAATACATACAGGGTGTTTCACTTAACTCGAGTATCGTAGATATCTCACTTATTATCGATAGACAAAATTTCAGAGGAAAACATTATCTGATTTGAGAGGGCAAATATGATGGTAAACATAAAATTTATCTCAGGTCACAGATTTCGAGATTTCAAGATCATTGCTGTTTTTCTAAACGCGATTACATACAGTCACGAACAAAAGTATTGGCATACTCTTTAAAACAGAATAACATTCTTAAAATTGGAAATGAATTTTTTTCTTTTTTGATAAGTTAGAAGAATTAGTCTACCGATGCGTAGAAAAAATTTTTTAAAAATTGCAGTTGGCCGCAATCGCGAAGAAAATAATAAAGATCAGCTTTCAGAACTTTTTTATCTGTGCCTCTAATGGAAATTTAAACAACACATTTTGAAGAGTTATGTTAGCTATGTACATATTGGAAATTTCATTGAAAACAGCTGGTGTAGAATCAAATAACGGGCATCGAAAGATAAACAAGAATCTATAATTAATAAAGTTATAAGCCGAAAGTCATAGAAAATTATAACTTCGCATCATTTTTAATCGTTTTTAGCTCACCGATTTCGGTGAAATTTTCAACATGTATATAACTAACGTAAATCTACAAAATATACTTTTTAAATTTTCATTACAGGCTCAGATAGAGTTGTAAAAAGTAATCCTTACTATTTTCTTCGCGATTCCGACCAACTGCAATTTTCTTAATATCTTTTTACACATTGTCTAGTAAACTAATTCTTCTAACTCGTTCAAAAAATTCAAATCGTTGGTCTAATTTTTAAAAAGTTACTCTGTTTTAAAGAATATATATTTATTCGTGGTCCTATATATTTTTATTATCATAGCGCCAGCGCTAAAGTTACGATTAATCAAAAAAACTTATAATATTATGCATTCATATGATCTTGAATACCAAAAGTTCATAAATGTTTAGGGAGGTTGATGAAGGAAAACTTACTTCACAAGTGTTCAAAACTATGAACGTCCACTTCAATACATTTTCGTGAGCGAATAACGTGATTCTTGGCCTCCCGTATAACGTGACGACTAATATTATCACACGAAGTTTTATTTAATGCATTCTTTCTTTATAGTATTATTCTAATATCATGATAAATTGTTTAAACTTTAATCATACTCCACAAAAGGAAGCCTAGAGGTTTAAGATCAGGCGAACGCGCAGGCTATATCGAATGTCTGTACAAAGGCCGATCCAACGCACTGTTGAAGAAACTTTTCTCCTATTGATAATTGGCATCATTTTTAACACTTGTTGAAATAAATTCTCCTTCATTGATCTTTCTATCGTAACTTTTTCATCATTCGCAGTTATTATCAAACATAATAGGAGATCAATTGGTCTTAACTTCAGCTGTAACGCAATGATGATAAGAAGATATAGTTCCATTTAAAAAAATATCGATAATCTTGAAATCTATAAAAAAATATGATTACTATCATATTTGTCCTCCTAAATCAGATAATTTCTTTTTTCTAATATATTTTTATATTATCAATAGTGATATATTGAGATATTGAAAGTGTTTAGTTAGTTGGGCATATAGTTGGATGTATGTATTATTTATCATTAAAGAAGTACTTATTCATAAGAATAAGTATATGTAAGAATTACATTCCTTGCATTAAAAATTTACAATTATAATAATTAATAATTATAAAATTCTGAAATGAATCAATAATATACAACAATTTTTATCTCATTTTCTCAATAATTTGTACAAATTTATTGATATGCAATGTACAATATACAAAAATTTACTTTTACATAGATTTTTTAAAAATTATTCTTGAATTGCCATTATAAGAAGTATGTTAGCCATATCCCAAATATCATGAATCTTCATATCTATTAATTGCGATAATTTTGAAGCTATAACTCTTACAGATTTACAATCTATACATAAAAAGAATGCCCCACAAAGAACAATAGAAGCTCCCAAAAATAATATATTTGACATTAACATCATAAGACTCCTCTTTTCTTGTTGAGTTTTTGCTATGTGTTCTTGCAACAAACATTGCAAATGAAAATATATTTCCTCCCTCTATAATCATACATATCTACTTTATTAATCATGCTAATGTCATTTATAACATATCACTAATGTCTTACAAATATCTATTAATAAAATTCAAACCTGCAGATAAACTAGATCCAATAAATTTATAGTAAGTTCTTGCATATTTGGAGTATCCTTGAGTCCTGTTGCAGCTAAAAGAATTTCTACGCAATTTAACGGAGTGTAAAATGGCATTCTGAATCCAACAGTCTTAAATACCTTATATTCTGATAGAAAAATTACATTGGGTGTGTATTCAGATTTTTTGTCTATACACCGTAAGATACCAAGTACCTGTAGCATACAAAACATTAAGATACCACTATTGATAAATTCAGAATAAAATTATGTATATGTACTTGCGATATTCTTAACTTGTTGAAATGTGAATCCATTTTATTTGCTAATTGCAAACAAGACATAAGGTATAATTTTGATTGACTTGCTACTTTTTTACAAACTTGAGACCAAGAACTTTCTGTTTGATCAGCATTTCTATATACTTCCCAAAAATAGCTACACATAAATTTATCATATAAGTGAATAGCAATGTATCTAGTATCTGGCCCCAAATGGAGATATTCTGTTATTTTAAATATTGCATTGATAATTGGAATTGGTATGGCTGAAAGCAGTATTTCATGTGATTGAAAATTTTGTTGTTATTATATTCTATTAAAAAATTAAAATATCCAGGAACAAAGATATAAATAAAAGTGAAATTAATATTAACAAAGGGATATAGTTTCAAATGCAATAATTACCTACAAATGGCATGTAAAATTCATCTTTAGCTTTGATAAAACTTTCTTGTGCTTTAATGATCGATTGAAGTTCTTCTAGCCAATCATCAAGTAAAGGTTCTGTATTAAATAGATATTTGTTTCAAGAAGGAAGTTTAGGTTCATTATTTTTGTGTATTAAACATCTACATTTGTCTGTCAACACTCTTATTTATATGAAATGCTAATTACCAATATAAGAAGTATCCAAGTCCATATTTTCTTTGAAAAATTCTTGCTTAATACTATTATTATCAAATATTATTTAATTACATGACACACAACAATGTTACCTTTCAAACAGTATACAAGATACTATTTAAAAGAAGCTAATTGGCTGAAGCATAAGTCACGTGATACATTTCGCGATATATCGAAATCATATATTCAAATTAAAATTAGAATTCATTTTACATAATATTAAAACAAGACGTGTATAAGGTAGGCATTTTAAATATATGACAAAATTTTATTTAGTATATATATATACATTTTAATACTTTAATTAACAGATTTTATTCTATGTTCATGCTTTCATTTTGATGTTGTAACTCTGTTAACAATAAAGGTTCATATGTCCATTTTGGGAATACTCTTTTGTATAAATTCATTAAAATCGTGTCCTGCGACTTCAGTTGACCATTAAATACACATTTCATATGACCATGAGTACCTAGGAAAAAATAATAAGTCTTTCTTTAATCAAATACGTCAATTAAGTTAAAAAACATTTATAATCTATCTACCCAATGGTTCTTTTATATGTCCTCTGCGACCATATTTCGTTCGTAGTTCAACTGGTTTAAACCAATTTATATCTTCTCGATGAAAGAACATAAATCTTATAACTGCTGATCGTTTATGTACTTTATACGCATAGCCGCTAAGAACAACACGTTTTACAACTATTCTATCTGGATTCGCAGATAATACACTTCCGGTTGCAATTAATTCCTACAAAAATATTGTAACTTTTAATGATATAAGAATGGAATCAACCTTTAACTTGTGTATAATTATTGCCTCCTTACCAATGATTTATTCAATTTTTGAACATAACATAATACTGGACATGGTGGAAAAATAATTGGAGCATACATGCTTGCTACGACAGTGTTCTCTGGACGAAAATACCGCTCATACTGAAAAATATTTCTATTCTTGGTAATAAGATATAAATAGAATATATTAAAATCTCACAGAATATAATACATGCTTTATGTTTGTTTCCGTTTGTGTGTTGACTAAATATTGGGCACGCAGTGAATCTTCTAAATCCACATTGAAATATCAATTTTTCTTTAGATTTCACCGGTTGTGGACTAATATTAATATGTTTCAATGCCACATTTAAGACAGACATTTTGTGCTCGTTCGGTAGTAAACCAAATACAATTAATGGATGATTTTTCAATGAAGAAAATGCGATAAAAAGATCTTGCCGTACATTTGCAACGTGGATTGTAATATACCAACCAGGCTAAAAATATTTGTATAATTTAACATGAATAGATAATTAGTTTTTAATTGATCAAATGTTCATACCATAGCACCCTCTATTTCCTGAGATTCTTTAAATATACGTTTTCGCGTTCGATCAAAATTTTCAAATTGAAATATTCTAGCGTAATCAGTAGGAAGGTTTTCTTTCGGATCCCACGGACTTGTTCTGAACGATCCAAGTCCACGATATTTTTGAAATCTCTGTTTTGCCAACATATCTTGAGGTGTATCTACTTCGTCGGGAAATTGTGCGTCTAATTTTGCGTCTATATTTGAAAAATTATGGTTAAAGATTTCAATAATACATATTCAATAATGTAATATACATATATTCAACAAACATACTCTTCAAGTTTTCCATTGCTTCTTTTTCTTCTGTCATATCGATATTCTGATCGTATCGTTCATCAGGAACTTCGGACACAGTAATTGTCTCGTATTCTTCCTCGTCTTCTTCTGCATCTGGTCCACTATCTGCTTGAGACTTTGGTTCATCAACAGACATCTCGTCTTCTGATTCATCGTTCGAGCACTCACTCAATTCCTCTACAAAATATAAGCCAAGAATAATGTGTATTTCCAAATTTAATTTATGACTAGAAAACAAATACCTCCATCCTCATCAGGAATCCAAGCTGCTTGATATTCAGAAGTTCCTTTTGGAACTCTCTTTACAATTTTTTTTCTTTGAGCTTTAGCTTCGGCTAATTCCTCTTCTGTAGGCCAAGTTTGTTCAGCATCCATAGGGTCAGGTATATTCTCACTTTCGAGAGATTCCTAAAAAATTAAGAAAATTGATTATTGCTTTTAAAAATTCCAAGTTTTATTTTGTCTCATGAAATTACTTGTTTCTCTGGATCTGCGCGTTCAAGAACCCGTATGGATGGTTCATCGTCCATTGTATTACAATGTTTTCTCAACTTTTTTTCCACTGGATATGGATCTTCAGGTGCATCAATTTGAGACATTTGAAAATCTCCCAATTCAGGTATATGTACTAAACCATTAACTGATAATGGTACATTCCTAAGATATCCTGAGATCATAAGAGTTCCAAGCTCTGTGGAGTTCTAAATGAAATCAAATTTGGATATATACTTATCTTTTAATTAGTATAGATAATTATTACATCAATACCTACTTCATTACATTTAAATTTTATTTCTTCTGCTAACAAATGAGCTCTTTTGTCTCTATATGATACAGTTCTCTGCTTTTGGGTACCAACACGTCGTAAAACATTAAAAGCATCAGTGGGAGTATCTAATTGCAAAACTTTTTCCTCAGGAAGCCACTTAGAAAATTCAGATTGTACATGGCTTTTAAAATCTTGACGTTTCTGTAATAAAGTTCGTAAAATTGAAATTATTTTTATACAAAATATGATAATAAATATCAAAAGCACAATACCTTTATGTGAAGACTTTCAACATTTGTAAGTGCTATTAGAGGAGTCGTCAAACCTTGGGCAACACAGGGCATAATAATTTCTTTTCCCCAGTCATCAAATACTTCAAATTTGGGACTATTATCAGACTTATTTGTAGCGGATGCAACAAAAAGAACAGTTGTAGCTATTTTTGCTATATCCAATGTGGCAAACAAATTACCAACTGGTGGGACCACAATGGAAAAGCGTTGCTTGAACCTAGGTACACTGTTGTAAAAAAAGATTGATAATCAATAATTCATACTTTTATTAATATCATTTATCATAGTAGCGTTATACCTTAAATGTATTGTACCGCATGGGCTATTAGTTATATTTGCAGACTCGTCAGCTTTTGTTATTATTGATAATATATTATCAGTATCTAAATCTTCTTGTACTGGAATAATGCATATAAGAATAGGTGCAGAATGGGATCCACCAAAATTCCTTTTTTGCTGCAACACTTCCTCTCTCTTTCTTTTTCTAATTTGTGAAGATTGAAGCCTTCGGGCATTCTTTCCAAGATTTTTAGTAGCACGTTTTGATAAAACTTTTACTCCAACTTTTCCTATATTGGTTGCAAATTAGAAAATATAGAAAGCAGTAAAATATTAAAAAGCTATAATAATATAAATTGCAAAGAATTTTACCTTTAACCTCGTTACTTATTGATCCTTTACTACGATGTCTACCCGTTTTATGTGGTTTATTAACTTGCTTAAATGCACCAGGTCGATGTACTTCTTGCTTTGTTATTCCCATTTTATTTGAAAGTATATATTCTTGTAAATGAAATAGCTTTATAATAAATCTAACTATTTGCCATGCGTACAATCCCACAATAAGACGTGTGTTACTTCACATCCTCACATGCTCCAAGTTGCAGTTCCTTTCATCTTCTATAGATGGCAACACATGGCTTGTTTATATACCAGAGATAGAATACTGTGCGGTAAGACTTGTAACGCCATCCGTAGAAGATGGAAGGAACTGCAACTCGGAGCATGTGAGGATAGCTGGCAACATAAGGCTTGGCCTGGAATCAGGGATGCAATACTATGTGACTAACACATACCCTGTCTGGCATTATATTCACTGACGAGTCGTCTGTGATAATTCCTATGTTTCCCCTAGAGAACCACAGGGAACACTCTGTGGTGTATAACTTTATAAAACTAAGAAACACTTTGATCCTTCGGTAGGTCGGTATTTCATAACCTGAGACACATGTCCCATTTAATGTCACGTCTACCCTATTCTTAGTCAATGGTCACACTGAATTGAGGTGAACTTTGGATAATTCATTGCTTATGCCAACATGCGTTAGTTTTGTAAAATGGCATGTTGTCAAAGTTATATCCCGGATTATTTTGCAATAACTGACATTTTATCTACTGAAGAACGAATATCTTGTAAAATTGAAGTAGATTTACCTGGTTTAGGTAATTTTTCATTTATTATTTTATTACTTATTGAGATATATTCTATAAAGCTATACTCTAATTAGTCTATTTCAAAAAATGAGATACTCTCTATATCATAGAGATATACTCTATAAAACTGGATTAAGTAATAAAAACTAATAATATAACTTTTGTAAGGTCTTAATTATATTTCTACATTATATTTGTATATAATCTATATAATAATCACAGTATATTCATATTATGTATACAATACATGATAAGAATGATATATAATAGTATTAAAGATATGAATACTATTGTTTAAGGTTTTTTGGATCCTTCGTGTCAGTCTGAGGATTTACAAGTTGGATCCAAAGTAGAGTTTCCATTATGGCTAGCAGATGCATTAAAAAATTTACAGAATCCAGCAGTTAATATCGATATACCAAATATATACAAAGAAGGATACAGGTTTGATTTTTAAATTTTTATTTGTTTTTCAATAATATGTTATTTGAACAAATCTTTACAAACACTTTCCTGTGTATACATATTTATGTCATTTGTGCTTTTAGAGAAATTTTAGAAGCAGATGCTGATGCTATAGTTTTAAGTAGATGGAATCCATTTTATTATGAATTAGGAATGCACATAAGAAAATTCAGTGGCAAAGATTCTGAAATAATTGCAGAAAGTTTACTACAGGTAAGCGAGTTATAGTAAAAGTAGGTATTATGTTTTTTTTATTTTTTAATAAGATATAGTATCTCACAAAAGTATTCAAATACTTTTATGAATATGTCATGTGTGTTATGTAAAACATTGGAAATCTCATAATTGAAAAATATTCTAATTAATCCATGTATACAGAATTGAAGTTACAAATTTCAATAACTTTATAAAACTAAAGTATCATCATAGGTAGGTCACAGCCAAGAATTAATTTCTATCTTTTTTAATATATTTTTCGAAATATATGGGGCCTTTTCGTTTTTCATTTTCAGACATTTAAGTCTCGTTTCCAATTAGTAATGGACTGGTCTCAGAATCTAACATCTGATCCTACATTAGCAATTCAACTTCCTCGACTTGAAAGAGATCTCTTTCTTATCGGTCGACAAGCCAAAGTTCGTCTTACAGAATGGTTAAAAATGGGTACAAATGGAATGGTTATTTCCGAAATAGCGACAAATTTGAAAAAACGGAAACGGGACAAATATGAACTTGATTAGCTTTTTCATTTTACAAAGATACAACATACGAATGTCAATAATTTGTAGAATAATGTTTTTATCAAGTTTTTAAATAATCTGAAAATATCAATATTGTAGAATAAACTGAGTTTATTTAGAATAATCGAGGAACAGGTGCAAAACATTTTATAACATAAATTATATAACATAACTTTTTTAAATTACATTTTCAATGAACTTGCATATTACTATCATGTTGTAGAAAGCTGATTATTGGAAATATATTAATGTATTTGATATTGCAATAAATATTCTTTCATTTATTTAGAAATTAGAGAATAATTAAAACTTGCTTGAGTAAAAAAAATAAATACGAAGAAGTTATGAAAAAGCGCACTTGTTACACATTTTATAATCATAATATTATCACTTTCACTAATTTACAGTTTCTGTATGGGCGTACACACATGCTACATAAAATGCTCTATTTTTATATTTATATATTATATTTTGCGTTATATACTAACAATAATGTTACAACTTAAAATATTGTTATAATTAATTAATTACATTATCGTTTCTTATACGGTCATAAATACGAAACTTAACAGAAGTCGCGATGAACATTTGGAATTAACAACTTGTTTAGAATTTTTTAAATTATATTTCTTGTGCGTATATGCATTTTGTATATGTAGGACAATTATTTATTTTTCCAACATATAGTTTCCATTTATATTTATTTAACTACATTGTCACGATTAATTTTAATCTTATAATATAGTTATGTAATTTATAATTAACTTTAATTTTCGTTATCAAAATTAATTTTAGTTTTCCAATTAACTATTACTATAGACTGTTTATTTTTTCAATATTTCCATATAAAAAATATGCGTATTTTATTTATTAAATATTTACTGTCTTAATAATAATTTTGAATAACATCAATTTCCAAATTCTAAAAATTGTTTACTCGTAATTTCAGAATAAATTTGGCAAACAGTTTTAATAAAAATGAAAAACAAATCGTACTCCAAATGTACAGGACATTAACAAAAGTACGCGTACTCCTTCGCTAAAAAAAATTGCATTGCAATGGCGAGTGCTCCTCTCTTCATTGGGAGAGGTGCCAACTACTAGCTAATTAGTTTTGATTTTTTATGTGGAATGTTTATGTGAATTTATTGTGCACAAAACCACGTGAAACATTTTTAAATGGTGAAAAAAAGTCACAAAAATATTCATATTGTCTTCTCATTATGAACTCCCATATTTTATTAATATTTTTATTAATATTTTTAGTTGATTGAAAAAAATAAAGTTTTGAGCTAATTTACATGTTTTTAATTTACTGTTTTTGAGTAACAGTATCAGTTGTATTGTCAGTTAATTAAAGCATTAATACAATAATAACACAAGAACAAAAATAATTTCTATGAAACATTTAAAGATAATTGTTGTATTTCAAAAAATAAAGAGATTGGCGCCTATTGATAGTTTGAATATTTCATTCATTTCAAATAAATATTTTTATATTTACGATTCTTTATTAAAGATTTTATGCACTGAATATAGAGAAAATATTCTAATTCAATTTGAAAGTTATTTAACATTAGAACCTAACAAGTTACAAATATTTCCTAATTAATTTTTTCCAAATAATACAAAAGAATTATCTTGAATAAATTTCTTGACAAAATTTCAAATTATTATAAATGTATGACATGTTACTTTTGTTGTTTAAATAATAGGTATTTTAAAATAAAAATTTGAAATTTTTTATATAAAGAGAATGATTAAAAGCGATTTTAGGTTTTAATATTAAATAATTTGTTATGTATATTAAGAAGTATCTAGACTAAAAATATCTCTTATGTGTTAAACGAATGAGCGTGTTACAAAGTATTTGTTAAGTCTAAGATCTTTTATTTGACTGGTAAAAACAAAAAACCTTGTCATTGTAATAAAATTCTAAATGTAATTAAAATGAATTTATTATGAAAGTCATATATTTTATATTGGCACATTTCCTAGAAAGTATTAGATTTTGAAATGATAATTACATGTTTGTACCCTGATCTTTGTAAATGACATTAAGATGACTTCATTAGATAAAAATTAGTATGTATACAAACATAACTTATCCTTATAAAATACTATGTACAATATTTAAAATCTTGTTGCACTCACTTATATGGGTATTTATCGATGTGTAAGAAAGAGATGGTTGATATTGTCCAATATTCTTTTTAGAAGAATGTAACGTACGTTTAATTTACAAAAGCATTTATAAAAATAATCGTCATCATAATTAACATGTACGTATAATACAATGCATATTCTATATAACAAGAATAACAAGATGTTTTATTGTGGTAACAAAAATATTCTCTGGTAGGAATACATTATAAATAATACAATTAATAAACCCTTTGTATAAATAACTACACGCTTATATACTATGAATATAACACTTAAAATTTATGATTGCATTTATATGATCGCACAGAACAAGATCCAATTAAACAAAAGATCTTCTGATGAAATTAAAAATAGAAAACGCTGATGAAGCATAGCTCATGATAAAATAATAAATCTAAAGAAAGATTGTTCCTCTATAACAGAGAAAATTATACAATTTTTTATAAACGCCATGTCTTTCTTTTCTTCCTTTTTGCCTTAAGTCAAAGATTTATTTACTTCCGATGACATTTATGAAATACGGTTATTAAATATTATGCAATAAGAAGTAAATTAATGTCATTATATATTTAGTTTATGTTCCAAGTAACAAAAATATTTTATTACTAAATATCGACTGATTTTGATTGAACCTTATGATTACGGTGATTAAAATGAGTAATTGAGCAATTGATTGAGCGCGACTTTTACTCAATAATCAGAAATTTGGTAACACTTCTGATATTCCTTAATCTAGTTCTAAAAAGTGTCCTTAAACTACAAACAAAATTGATGAATATGAATGCGAGAAGTTTGATAAAATTTTTTTAAAAATGATCACTTAAGTTGCACCATTTTAAAAAATAGCAAATGTATTTATAAACGTAACGTGTGAATAAAAAAATATTCTGTTTATTTGTAAATCTAATAAGGGTTATCACTAGCATTTAAAAATTGTTCAAAAAGATCACTAGAGATCGTTAAAAAATCTGAGTTTCTCGTCGCAAACGATCGTGATAACGGTTTTTAAAAATCCGTTCTTGTTTTTGGGATCTCTTAAAAATTCCGATACCTTTTCGAAAATCTTATCGTATGTTTCGAGATTTTTAAAAATGTTTGAAAGCAGTCCTCCATCTTATGTATCATCTTCAAATATCTTCAACGAGTTCTTTTGATTCGCTCAAATTACGAAAAGTTGAGAAGTAATAAAACAGATAATGTCATTTAAAAAAATTATATGTTTTATAGATTATATGGAATCTTTCCTTTCCCATCCATCTTAAAATTTGTGAATTTGTTTTAATGTATTCTCAATATTTGTTTCCAATTTAAACATTTGAAAATCAATCATCCAAAGGAAGTTTTATGACACACAAACTAAATTCTTTTTTTGTCTTTTGATAAGTCTTCAATTATTTTCTTTTCAGTCAAAGAATTTGTTTTAAGAAACATCTTCTGGCATTATATTGGAATATGTTTTATGTGAAAAATTTCAGAGGTTTAAGTAGGCTACAAACTCTCGTAGAATGCACCCTTGTTTCAAAAATCCGAGAAAATTAATACATTAGCTCTTATCAATAAAGTTCAATCATTTAAATTTGATCTTAAAAGTCCTTCTGCATTCTTTCATAATATTTTTAGTTTCTGTA
Organism: Bombus haemorrhoidalis; assembly: GCA_014825975.1. NCBI lineage: Eukaryota > Metazoa > Arthropoda > Insecta > Hymenoptera > Apidae > Bombus > Bombus haemorrhoidalis. Next base: position 6,012,473 of record CM026176.1, read on the forward strand.
TAGATATTCAACGTTTATAGAGTTGGTGTGTCAGTAATTATGCATTTTGTTAATCAATGCACCAGAATCTTTAAACTCTAACGTCTTTTAATATCATTAAAAGGTTGATTCAGTTTCAAGACTGGGCTCTTGTTTAAACATCCTGAATCCTGTTACACTAGTCACGTCTTCTTGATTCGAAATAGGTGTAAGATCCCTCAGGATCATTACAGGACTTCCACTACTCAACATATGATCCTGAGGACTTAATGGAGCCATATTTGTTGGGGTTAAAGGACTGCTAGGACTCTCGTTGCTGCTCACATAACTACCAGGAGCGTTTGAAATTGGTATTGGAGTTGCAACACCATTGATCTCTGCTGTTGCACCACCTAAGAGCATCTCCTGCAGTAAGTTGTCAATGTGTGCGACTCCAAACAGTCTGACAAACTGGATTTGTTCGATCATTTGCCAAGAAATGGACTGTAGAGCTGGTAAAGTTAGAAGGATCTCACCAAAACGACCACGACTATCATATTGTCGGTCACTTATGTAATCTTCCAAGTTAATCTGAATTTGATAACGCAGTTGCTTGATTCGCTGTGGTTCACTTAGGCCTTTTGCATCTGTTAACAGAAAGATTTTGGATTATTTTGGATTAAAAATAATATTAGTGAAAATCAGATTATTTCAACCAATTATTAATTCAAAAATTTTATGAAATAAATATACATATTGCATATCAAAGTAACTCAGCCCGCATGAACAAATTTTACTTTATATTTTCGGCTGACTTTTATTATACATATATTTACACATATTAAAAAGCAGAGCATGCGTGCATTGCTTGCAATCCATTTCGGCATAGCGACGGTGACCGCGCCGATCATCAATTAAATCTCATTGAGACAATCGTTCTCGCGTGCCGGCAAATCTTCGCCGAATGACACGCAAATTCTACGTTGTTCTTCAACTTGACATAACCAATAGGATATTATCGAAGATTATCTTGGACCGAGAATAACCGTGATTGAAAGAAGCTTTTATTTCTTAAGACTTCATAAGAAATTCATTTAAATATACTAAAAGATTTGTTTGTAATATGTATAATAAACGTTTTGTTTGTTACTACGAGTAATAAGGGGTTTCACTTATTTATAGCAGGAGTTAATGGTGACAAATGGTGATTCAATAGGGAATAAGTGAGTGAAAGATGAGTGAGAATGGAAGATGATATAAATAATAAGATACGAATGTATTAGATGCAACTGTATATCAACAAATTTGTACTTTCTAAAATATTAAAAAAATATTATACTATATACAAGAATTTCAAGCTCTCAGAACAAAAATACAATAGAAGCATGTCAAGTATATGCCAAAAGGAAGCTAAGGATATTCAAGTTTCTTAAAATAAAAATAAAAAACTTATTTTACTACAATTTAACTTCAAAATAACAAAGTTACCTAAATCGGTTACGTTTAGACATCACTACATTTACTTATTACATGAAACAAACATTTGTTTTTATTAAACCATGCTTTATTTTATTTCAAAATATTATTACATATTATACATGTTATATTATTTGAATCAAAGAAATACTTACTGGGATCGAAAAAGACGATGGCCTTTAAGCAAGCAAACTCCGTATCATCGATCTGTACTTCGTTCAAAGGCTTCACCAATTCATCCATTACCCTGATACCAACCTTACTAATGTCCAGATCCTGATTACGGCCCTCTGCGGATAATGATATGACTGATAAACACGGTTAAACCATTCCTATCGACACCTATTACCATTTGACTGAGCCCGGATTATAGTTGGTGAAGTATTAAAGGAAAGCAACGACACCACAATAAACAATACGTCAAACTTATTTTCTTTTTGCACTCATGCTACTGCAACTAGCAACGTGAAGACCGGACTCAGTCTCTACTAGCTACAACCCCAAATATTTTTCGTGCAATTTATTCAACGAGACTATCGATAGCTTTGTAAATATCTAGCTAATTATTTTGAAGAATGGAATTTATGAAATATCTTTTTTTTTTATTAGAATAATGAAGCTTTCCTTTGTTGTTGGGATAGTGGAGTTTCAGAGGTATTTTAATTATTTTGTTTTATGTTAATTGGAAATTTAATCAAATTGGGAACTTGAACTGAATCGCTAATAATCTATTGTAACGATTGATGTAATATAAATTAATTAAAAGAAAAATTTGCATAATTGTATTTAATAATTGCAGTTTTTGTAGATATGTTTGAATAATTACTTTTGGGAAACATAATTTTTTATATATTAAATAACTTTTTATGCTATCTTATAGTTTACTATAAATTGTATTAATTAAAGTATCGATTGTCTCAGCTCACCATAACGATTTCAATGTCACATTATCCCAGTGTTAAGTACACGATTATTTTCCACAAAACTTTAACAGAAATAGAATAATACATAAAAATAAATTAAATATTTATTCTTAACATCTAGTGATATATGAGAGATGATTCATCATGCAATAGTTTATATTTCTCTCACCTATATTTTCCTATAGTTATGCCAGACCTATTTTAACAAGTACGAATTACAATTAAGAAACTTATCAATCACAAGTAAGCTCTACTTTTTACTTATAATTATTTTATACTTGGTTACACGTAAGCTAAAAGATTGCAAATAAAAAAATGAAAGTTTTTTAGCTGGTATTTTAGTTAGTTTAGCTGGTAATTGCAATTCAATAAATCCATCATAGAAGTCTTAATTAACACTGTTTAAAATGAAGCAATTGAATTTTTTACATATATATTTACATATCATAAAATAAATTCCAAACATTATATCATAAGAACGACGTTTTCGATACTTTAGAGAATGAATTGCAAAAGTCCAAATACACAAAATAAGATACTCGCTCAGGAATTTGATTGAAAATAATTTTAAAGTACCTCAGATAAAGATACAGTGGCAGAATTAGTATGTTATCGCAAATTTGGAATAACCATAATATCTTAGATATCTTTTTATATTTTTCATAAAAATTTGCAGATAATTACAAATATAATTTTTAAGAAACAAATAATTATAAGTAGAAACAGGAATACAAGATTAACAATTTACATTTTATTTTAACAATAAAGTTAGCATAAAAGTTATAACAAAGTTGTACAAATTTTGTAAAATATTTCAATTTTGATAAAATAATTTTAAAGATATCTTATTATGTTTTCGGACAACTTTTTAAAACAAATGTGATTTATTCTTATCTCTTCCGAGACTCGCAATCTAATGAAATCTTATCTGTCGATGACATCGACGGATCGAATATTGCGATAGTATCTTTATTATGTCGGGATAATAATACCTTCAGTTGTTTCATACCGCCAAACTGATATCGTGAGTAGTCACGAAAAAATATATTTTGATGCGATAATCGATTGTTAAGAAGGTTGCTTGGCAAAAAATTTTCCCTCCTTTCCTGTCTTGAAACTTGATAATTTTTTACAAACAAAATATATAAAAATTTCTTTTAATTTTTTGGTGCTAGATTGTATTACGTATTATGTGATCTATAGTAAATTATTATACATTTATCACGAACTACTTTTTACTCAAACTATTATTTAAATTATTTTATAAACAATATTGTATTATCTCGTTTTTATACATACGCATGAAGGTGTTAGGGATGACCGAGATATATTTATTTATAATTTTTATAACAGTTTTATGAATTTTCATGGGTCTTTAAATTTGTAAATCAAGGTGAACATTGAGGATATTTTATTTCAATGAATCAATGTTATAAATAGTTTAATGAGGTCCATAATCATTAGTGATTGAATGATATACTGTTCAAATGACGTAGAAAATACTTTAAGCATGAATAGGAGCATTTATTTTATCAATTAGAAACTGTTATATCAGATTACATATAGAGATATAGTTAGATTTCGTATTACAGATCGTATGTTATATTGGTAACATTGAAAGAACAGTTGATAATTGTTTTGGAGAACATTGAGATACGTCACTATATTTTTGATAGGGTATTCCCATAATTATATGTATGTATTATATAAACTTATTTGAGCGAAATAAATATTTGATTCAGTAATAATAAAAAGTTTAGCATAAATTTGTAACAAGTTTATCATTCAATGTGTCAAAAATTAAATAATCTGATTTAAAGCAATTTATATATTTTCACTAAATATGCATTCTTTGCTTAACTATTGATGAAAGCTGTGTTACTACTACAGTAGTTAGTAATTGAATGTTTTAAAATGATGGTTGTGTTAGTATCAATTTTGTTGTTAGCAATTTTGGGTTAATCTACAAATAATATGATTATTTGAAAAAATTTATCATATAAGCTTGACCGTATAGCTTTTTTTTAATCCCTTGATGATAGCTTTTCTTATTTATGCTTTAATATTACTTATACGAAATCAAAATTTGTTGTTATAGATTTTTCATTACATTATATGAAATATTATACTGCAATCTTACAGTAATAATCACAGTAATGTAACGTGTACAATATGTGTATAGCATAATATAAAAAAATCATACATATTTTATTAGATGACAAAACCAAACTTCTTATATTACTATATCTACTAATATTTTCATCGTCGAGGGATTAATCATAAAAAAACGTGTACCACCACCCAAGAAGCAACCACAGAGAAACGTACCAGGACAATTCTTGGTTATGATACAATTGTTCCCAAGAAGAAGAACATCTTGTAATTGCATACTACGCCTGGCAACGCCTAGGAGAAGATGTTCACCCGCGTGTGCCCTCAGGAGTGCTACCTGATCATCAAGGGTTAATTCGCTGAAAGCGGGTATGTACTTAGCCCATTCGACCAGGATAAGAAGCTGTTGTTTCATACTATCGCAAACGTCGTTTATGTTGGCGATTTGTTTTGTGCTCAGGTCTATATCGCTGTTCGGACTGCCTAGCTGTTTAAACATAATCTCGAATTACTCATTACGCGATTTATGTATATTGAATAACATTGAGTTATACCACAATATATTGAGTAACATTGAACTACATTTTGTAGGTTTATTAATTAAATAAATTATTTCTAGTTAAGAGAATATATGGAGGTTGTAAGTATTAAAATATAATAATTTATTATTCTCAATGTATAACGGTTCTACATCTCAATTGGCACAAAATTTAAATAATTTCAACTTTCATACTGCGAAGATCATAACCTATCGTTGAAGAACAAGAGTAAGCGAATGTTTATCTACCTTGATATTTGCATTAAGCAGGTCGATATTCTAATGTTAAAATTACCACATTAAATTTTTTTCATTAAAACCAAGAAACAAAAGAATAAATAAAGCTTAAACTTCACGCAAACTGACCTCGAGAGCAGCACCAACTTGTCTACTAAGCATTTCCGCCTGAAGAAGAGAAACAACAGAAAGTCCGCTTCCGTTATTGCTTTGTTCTTCATAGCTTGGCCTTCTACAACTTATCCGATCTCTTTCATTTTGTACGGCTGAAACAAAATAAGAAAACAGTAAGTTCATTTCACTCCAGTGATGACTTATAATATACATAATTGACTCATTCTTACAAGCCCTTTTGTATACTGGTATATTTTCTTTGAGTCATTAATTAACTGCTTGAGAAGTCTTGCAATTTTCTTTTTATTTTATCACGTATACTTCGTTTTTTTCTCATATTATAAATAAAAAGAAATATTTTTGACAGATGAAATTATTACAAATATCAGGAAAAAGCATTATTAAGCTTTTTTGGAACTTTTGCAACGTCATTTATTATATATATATATAAATTAGATTATAGCTTCAAGTTACTTTTGCTAGTCATGATCCGATTTAACGTTAATCGTAAAAAAAAATTACTTGATAAAGAAGAGTAAAGAATTTGAATAGTTTCTTCAATGGTAAGGTAATATTAGCTTCAAGGTAAGTTTCCAGTTTCCTAAAAGGGCTATAGGCGATTAGGTGGCTATTATAATTTTTCACAAATAATATCAAAGTCGTATAAAATCTTACTAGTAACTTACAAATAATAGTAACTTTTCCCTAATTAAGTATATCGCATGCTACAATTTATTTTATTAATAATATAATCGCCCATCCTTACTAATATTTATTAAATATGAAAATATTTATTAAAATGACGTTAGAATTTTTGCGCATACCTTCCTTTTTCATGCCAGCCTTGAAACATTTCCTTAATCTGCAATACCTACATTGATTCCTCTTGTCCTTATCTACTACACAATTTCTACTAAATCTGCAACAAAAAAGGTATTACATTTTCAATAATTTATAGATTTTATTATATATAATGATATTTATTATATATTTATTCATTATATATATTAAAATCTATAAATGCTATAGCAACTATACCGTATAATATATGGAGAAATAAGAAAATAGTTTGAAGAAAGAATTCACTAATCTAGGATTATATGAGATGCAGAATGAAGCATTTAATGAATTCATGAATTAATTATTTACTACAAATAATTTGCTACATGCTTCACTTTGAAATATTGAAGATTACAAATGAGGATTAACTTTCCATGATAATTTTACATAGTATAATTTACCAATAATAAAGCAATCAAGCAATATTCATTAATATCTCGAATATATGTATGTCATAATCAGTTATTATATAATCTCACTTCACATTCATCATATATTACAGTATGAGTAATTTCGAAATTTATAACTAACTTTAATGAACTTATATAACATTTTGGTTTGTTCATAATTTTAAAGCTAATTATCATATAATCTTATTTGATGCTTAACATATTTACTACAATCAATGATTTGAAAAATGTGCAATTTGTAATAGAGTGAAGTATTACATCAATATATCATTGATATTAATATTTATCATTATAAGTGAAAATGTGTAGTTGATAATATGAGCAATTTTTATCGAATATTACATAAGAATATTATAAGAACGTTTATCAAAAACTGCTAACATTAAAATTATCAAACAATCTTTAATTTCTAATTAGCCCGATTTTTGAAAATTCAAGTGCAAGTCATCTAAATTTTAAAATTCCAAATATACTTCCAATTAATTATTAAAAATACATTTTCCATGAAATCTACACCTTAACCGAAATTTAAAAATTAAATTATTAAAATCATTTTTAGATATTATTAACATCTTAATTTCTAAAAATATTTCGTTAACTTGTTAATTCGTTGTATTGTACATATTTAAGAGTAAAAAATTTTTATTACTAACCCATTCGCAAATGTTATCAATTATCACAAAAATTCATTAGTCATAGATATTTCTCAAATGGAAGATACAAAAATAAATGAAAATATCTGAGTTCTAAATATAGATAGGACTTTTAAACAGACAAGTCATGGAGATTTTTACAAATGCAATATTTCAAATATTTCATAAAAGTGAAATAAATCGCTCATTTTTCTATGAAGCGAGATCCTTCGTTGTGTCTTATCACATAAGTATCTTATGTCTAAAATTATTGGAATTACAATTAATACTCTATTAATTGAATTTCTGCTGATTAAATTCGTTTATTCGAATTTGAGCTCCTATTATGTGAACGAAAAATAATAAACAGTGGGGGGAAATATGGTATGCTTCTATTACACGAACTTAAACTATACGTATGAACTCTAACAAACATACTGTTTGTCTGCCGACAAGTTCAAATAAATGAAGTTGTACTGTAGTTGTAGGCCTTTAAAAATTTATTCCGGTCCTGGGTCAAGATCTAATTTTAAAGGAAAGGAGAAGAATTTCACCAACCTGCAGGTGTAAAGATGGTTTTTTCTGACTGATCGCCGGAAAAAACCTTTGCATCCGTCGCAAGAAGCAGCGCCATAGTGCTTGCCAGTTGCGCGATCACCGCAGATCGCGCAGTGCTGCGAAAGCACGCCACCTACCCCCGATCCTGGCAAACTGAGGACCGATCCTCCAGCTGCTCCCGCGCCCATGCTTAGATCGGTATCTGTAACATGACAAATTTTCATTTATTATTTTATTTGTAGATAAGTGAAACTTAACAAAAAATTGGTGATCATTTTACCGTATTCAAAAATTTAGAAAAGATACTATACATATTCTGATAGTCACTAACTTTTTTCTAACACACAGTACAGATGGCTGTGGATATGGTTCTCCATTAATTTGACAAATTCATTAGGAAGAAAATTTTATTTTATTAATAAAATTAACATTTTATTTTCGAAATTTATTTTGAAAAATTTTATTAATGTGATAGTAACGAAAGGAATTATCCACATTAGATAAAATTCTACGTTTATTTGGAATGCGTAAATGTACCTGTTTATATACACATCAATCATTGTAAATATATGTCATATCTTCACTCCCTAACTATCCAAATAATCCTCCAGCTGTTTATCATTTTCTATTTGCTGTGTTGGTGCTTCGTATCTCTTCGACAAGTCATTTATCATAGCTAACTGTGTTTTAACTTTCTACTCAAGTATTTCTAGCCAAATACGATTATTTTAGCTATGTTAAAATAAAATTCCAAAGGACTAAAAATATCTATTTGTTACAAATATAATCGATGTGTTTGTTAGAAAAAATTCAAATTATGCCGTTAGATTATAATAAATTTTCCTTTCGCCTAAAATCACAAGTGAAACAATTCCACTGTAGACCTAGTTCAAACCAGACAGCTAATTGCAAGCTACGAACAATAAATGATCCACTTTCAAGCAGACTTATGAATAGATAGCTCCTATCGTAGCTGTACAGATTGCTATGTACTTTACTCATTTGTCTAGAAATATCTTCGCAGAAAATACGGATTGGGCATAATTTTACATACATAGTGAAATTGAATCTATGTGAAATTCAAAATTAAAATAGAAACATAAATATATTTTATCGATGGTCCTTTTCAAATTTCTTTGTCAAATTAGCGATAATCTAGAATCAAATTCTGATGCCATAAATAAATAATAAAGATCTTCCTGAATACCGATTCAAGTAATATGAAAAAAAATAACCTCAAAGGTACAAATACAATCTAGCAAACGGATAACATTTCCTAGATAGAATAAAACCAAAATCTTGTTCCGAGAACGAGGATCATTTCTTTATCGATACGAGACGTACATACATATAAATGCCGATATTTAGTGATAAAGAGAGTCGGATACGTCGATTTCTATTCTAGCACGTTTTCTTTACGAATCTTCTGTTAACAATAAAGCTACTGATAAGTCGCGTTCTTTATCAATCACGAATACTAATGTACATGTGTTCATGAGTTAGATACATTGTTGCCTTCGCGGGGAAATTTTCAAGGAAATAATTACAACTTTATAAATAGATCTGCATGATTTTCAGGAATAACTTCATCTTCTTACAAATACAAATCCCAGCAATTTTAAATCTCTCAATGTTCAACTTTTTTAGGTTACGTTCATGTGACGATAATTAATTTTGTTATCTTAACTATGTTATTTAGTTTTATCATAACTATGAAATATTTTAGATGTTAGGATATCAAATTTTGCAATTAAAAATTGTCAAGAAAATTCATGAAAACAATATTAAAAGTCCAAAGAACTTGTTAGCTTGAACACTGAATTCTTTAAATCTTTAATTCCTAAATTTTCTACTATTGAATTAAAAATACAAGTTCTTCGACAACCAAAGAAGATAAACGAAGAAAGCGGCGGCTAGAAAGAAAAAGTTCGAAACTGTTCTCTTTATTGTTTCAACTGTTCAGAGTGTATCAATGATCACTCGGAACAGGACCAGACGTTCAAATATTTATCCATCTTGTTTTCGTGTTATTTTTAAGATTGTTCGCGATAGTCGTTAAAGAATCGTACTAATACCACCGTAAAAATAGGTGAGGCATCAGTGTTGGGATAACAAGCGGCTTAAGAGGCATAACATTGGAATAACACGAAAGAAGGAGCTAAAAGTGTTAGCACTTGCTGAAACAGGAGTCAAGAATTTGACTACTGTATTAACATTGAATAGTTTCGATAAGACATGTATATGTGCATATAGTGAAATAAAGTGAATAACAAAGTAAGATTATATTGTTTACAAAATAAATATTTGTCCGAAAAGTAAAGTAATTGAGCCAATAATCTCGAAGTAAACAAGAAGAGTTGCAATATAGCTAATTGCGGGAAGTTAGATTAAAAATTATCTGAAATTAAACAGATTATTTTTTTGTGTATCAACCATGACTCTACAAAAAAGGTATCAATATGATTAAATAAATAAATAAATAAATATATATATTATAGAAGACTAATTAAATAATCATCAATTACACTACTTTTAAATAAATAAAATTATATAAAATTGTTTGTTACTTTATTTTCATAAATAAAGCATTGAATTTTTATTTTACTGCAATGGAGAGACGTGAAGCTATTGCACAGAAATTACAGTTTTATTTTCACGCGGTAAAAACATCGAGTTAGGTCATCACGGGGTTAAGTATGCAAAGTACTTAAGGTCCTTGAGATAATATTTGAATATTCCTGATAAACTATTGCAAAAAGACTTTCAGCTCGCTATGAAATAGCGATAACGTTAAATCTTCAAGTATCTATTACTATTATAATTCAATCTAATTACTAATTCTATTATGATGTTTCTTCTTGATTATACAATTTTGCTTAGTGTACGCTTACTGATTCAGCATTAGTAATTCGTGTATTATTATGATCATTAATAATTTACTTTAATTATAAGTTTATTAAATTACTATAAAATAAATTGTGTCAAATACTTTTAATTCGTTATTATAAGTAATAAAAAATAATTTATATATGCCTTTAATATCTGCAATACAATTTTAATTTTTTTCAATTTTATATTATTAACGTAGTTGATAAAAAATTTTACTAATAGGTTTTATGCGTATTTCTGTATTTATATCATCGTTCTTACCATTTATATTTATATCTATAATATTTTATCACAGTCATAAATCATATATACGATTTATAATTTTTAAGACTCACACTTTTGACATTTTAAGTGATGAATTTAGGGATTTTACAAAGTAAACACTTTGTAATATCTCTAATCCGAGAATTATCTTCATCTATCCAACACCGACCATATTGTCAACAGAATTCAGTCAACAAAAAGAATATCTTGACGAAGAGAAACGAGACCGTCGTAAAAGTATTTCATAATAGGACAAGATAGGAAAAAGAATAAATACTGATTGCGGTGGAAAATGATGTAGAAATAAAAATTAATTAATCGCGTGTCATAAATTATTTCAAGGACCGTTCACTGTATTTTCTTCTGCATATATCTTTTTTTTATAATACCTGCAATGTCTCGTGCGCATAAGATATAAACGAGTTCTGCATTATCGGTTGTAACAAGCTTTTTTTCTTCATTTTTCTGACCCAGTGACATCTCACGTTCTTATCTTGCAGATTTTCCACGCTTTCTGGCCGTGATAGATAAAGGATTCTTTTGAATAATAAAACAGCGGACAGATGCTATTTAACACATGCCACTAGACGATGAATAGTTTAATACGTTTAACATTCCAGAAGAAACATTCCAGAAGATCGAGAGATTGTTTAACACTTACTATCGAATAAAGATTCCTTTTTAAATTGTTTTATTGCCAATGTTAATATCATTCGATAATGCTATTCAAATGTTAAGGTTTATTTTAATGTTTGTAAGAAATATTTTACATACTTTTCTGTAAAATTCCATATACAAAAATGATGTTATATACGCACATGAGGGCATATTTTGTTGCATAGATAACATATAGGTTATATTTTTAGCAATTAAAAATTTGGAGAAATTCTTCCACATGGAATTTTATTTATATGAAACGATCATTCTAAATGCATTTTAAATGCAGAAATTCTCGAGATATAAATAACGGAAGCGGATAAACATCACAGAAATTCGAATTATTTTTTTCAAAATAAACCCATGGAATAATGTTCGATCTTGGCAATGAAAAGGAAACCATCAGCCATTTATACCACTACTCATTCAAACCTTCAATTCAACATTCAACAATTATTTAATTTTGTTAATATCCAACACAAATAATAATTATAATTAATGATATTTCGTATCATTCAAATATATCATTTATAATATATAAATAAGTCAGCAATGTGTGGCATAAATTCGATTTCTAAACATTGTGTTACACAAACTTATCATGCGTTATGTTTTATTAGTTTCTCAAAAAATTCTTTGAAAGCATTCATTGACATGCATATGCATAATTCCTTAGGTTATCGATGTTTAGTCTTTTATATTCAAATTTTTATTTTCATTATAAAAATAATTTATATACGCTTTTAATGATGCAAGCATAAATGAAAATAAAATGAATCATTTACATCGTTTCAAACAAAATGCAAGTCTAAAATTTCTGTTCGATAAGTTTAAAATATTTAAAATCAAAAAAGCAAATTTTTATACAACTAATATTATTGCGTAAAGAATATTATTGTTTTTACAAGTAATAATCAAATTGAAACTATTTACTATATATTAATTAATAATGTGAAAGGAACGGCTTTAAATGGTTGGCATTCTTTATTTACTGTCGTTTCATTAAAACATGTTCAATATATATATACATACAAATTCACGTTTTCGGTTTTTAGGAACTGCTAATGAATCAACAGTAAGAATGGAATGGAAGAAAGAAAGTCGATAAATTACATTAAAAGCGCTTACTTGAAATTCATAATAAATTCAAATTATCACACGCGTATTTTCAAGTATACCAAGAAATAGAAAATCTGTATATAAAATGATGAAAACGTTGATTGGACGGTGACGTGATTTCTGAGAGAAAGAATAGTTATTAAAATCAAGTAGCTTACGAAATGATTTATGTACTTCATAAATAATCAAATTTAAAATTCCCTAAATCGCAAGCCATGTTCAGCAAACATTATTTAATAAACATACTAAATTAAGGTTACAATTGAAATTTAAATGAATAAGAAATAAATATTTTCTCAGTGTTAGTTTTCATGTTATTTTGAATAATCCATTATATGATAGAAATTTTAATGAGAACTATACATTATCTTATCTACAGTTGATCCAAATATTTTCAAACACCCGGTATAAATGGTCTGTTCATATCAGTTTATTTCCTGTATACAAAGAAAATTTTTTCAGCATAAATATGCGACAGAGTATAATTATATCGATAATACATCGATGTTGTGATTATGTGAAATATAATATATCGATTCTATTTCGCATCGCATACCAAAGTGAACGAGACCTGCCTTAACTCGAGCCAAAGTCTAGTTCCTGACCCTATTCACTGGTATCTTTCGACGATTGTGTCTCTGATTATATGTCTCGATACTCTTCCAGCCAGTACAAATTTCATTCTAAACGTATGCAACATATCTGCAGTTTATAATCTGATGACTCAAAGTATCAAAAGAGAGATGGAAATAATTTTTAATTTAAAAGGAATTCCTTGTTATTGTTATTAATTTAATTTGTATTTATTATAGTATTAATTATTGTTAAATGAAATTTTAAAATATCTATTTCCAAAGCTTTGGTTCATTTAATTATCTTTGAATTTATATTCTTTTCTAATCTAATCAAGCACAAACAAACATCTTAGATCATCCAGTATAGTGCTTTCTAGCTCTTCTATTATCTTACTATCAATATAAACATCACACACAATATCAGTAACAAACATATACAAACATGTATCACCAAAAAAGGAAACAACACATATAACAAGATCGAAACACGCGTTAAGCAATTAATTTGATTTACAATGAAATTGTCCTAACCTCAAACCAGTCTGATCATCTTTCAGTGAAAATAAATTAAATGGGAAAACGAAATGAATCTTAAGAGAACAAGAAAAGAGGATGACAAAAGGTGATAGTGTTTAAAAAAGTTCCTGCTTTCTTATAAACACGCATCCGCTAACTCTAGACTATTTTGCTGACACGCGATGACAAGCAGAACTTGCAGAACTGACCCTCATGACGTAATCATCGCGATTCACTATATGTATAGCAGCCTATTCTACCTCCTCTCTCAATCTTCTTCACAATGCTTGTACATGGCCATTCTATTTCATTCGATTGATGTATATGTATGTGCATATATGTAATATTCCAAATTTTTATTTGTAGAATTATATTTGTATAATAATAATTTGCATGAAAAATTAAAGTTAGAAATAAAAGTAAACGAAGAATGAAGCTTGTGAAATGCTTTAACAAAGAAAATAGCGAGTTTAAATAGATATAAATATAATTTAAAAATACATACACATTAAATTTTTGATTTTACAATAGATATAAATATAAAAAATTTAAATAAAAAATTTGGTCTTCTAATATAAATAATTCAACAGAAATAATATAAGATATATAACAGAAATAATATAAGATATATAACAGCTAACATAAGCCAGTATAAATATACGATTTTGGAGAGTTTCCAATTTGTTCTAAAATTAATGGCTGTTTTCTGACTGCAATTAACGATCGTGAGAATGACTGAACAATTTGGCAATAGCTCTTTCCAAACTTACTGCAAACTTTCACTTTGCTCACAGTTATTGGTAAGTTCCAAGATTTCCTGTAGTAGGATTGGAAGAAACACATGGGTTAATGGCGATATGTTTAAAATGTATATGAAATGTTTCAAGGTTATGGAAGCTCTACAATTATGTACACAGTAGGAAGCGAATGAAGAATCAAACAAACAAGAAACGAATTTCTTTAGATGTCGTATTTCGTATGCAATATTATGTAATTACGAGAAATAAAAACTAACATTTAGTAAATCAGGAATATATTGTAAAATCTTGTAATTTTATGGTCAATAATAAATTATCGTTTCTCTTTTCCTTTTGTATACTCGTAGGATTCTCATATTTGTCTGTATGTTTCAGAATATTAATGGGGAATGTATTAATATTAATTTCGTTTTATACTTAACCTTGCAGTAAACTCCAGTCATTAATCCTCGAGTTCGTGATAATCATTTGAGACAGTATAATATATATTCTATACATTTTTTTACCATAGTATGTTATACTACTTTATTTGTTATATCACATAAATGAAATAAATTAGTGATCATTATCTTAATGCTTTAAATACTTTAATACTTCAACATACCAATACTATTTCAGTACCTCAATAGCTAAATGACTACGCAATTGTCGATTTCCTAACTTCCCGTGGAAATTACTCTTCATAACAATCACAATTTACATTTCCCAAACACTTGTACAGAAAAATACCGCAGAATTATATGAGAATCGGGAAATTAGTTTCCAATATTTTTACGGATGTTCCGCCACTGTAAGAGAGCTGCAACATGTCATGCAAATGATGCACGCGCGAGCATAAAGAGAGTGGTGAGCGAATAAAGTAAAGTATCGCTAGAGCAAAAACACCTGTCAACTAGTAATCCCCCTTTTTGTCTCTGTTCCTCCAGTAGGAAATTATTGAGTAACACCTTCATACCGTGCAAGCAAACCAGCCATTTTGTAACGCCACATTCAATACCACAAAAAAAAACTAGAATGACTGAGTGTTGACCGGACCTTGATCTCGCGGGCAAGATACTGACGTCTCATCTACTTTTTCGTTCCTGACCGCTTGAATCTAATTCTCCGGCTGATCGTAAAAATCACTGGCTACTTGATTGGGTAGTGTCATGGTGACAAAAAGGGAATGTTTTTGTTTCGTGAAACCTTTGACACTTTTGCTGGAAACTTTAGCATCTTTTTTTAGGTTATGTTGCAAGAATTTAATGTCATAGTGAAATAGGAAGGAATAAGTATGTTTTTGTTTTATGAATCGTTTAGATATTATTTTTAGGCGCTGTTCGTAGAATTTAATATTACGATTGAATATTAAGAGACGAATAATAAAATGAAAATATTCTTTAGTTAAGGATAATTTCGGTTAATGTAAAAATTGTTAGAGATAACTCATAATTTTTGACAACATAATGGTAGCCTGTGTAACGTATTTATGTGAATGTTCTTTAAGATATTTTCTCTTTTACCAAAAAAGAAGCCTCCTAAACACCTTTCTTAACGTTATATTATAACATAACCTCAAAAAACGTAATTTTCGTCAGAATACTGAATAATTCAATAATGAAACCAAGAATAATAGAATAAAATATAGAATAACAGAATAAAATAATAATAAAAGAATCAAATCGATAATTAAATAATTTATAATGAATTATTGACCTTCTCAATACACTAACCTTACTGTTATTTTGAATAATTCAAGAATGTAATTTTTCGAGTACCTGAATAATTATCATCAAGAAACTGAATAATTAATTAGACACTACATCTAGATTTAAATGGCGTACACGTGTCTACATGTTAACTACGTATTATTTCGTAACCCGAGGATCATGTAAATCCACTTCAGAAATATTTACACATGTGCGACACTAGACAAATTTTACGTAACTCCAATATGAGCCTATATAACTGTTTTAAAATTATTGGCGAAGGAACGGAGAGTTGATTGAGCGCAATCAACACAAAGAGTAAACCAACAGATATCGGATTTATTTCGATCTAACTTTGTCGAGATCTTCGAACTTTTATGTCTATATCTCGTCCTCATTTCAACGAAGAAAAAGATTTTGTTATATTTTAAAAAATATTTTGAGGATGTTTAGATTTTAAGAAAGACACGAATTTAAGAAATTAAAAAAATGAAAACATATAATTAATTGGATACTGTGAGTTAGAATGCCTCTATCATTTTTCCAAGGATGATTACAAGGGAATTTTACTTGGGGATTTTTTAAACCACTGTTTATATTTAACATTGATTTTTTTATTTGAATAGTTGGAATAATAAATGAGCAATAAACAGTAAAACAAACAGTTTATCGATATAATCGATCTAGTACATTAGAAGTGAAAAAATGAAATTACTGTTGCAATTGTAAAAATATTTTGTAAATTGCAAAATATTTAAACAATTTAAATATTGAAACATTCAAAAAATTGTACAGTAGTAAAATAGATAATTTATTCAGTCTTAAGGTTAAAAAAGAATATTCCTATGTAGTTTGTTTGTGAAGCTTTTGCTGATTCGTCATGATTGAACATATATACTTGCATAAAACGCAATACTTCGGCATAGACTGTCTAACACCAAACTCAAACACGAATCCGTAAACATGAATTTCAATGTAAATCCTCCTTAATGTGCTTCGATCTGTGTCTTTTGTCATGCAAGAATTTCATTTAGTATTACCGTCAAACAATTGCAGAACCATTTTTTCAAGAATACGTCGTGTTAATAAAAGATGGCATCAATGTTATTTATAATTAATTTGTGCAATTTCTATTCATTTCTTCTCTGTTCTGATGCATAATGTGCAGACAAAAATGTTCGATTGATTCACTGATTTGATCCACTGATCTAATCATTCAGCAACCATTATTGAATATCCAGCAAGAATGTCATACTTAACCAAGATGTCCAAGAACAAACACGTTTCTAGCGTGCAAATAATTACTTAGGGCCACGGCCATGATTCTTGGAAAAATTGCAGCAGAAGTATCCGTGGCCTTCTAATCGAAATCTTCGCCAAAAAAAAAAAAAAGAAGAAACGAAAATCTATATAGTTCTATATATAAAAATATTTTTTATGAATATCTTTCCTTTTCTTAATTAACGATGTGTAATATGTGGTATTTTACGTTATTTTAAAATAGAATCGATTCAAACGTAGGTGGCATTAATTATTAATGACATTTATAAATTATAGAAAATTTAATATTAACTTTATAAGATTTGTATATTTAGCAAATGTGAATTCAATTATTTTCTATTTAAATAACAGTAATTATTTACAAAAATTAATTCTGTATTTCTCGTTGGCAAATTATTTATTATTTATCACAGTTCTCTGAATACTAAACAATTTCTTTTCTTCTAAACAGTTTATCTGAAAATTTATTCCTCTTCTGCAAGTTTATCTTGCTCACAGGAACAGAGATACCAATTAATCTGACTGATATATACAGAGAGCAAAAAAAAAATGCAAGTTCATCATTCTTATAAATCATAGTCGATATATTAACGCTTATATATTTACTATACAACTTTGGCAATAAAGCACTATTTCCAATGCAAAAGGAAGAAAAGATAAGTTGTTAAGATTCTTCTTTAAATGCAAAAATTCGGAATTAAACAAAAAGTGAAAATTATGCAACAATCAAAAATATGAATAAAAAGTTAAAGAAGAGTATGTGAGGTATGCAAATAAAAATTATTTTTATAATGTTTTAATGTCAGGCATATTCATGTTCGTAAACCTGACAGATAAATGTTTACTTCGATTCATACCAGAATTTCTATAATATGTGGCGTGTAATTCTTTTTCTTCCTTCTTTCGATATTTATCACTGTACTTAATGTATTATTAATGAGTATAATGACTGCAATTATAAGGAATATTGTGACGCTATTGATATTTATAATGTACATATATCTTTACAGTATATATCTAGGAAAAGGTAATAACCTATAACCTGTAAAAGTAAAAAAAAAAAAAGAAGAAACGAAAGACTAAAAGAAAATAGCAAAATTCTATGTTCCACTTCACTTAAAAGGAACTACTGACGTGGAATTATGATTCGTTACAAAAATATCTGTTCCTAACCTATAACTCATTGTAAAGGAATAGAACTCGTGGTTCAAACTTTTAGAGGAATAATCTAATTATGAAAATCAACAGTAGCGATGTGATATCGACGGCAGAGAAACAGAGGGAGAAGAGGAGGAAAAAGAAAAAAGGAATGGCGTTTTTATTGGCAGCAAAAGAAATCTTAAAAGTAAAGCGATAAAAGACGTCGTCGACTGTGGTTCACGAACAAGAAACGTGGAAAGTTTTCCACGTTTGAAGGATGAAGCAGTTCTCATGTTTTTCTATTGATCTGCGATTAATTGTCCATTAAATGATCCCTTGTTAATGTTTGCTTGCATTACGCATCATATTATTCCTTATATCATATTAATGTATATGTTAATCAATATTCAATACTATATACCTTTAACGAAGTTATTTATTTTGTTGAAAATAATCACTTCGTTATTTGTTTGTATTTGGATGTTATGTAAAGTACATTTAATTATGTATAAAGATAGAAGAAGTAATATTTCCTGTATTAAGAATATTTCAAGAACTTTAGAAAAGTATTTGTGATCTATATTAATCTGTAATATGTACTTACTATTTTTACTATTAGGTTTATTATTCACATCCTATTTCACATTATCGCATATTCTGCCTTCATATCCACTATCCACTATCACATATCCACATGTGAGTGCACAGCTCACATTTTCATCCCTCATTCCATGTACTTTATCTCACATCTTATACCCCCACACACAATTTCATATCTCGTACCTCACATTCCCTTTCTCATATTTCATATCACACATCCAGTATCTCTGGCTCGTAATTCTCAAAATCCTCAACTTCCTGTAAACGAAAAGAGCCATCCCATATAATGAAGTCAGTTGGCCACAAATCAGAACTCAGAGGAAATCGTTACTTACCAGAAACGAAACTCGCTATTCTACAAAATGAAATATGAGCTACAGATATAGGATAGTAGGTATTAGATTTTGGACATACGATAGGCAGCATGTGAATAGCGCGGGAGGAGGGATGGAGGTCGTAGAGTCTAACGTGCAGCTTTTAACTTAAACTTGTACTTACCTTCTTAGGTATGGAAATGTGGTATACATGGTATGATATAGAACGTGAGGTATGAGATATGGAATGTAGAAGATGCGATAGGATTGGCCGATTGGTTAAATGCGCGCGTACTTACTGAACGCTCAAACTCGATCTTCTCGAAAAAGTAGCCATGATATGATGCCATAAATTACCAATGAATAGATAAAAACTATAAATTAAGAATTACAAAGGAATGATTACATTAACGAAATTATCCAACTAATAATTTTCGTTTATTATTTTATAAAGAAGCACATCAAATGTCGATCAATTTTCTTGTAAGACCAGAAGCGATTTACGATCGCACGCGCGTTACGTATTAACAACATGTGAATCGCATGAACGCGTACAAATCGCTGGAGTGTGTCTTTTTTTCTTATCTAGCAGAGAAACACGTGTCAGAATTGAAAACTGTTAATTGCATAATGAGACGGGAATCGCGAACTTCCTCAAGAAAACTGAAACGATTGCATCACTTTATGTTTTAGAAAGTATAATCGCGAGCGACGCGGGAAAAAGGAAAGAAAAGATGTTATTTCAATCTTTATTTAACGGCTAATTTATTATATAACTTTCCATTCCGACATTCGAAGAACGACTTTAATATTTCCAAGTTAGATGAGGTTTCCCTACTTTCATTTTCGGGCTACGAAATATCCACCGTATGCTTCTATATATTTCCATTTACCGTTACACATTTTCGCTTGAATTATGCATAGAAATTATTCTTAGGGAACGTTTCACGAATGTTAATGGATTATAGCGCGAAAAAATATTCTGAAATGAAGAAGATAAATTATAAGTTAGGTAAAGATAATTATAATTTAAGAAACAGATGATTTAACATTAATATGCGATTTGGATAGAGCATGGAATTTTAGGAAACATTTTGTAGAATTTTATTGAATAATGTTTAAAAGAAAGCAAAGATAACGTAACGTTTAATAACTTAATTTTTTAAATTGATTTATTATTTCATTTTAATAATTACGACTTGCTGTGCAACTGCAAATAATACATTAGAAATAACTGTGTGTATATTATTATTGTTTAGAGAAAATATTTTTAAAATAATCAAAATAGTGATTATTATAAGACTTTAAGTTTGGGTATTGAGTATTGGGTCTCAACAAAAATGCAGTAAGAAGCTCTCAGACGTACTAACTTTTATTTTATTATGCTTAGAGTTTGTATAAAATTTGGGTCTATATATAAAATTCTGCATTTTTGCTATTAAAAGCTGGTTTTTATGATTTTCATTAATGACGCAAAGATTATAATAAGTAGAAATCCACAAAAAATTCAAGTTACAAATAAAGAAGATAATGAGAATATCAAAAGAAATCAGAATATTCACATTAATTAGAACGTTAAATACATTTAAAGTAAACATTCTAACGAAGTTTAACTTTCCTGTGATTGTTGGAACAGATGAGAAAAATTTGTCTTAATTTTTACTCTAATATTTAATCTTTCCACCTAAAAGTTATGTGCTAAAAAGTTATGTATAAACATATTCGACTGTACTTTTATTTCTGAACCCCCTTACACAGATAAACAAAAGCTATTGCTTGGAAAATATTTTGCAACTTATTTATGTAAGTTATTTAATTATCCGTTGACGTAGAAAATAAAAATTTATAGCCTATAATTAGTAAGTTATCAGTTCACTGATATTATTATTTGAGAAACTTTATAAATAACAAATTACTATCTTATCTTATAATATATATATATATATATGTATATGTATATAATATCCTTTGTAACGTAAAATTGTAAAATGTTTAATGAAGAGTTTACAATCTATATCCTGTAATTAATATTATTACTTAATAAATTTTATAAATCGCAAGACCTCGTTATTTCAAAATTACAAAGTCATAAAACATAAATATATAATATCTATAAATTAGCGTGTAAGAGGGTACTGGTGACATTACACATCAATAGCTTAGCCTGACAATGAAAATCTACAAAAAAAAAAAAGAAGAAAAACAAAATAGAAAAAAGAGAAACGTGTTACCAGTGAAGATCAAAATCGGATCAAGGCTATGAAGTTTCAATATATTCACAAACATCAACGAAGTGTCTCCGATTGAACTAATACGCTAATATCAACATGTTCTATTCATTATGTAAGTGGTAGCTAATTGCATTTACGTTCTCGAAGGATTATAATTGTAAATAGTCACATTACACATAAGCACCTTTTTCCTTAACATTGTTATTTTACGTATAAGTAGCGATAAAAAGTTACATTTTTTCCCTCACAGCTACCTATTTCTTATAGCAATAATGCCAATGATTTCCATAGAAATGAATTAAGTAATTCAAATTAGAAATTTTAATTTATCTAACCGACTATTGCATTTGTAGAAAAGCAGGAATAACTTGTATGAATTAATGCAAATTAAGAATTCTGTCATTTTTTTTCAATAACCTTGTAACGTTATTTCTAAATTATACAGAATATCCCATTATTTAACATCCAAACTTTGTCTTGGATGACGTGATGTCCAAATATTAATGTGTCACTGTATCTTCTAAAAACTGTTTTGCATTTTATAATTATGATATAATATCACATACATTAACTATGAGCTAGCTCATTCTCATTCTGACTTAATTCTTTGTATCTTTTACACGTGTTTTTTTTTTCAAATTAGGGATCTTTCCATCTTGCTTTTAAATAATTTATGTCTATTTGTTCTATATATATATATATATATATATATATATATACTTTTTTCGTTTAAGTTTACGCTGGCATTGATATAATAATGTAATTACCAACGTGTTATAAAAGAACATTTTTTCATTCATTTAACACTAAATTACAAGAAAAACACTGAGTATCGTTTAATTTCTTTTATAACTCGATTACGTGTTATTATCCCTCGTCAAATGTAAAACTACTTTTTCTCGAATGACGACAATTATGAGTACCGGCTAGTCCGTCGAATGACTATTTATTTTCTCTTCTCACGACCGTAGATTGCTCGCGCGTGTTCTTCTTGACCTTTTTGTGGATTTATTACAGATCTTATTCTTTACTCGAAACTTTTACGCGTGTAAGTGTTACTCAGAGAAAATATTTGAAGATCTACGGAAGATTAATGGAATATTCGAGGACCTATTGAGAAAATAATTATTGTATAACACATACAACAAGAACATACAGATTTTCTATGATAAGTATTCAAATAATTTTTTATAATGTTATCAATGTCTCATATTATCCAAATGCATCATTAGCAGTCGATATTTTGAAAAAGAAATGTTATTTTCACAAATTCATTTCTCAGAAAGCTGTATCGTAAATAATTGCAAATTTCACGGAAAATTAAAATTAAAATAACATTAAAAAAAATATTGTTCGCAATCGTCGTTCTTCTATGTATTTGATCGTCGCTTTTACGCGAGTCACGTAAAGCTCGATTTCGATAGTACTCATCTCAACGACCTAGGTGACCAATTGAGTCGTTCACAAAGTAAACATGAATTACAAAAGCATCAATAGATAGAAACAGTGGGACGTCTTTTGGACGAGGATAAAAAAAGACACAAGGGACTGTGTTCAAACAGAGGAACTAATTGTATATATGTATAGTGAGATTAGAGAGAAAGATACGTCGCGTGCGTGTCCTATTATATTACGTAAGGGAAATGAGCCAGTGGATTCTATCTTAGTGTGGTTAGACACCGTTTCCGATTGAGTTCGAGAAAATTTATCTGTTCGAACTTAAGAAAGATCTACTATATATATATATATATATATATATATAGTGTTCTGAAAACATGTAACATCTAATACTGCAACGTGATCATTATCTATATAATAAAATTTACTCCTTCTAAGCTGCATAATAGTCGAGTTTATGAGAAGACGAATTTCCGACATTTCTTTGGGTTACTTAATTATCAGTTAGAAGCACCGTGTAGAAAGTGAAAGCAAGGATAACGATTACACATAGTGTTTAACCAACGAATATACGAAATTTCTGGCCACCGATTTTTCTTATACTTAATGAAAGATTTCGGGCGCCATCTGTAAATGACAATCAATGTAGATGCGCATGCGCAAAGATAACGATATTAAATTCCTCATTGTATCTCTCGTTCCTCGTGATCTTTCTGTTATAAAACAGCATGAAAATTTTGTTAGATAATAAGAAATTAAAATTAGACTCTGAATAAAATTATGCTGCCCTTTGACAACATAATTTGATTTGAAATGGATCTGGGTTTACTTTTGGGCAGGGAATAGAATTTCAATAATATTAGCAATGTCGCTATTTAATTCTAACACGAAGATAATACAAAGATAGAAGTGGCTACCTTTTATTTCGTCAATATAACAAAAGGCAGATCCACTGCTTATACGCTATAGAAGAATTCTTTTCATTTTATATACATTCTATCACTGTACATAAACCCTATCTGAATTTCAAATTTGTGATTACACTTTATAGGATGGTTAAATGTAATGTACAATGTAAATGATTAAACAGTATCGTTCAAAGCATCAACTAATGAAAATATTCTGAAATATAATAGAATAGAAGAATAATACATATTTCTAAAAATTCCAGTTCCTTTTCTCAAAGCTTTAATGAATCCAATATGTCAAAAAATATTAGAAATATCTTGATATACAACAAGGAAAAGGCGCAATAATCTCAAGTGAAGTCATTGGTGCTTTAAACCACTAAGAGAGAGAGAGAGAGCTTTAAACACTTCTAAATAATTGATTTTTTAAAGTCGATACATTTATATTAAATACTTATCGGTATTCCTAGAAAAAAAAAAATCGAAATATTTCGAAATTCGATAGAATAAAACGAAACATATTTTTTAACACATTTTCTCATATAAAAATGTAAATGTTTTCATAGATTAAAAAGGTAAGGTCGTACAATAGAAATAGAAGTACATAAAGTGGAAACGAACGATCCGTCGTATTTTTCAGAGACACGTTTATACAACACGACGATGGACTAACAGTATTAATAATTAATGCGAGTTCTTCCGACTAAAAGCTTCTTTTACTTGTTAATTCGCAATTCCCCTTCCGTTTGTCCACTGAATATGGCATTAACATAAGCAAACGGAGAAACGCACGAAAATAGCCCTGCAATAACTGAAACGCTTATCCTGATTTCACGAGTTGCGATTAGTGAATGTCTGATAGTGATGGTCCATGGAAAAGTTATGCCACTTTTCTTACAACGAACAGTTTGTATATATAATCAATCGTTTTCTATATACATAACTTCATTTTATAATTTTCAGGATTGTGGAGACCATGAAAGACTTTTGCAATTCTTAACCTCACTGCGATTCTCATAATCATTGTTCTAGTCTTGCTTTTGTTTCGATCAAACAACAAATTTTTAATATTCTAAGAAAATTTTACATTTTACATAATTTAAGAGTAATTTACTGTGTTGTAATCATTTTCAACCGTTACAAACTTACTTTTCAAGCAGCCGTGAAGCCGAGTATCGTATGCGATCAGAAATATAAAAATAAGAAAATAGAGCACTTGAAATATTACTATTTGAAGAATTAGGGTAAGCAGTCAAGTAATATATCACAAGAGCAATTAAATATTTTGATATTATATTATGGCGTATTAGTATTGTAGTTTACGTTTATGTGCATATATATTGCACATATACAGGGTGTCCAATCTTAATTACTCTTTTATTTGTCATGATACGAAAAATTATTTCAGAGAAAAGTTGTACGATAGGGAGTCATACCGTGCTTTTATCTATTTCACATGATATCGAAATCACCTTCATTTTTCAAAACATTACAAACTCGTAACTTCCGTAGCATCCGCTATCGAAATATCAATTTTTAATTCGACAGAAAAACATAGATACCATTAAAAAGTTTTAATGTCATCTTTACAGAACGTCTCAAGGTCAAACATGTCCCCCTCGATACCATACAGCTTTTATCTGAATGTTGTCGAGAATTTCTCGAAAACAGAGGGCGCATGCGCTCAAATCGTTTTGAGGTTGCTTTATGTATTATTGTTATTATTATTAAATTTTAGAAATAATATAAGGTAGAAAGAAATTTTATAGAAATTATATTATGTCACAATATAGAGACATGTCAATTAATAGATTTTTGTATAAATAATGATACTGTCCTATTTAAGAAAATAAAAGGGAAAAGATTCGCGGGTATTTCAGAAGGTTAATTACTGAGATATCATCGATACCTGTTTCTTCCCGAAGGTTATATAAATTGTCCCGATTAACATAAACAAAAAATTCCACGTGCTCAGCGACGACTAACAGATCACACAAAAGATGAAATTTTACATTCACCCTACACTTGGCCAATCATGTGTGTCGAAAATTGCATAATTTTTTCATTGGCTCATCAGTTTGTTCTTCTGTTGCTTTTACTTTCTGTTAAAAATAAGTTGTCGTCCTCACGAAATTCACAGAGAAAAATATCATTAATTTCCCATTATATTTTTACTGTCATTACACAATTTTTAGCTCTTTACAAAGTTTCTTTAACAATTGATTTGATATCTCTTTCAGTGCCTGGTTTTTTCTATTTTTGGTATTTCTATTCGTCGCTTCATTCAAGCTTTTTCGATAATTTTGTTTTATTCTTGTTAATCAACTATCTATTTCAAGATGATCTCTAACCTAACCTCATTAAATTAACGAGTGAAACTGAAATCAAATTTTAAGTTTGATTTTAATTATTCTGACATAATGAATTTGGTTTCAATAAGTTTAATAAATGTTTAATTTAATAAATTAAATTAAACGATTTCAGTATCTAATAAAAATAAAGATGATATATATATATATATACATATGTATAAAAACAACTAGAAGAGTTAATATAAAAATGAATACAATTGTGTCTATATATATATATATATGGAAACAACAATACAAAAACAAAGGCAGAATTTCAATGAAAAGTACTTTTTGTCATAATCCAGTTTATTATAAGGATATCTTTCTACCAAAATGTTCTACGACATTTTTTGAACACATGCTACTAAATAAAATTGGTAAAGAATCAAGCAAACTAAATTACCAAATATGGGTGGGCGTACATTGATTAATTACGCGACGTAGGTTGACCTACTCATCGGGTGTCTTGAAAATTTTCTACTTTTCACGAAACAAGTGCTCGATTTAGTCACATACACAATTATATAATAACGATAATCGATTCCACAAACATGACGCGATGTACCAGGATACGTTATTACTATCATTTAACAAATGTAGAGTAATTATTATTAATAGTAGATTCTCAGAACAGGTCAGGTAATGGAATAATCCTTGTAAATAAACGTTTAGATTTCTCTAAACTAAATTAGCTAATTAAGTAACTCTTAAATAAGTAAACATACAATTTTTTAACATCTCGTATAACAAACCCTTCGCAGCTTCCCTTATGCTATTCACAAATTTACATAACTAATAAACGTTATTATTTACCAAAATCTCCTTCCAAATAAAGAAGCACAAAATTTAAAGACACCCTATGTGATCAACCCTTCATCAATCAGCTACACGACCCAAAAAATTCCGTAAAAAAATAAAAAGATAAGATACTGACTGCACTCATTGTACTTCCTAAACATTTGAAAAGAAAATATAAAGTCCATAAAAATACAACATATAAAAAATAACAGTGGTTAATATCATAGGCTAAACCGGTTAAAAACATGGCGATCAACCAAGACAAAATATTTACCTGCCAGTCCCATTTCCGAAACAGCGGCAGACGTGGCCTCGCTATCAGACGTGTAAATCTTCGATCAATCGTGCACGAGTTCTCCCGATCTTTCTCAGAAAAAATTCCTCGCAAGTGCCCTCCATTATCGTTCTTATCACCGAGACAACAACAGTAGCCCTGGCAAATTACATTACGGTATGACCGCGGCCTTTAATTACGTAATTTCTCGGCCATCGCACAATCGTTTGTCGATCGAAGCGGAAACACACTCTAACCTAAACCGTTCCGTACAGTGAGCCAGTGCAACGAACTAAGAGGGAGGTTTGAAACACGATAGAGCCGCAGCAAACAGGTAGCTAAAACGCCGTGATGATAACTTTCATTTGTTTCATGACAACGTCGCAAAGACGACTGCCTGGTAAGCAGCTGGCGCGTTTTGCGCTCGGCTCGTGGCTACGGAGTGGGGATAACTCGAGTCTACCATAAGAATGAATATAGCACGAATCGCTGCGATAGCTAGAGATGAGGGGGGCGCTCGCGTTCGAAGATTAGGAGTGGTGGGTGCTAGCCTGTTGGTAGAAGATTAAAAGTAGGGGAAGGAGACGACGGGGTTAGAATTTGGCGCGTAAATGCAACGAGGGTTGCATTCTCTTTTATTTAGACTTGTTATTTTAATATGTTATTTTGATAAGTTAATATATTGATAAATTTAGCAACGAGGTTTGATTTCTATTTTATGAGAACTGTTAATCCTTTCAGTTCCGAATATAGTGGGATCCCATATAACACTTCATATAACATGAAGTTATTATCACGAGAATTGTGTAATTTAAATTTCTATTATGAAAGTAATCCTAGACAAAAGTTTAAAAACAAATTTCTTTTTCTAAAAGAATAAAAAATTCGATCAGTGATTGTTTATTACCCTTGGACATTTTTATTATCATACAATTATAATTATTATGCGTGCAGTCATCGTTAAATATCTATATTTTTATGAAGATTGTACAATGGCTATTTCTTTTGTTACATCAAATATCCAAGACCGATAGAAATTTTCGTTAAAACAATTGATTCTTTTCTAAAGAAGAAAAGCAACAGAACTTTGCAATCAATCTAATATTTAAATACTATCCAATAATGATTTCACCAAGTACGTTCGACTCAAGGAATTTAAAGAGCATTTGAAACACGAGAGGCACATAGTAAAGAAGAATTATTACGAAACATTAGCGAGATGGAAGACGATGTCTCTCATCAGCGACTGGAAACATACAAGAAGATGCTTTCTCTTTAGCTACGACCTTGATTGACCCTGAGTAACTATGGTCACTGAATTTGCCGGAATGTGAATTACATATACTCGTAGGTATACAGAAACGTACTGTTATGTATAAAGTGACCTTCGTAACACTGTCTTGTGCCACAATACGTGATCCAGGAAAAATTTGAGTCGATTAATTGATTTTCTAAAACGTCTTGATTTTATCTCCTATGTATGTATTTTTTTGAATAATATTTGCATATATATGAGTACTTATAGAAAATATCTAGTTTCCCATCTCATTTTTCATGTTAAATGCTAAATGTTAAATGATAACTTGCTATTAAAATAAAATAAATAATGGGTTATTATATTTTATGAGGATAACCTCAATAAAAATAGATACTATGCCGTATAATGAAAATATGCAAACAACACGTGAAAGAAAATGAATCTCGACTGCAATATTACATAAGTTGAAAATCGTAGGATATTGCATCAGTGATCGCACGAAGGACATTCAAAATCGTCAAATAGCATTTTTGCTTGAAAGATCTTACGTCAAGAGCAAAGAAATCTGAGGTCGAGTAACAGTCGATATACATGTATGTGTGTGCAGTAGTGATTCATAGCATAACACGAAATGCATATTTGTGCAATGAAAAATTCAAATTCTCTTGCTCATACGAAATTAAATTACAAATGAGTATTTAATAAATCATTTAACCTTCTTATTTTATGTATTTTTTCGAAAGTTCAAACTGCAAAAGTGCACAAAGTACACATAATGTGTATAAAGAAGTAAACACAGTACAGCACTTGCTAAAGAGACGAATGAAACGAATCCTCTAAGTTCTAGTATTTTTATTTTGTAATACGTAGTACATTCCACCATAGAATCGAACGTTCGTTGGGCTTGCCTCAAAAGACGCCATTTTTGGGCAGTAACTCCAAAAGAAAACTAAATAATTAACTAACATTCCACCAAACATCACAATATTGATGTATTCTATGTCACAAAATGACATGTCATTAAATGACCAAGAAACTGTCGATATCTCACCTCGATGCGGGTACATTTTAATACTTTACTGACCGCTAGCGGTTCAACAGCATGCGCACGTCCGGCCGGCAACTTAGGCAGATTCTCCGTGGCGCTAGCTCTGTTTCGGTTTATATTCTCCAATACCATTCTTTTCGTTCATCGCGAACGGTAAGTTTTTCAAATTGATATAAAACTGTGGAAGCTTACGAAGCAACGCAACTGACGCAACTTCGTAAAGTACCTTAATACTAAATAACAAATTACTGCTCAAATAATGAAAAAGATTGTCGGTGACAAAAACCCGATTAATAGGCTATCGGTGAAGTGTTAAAGAGTGAAGCCTCTACTTTCGTTATACCAGTTTAAAGTACACTACAAGCATATTATAAATTTATGACAGTTCAAACATCGACAATTTTTCGGTTAAAATTGAGCAATTCTTTAATTTTGCGCCATAATGTGTATTATTCGACTAAACTTCGTTTAAGTAATTGGTAATGGAATTATAACATGAAACAGTTAAGTGTATTATCCTGTATATTTTTGTTGCCGCCAGAAGCTGACCGGTACCCCTTGTCCAGTACATTTGGCAAATCGATTCTTATATTGGTCATATATTTTGAACCAATGGACCCGCAGACTCGAGAAATGCTATGTTTCCTCTTTGTTTATCAAATATTGTGAGAAGATGTGAAACAAGTTCGAAAAAGAGAACGGTGTCGCAAAACGAAGTTGAACTATTGTTCGATATAATAAGAAACAACCCAACGCGTAAGCTAATAGACTCAATGTCCAACGAGTACGCTTTCAATTAATCGGCACACGTGTTGTGCAGTAATCAGTAATCAAGAATGTAATCAAATTTTCAAGAACTCATTCCATCCAGATTGCTCAGTCTCTTTTAATAACAAAGGTTTCTTCGATTAATTGGCTTTTCCACGGAGGTATATTTCCATCCAAGGAAAGTGTAACATGAGAAGGAGAGAGGGGTGAGAGGACGGGGGAGGGAGAGAGAGAGAGAGAGAGAGAGAGAGAGAGAGAGGAAGAGAGAGGAAAGAAGAGAGGGTTGAAAAGAGACAGAGGGAAGTGAAGAAAATGGTAACAAAGCTGGTAAATGAGTCAGTTGATAAACAGAAAGAAACGAAGCAGTTTCTGCTGGAATGAGACAGCTGTAAATGAATCATTTTATGTGCTGGCCCGACTATCACGTTGCCAGGATGATAATTATGCTCGAACGAGAGAGTCTCATTATAAACATTTTGAAATTTTCGTTTACTTTTGGTTATTAAGAAAACGATCTCATTTATTCTGCGTTACATATAAGATATACTACATAAAATCAATTTTTAGTGGCCGTCGTTTTTAAATCATGCGTAATATTGCAATGATAGCCAGATCTTATCAGTATATAAAAAATTCTGAAATATCAGCGTTTTCCAATCCAATCTACATTGTTGATAATGTTTAAGTCTAATCATTCTGACCATAATAATATACATTAGAATACTTAACATTAAAATACATGTACATTTACTTATTATTTAATATTATCTATATGCTACGTAATATTTGAAAATTATCATTAGTCATTTTCATCAAACGTAAAACATCAAGAGCAGAATAAATTGTTTCAAAAATAAGTATTTTAACGCAAGGATTTATTTTGAGCACAAAAGACTCGGTATTACAATAATTTACTTTTTATGGCTACCATGGCTCATCGTTTTTACATCTTTTTTTTTTTTTTTGTTAATTAGAAAGAAAATATAGAATGGTGTCTTAATTTATAGCAATGCCTCTATTCCGTATGCCCATGCATTGTCGCCATTGTTTAAGAATGAAGTTAATAATAGCGCTTTTATTATGGAAATTTATTTAGTTCTTTATTTAAATACAGGGATGGCTCGTAAATGCAAATGTTCGGTGACCTTCAAGTGGATTTACATCCTGTTTTTTTCGATATTTTTCTTCAGATAGCATTGCACAGTTTGAAGTAGATAAATAGTAAACGGATTTTCATTACTTAAAAATTATTGACACTTGTAAAAGAGTTATAATTCTGATTGGCCATCTTTAGTGATATTTCACTGTACAAAATTAATTAGACTGGTAAAAAGCTTAAACTGTCCATTTAAATTTTTAAACACCTTAAATTTACCAAATCAACATGATTTCTATCTGATCGATAATTCTGGTCTTTTAAATATTCCTATCAAAAAATAAGAAACGATTGAAACTATATATTATCTTTCTTCACTTATCTAAAAAGAAATCACTGTTAAATTCAAATAAAAAATAACTATACCGCGCGTGGTACTCGATTTCACTTTAATAATTTGACGATTATTTGTGTTTATATTATTCCACATCTTTCAAAGAATCAAGGAAATTTCAATGAAAAAATTCTTCCTTTCTTGTTGCGGAAACACGGCATGAGATTAACAATTAAAATTATCAGAAATTTTTTCCAGGAGAAATCGTTCGTTTTTATTCAATTATTTATAAAAATAAAACGAAATTTCTTGCTAATATCGTGTTTCCACTTTCAAAAAGAAAAAATGTTATTTGCCGTGGCAAAAAACGTGCTTAATCGCGATCCTTACAAAACCCTGGCAGATAATAATAGCAAATTAACTTTAATTAACTTCGATGTTACCACGAGTCTAATTAATTAAGACAACGTTTAAACAAAAAATTATACGGTTTTCTTATCCGGCTAAAAATTACTGCAGTCTTAAATCATACTAATAGATCGTTATTTAAACATCTGAAACATTGTAATTAATTATAAATTATTGTTGAACAATTAGAAGCTGACTAATTGGTATTTTCTATTCAGTGCATTTAAGTGGATATTATAGATACACGACAATATATTAAAATAATATTAAAAACGCTAAAATACATAGCAGATATTTTGTTATTTAACATTTTTGAAATAGTGTTTGATTTCTATTAAAATTTTCTTTTTTATGAATTATAATATTAAATTTTAAATGTTTTCTGCATAGATTTCTTTACATTGCTATACATTTGACTGACTGTAATTGTATTGTCAGCTTTTTACATATATTTTTTCGCATTCTTGCAAATCTTTTTCTTGTGTACTATAATAATTCATTTAATTTTCATCGTCGTAATAATGAGACATTATAATGAGCGTAAGAAATGGTTGCAAATGCAAAATAGAATTTTTAAAAATAATATTTCATTTTTATTTAATATTATTAAATTCGAAGAAAATTTCTATGAATTATTATGTTCTATGCACATAATCTTTCACACATCAATATTTTCATATTAAATTATTGTAATTTCGTTAGATTGGTTTTATAATTAAAACATAATTCACTCTCTTCAATTTCTTTTATTCTCTACAATTATAATTAAATAATAGTCTCTCACAACAAGACTAATGGCAGATGTGCAGTTATAATAGCCAAAGTGATACTATAAGCAAAATTAAATATTAATTATTTTATAACTTACTGAGATATATTTATATACTCTATTGCCATAAAGAATAGATTTTAACCGTATCTTATTCAAAATTTAACAATTTTTAGTTTATCATTGATACTTTTATCCCTCCACTATATTATGCTTTTACTTCGAAATAACCTCAAAATCAAAACAATCTTGTGCGATCATATGCCTATATGCGTCGAACCGATAAACAACGTATCTTAACTTTTACCGCTGTTGAACATTCCTAACAAAGCCATGCCGGTTAAAATACAATATGTCTGCCATTGAAAAAGAATTAAGCTCTGTTAAAAATATATCTACAACATGCTGCTTTATAAAACGTGGAAACCGAGACTTATACTCTTCGTATCTCACCTTCAAACTCATGTACAAAGTAAATTATTCAATTTGCAGTCACTTCAATTATCGATAATTATCGATTCGTGTTATTGACTTACCAAGGACATCGAAAAGCTGCTCGTCGAATCGCATTTCGGCATGTGTCCCCCTTAATTCAAACTGGCTGTGTAAAGTCAGTGTGGAAACGGTGTGTGCGCAAGCACACATTAACAACACAGCACAGACAATAATTCTCTTCACGTGGCTGTCATGCTTCTGTCACTATGTATACGGTCTATCATTCAAAACAATAATTTTACCAAATTTTTGGACCATCGCGCACGGAGGCCGCTAAGCGACTGAGTGTCAAATTGTCAAACTATTGCTTTCGTTGTTTGCTAATGTGCGAATGGTGAGGGAAAGATATGTGTGAGTGGGGATACCGCGAATAGTGGTGAGGGCTATAGTCGTGCGCTAACTAGCGAAATACGGGAAAAATACTTACGAAGAAAGGGAAAAACGTTTATTATTTGTCGGAATGGTTCAACGAGAATATTGCATATAACTAATTCAACGATATGATTTGTTCAATTGCTTGCTTGTTTACTCTTTGCATTTGTTCACGAGTTCTCCAACGTGTCTTAATCTTATTTGCGCTCGTGTAAGTATGGAAATCGAGTTTGACAATTTTTAACGCATCGATCGTTAAATTCCGATGTTTACAATTAAATAGCGCTGTGGGATATTTAGAAATATAAAAATGTACGCTATAATACGCAAAAATCTGAGGAACGTACGCAATACGTAAGAGTACACGAAGATCACACGAATATATATTCACATTAACACGCGAATAAAGATTAAATGAATATTCAATCGATCAAACCAATATTCGATGAAAAAAGTGTATTTCTTAGTTATAAATAAATAGGAAGTATTCCTAAATCTTTGTTCTACTCATCTTGTAAACTTCCTCATTTACCTTCAAACGTAATCCTATCTTGCACTCGACCACTCTACTCAATCAAACGTCAATACTAATTTAATGAAGAACAAACAAATTTTTGTTCGAAACTTGCACTTGGTATTGCACGTACAAAAAGCGTCAGTCGATTAATAGCATTGAAAATGAAAAGGATAGTTAATCGAGGAATATGTATATTACTGAATAAATGAACTGGCTCTTATGAGAAAGTTGGTTTTTGGAACAACGAATAAACTTATTTTACAAAAGGATTGTACTCGATAAGACAATTAGATAACATCGTATCTAGACAATCGGTTAATGATTGTTATCTATTACTTGCACAAATGACGATAAGTTAATCACTAAGATGAGAACAAATTATAAGCGATAATTTACTTGTATCTGTAGAAATGCAATAAACAATTGTTCAGATAAAATATTATATCGTTATACGAAAGATATTTACTGAATAAGAAACAATATAAACAGATTATTTTGAATTTAAAAAACTGGTGTAAATAACAAATATTATTGTTAGTAATTAAAATAATTACCAACAAAGTACAACAAAGTATAAAGACAGAACAAAATATAATAATAGCTAGATATTAAGTGAAATGATGGACGTTTCTCTGAATACAAATTAAACATGTATTGATGCTAATAATTTATTAATCATTTTTATATAAAAAAATGTATGATTATCTAACGTGCGAGAGAAAATTGTTTCTACAAACTATAAGTACCTATAATTATAATTTGATTATTTCGAAATAGCGTTGCAATTTGAAAAAGATTAACGTGTGTAATTATAAATTGCTTCAACCTTAATATTTGATATCTAAGTAAGAAAAAGATATCAGCCGAGAAATGATTAAAAAAATGCACAAAATTCTCCTATAAAGTGCCTTATCATCATAGAGATATTAGTATTGTTACAGTCACGGAATCAAACTCGATAACAAAATTGTTGCTTACAATATACACCACATAATAATCCCTACTGTTACATTTATAATGTTCAAAGATAAAACATTAGGTCAACGTGTCAAAGTTACATAAACGATTAGATATTTCAACCACATTTCTATTTAATGTCGAACATTATGGAAATTTTACGAGAAGTCTTTTTTGCGGATTTTATAAATATACAATCTTACTATACACACGTTAGTATGTAAAATTTATATATAGAATGTCACGGTAATTATAGTGTAATAGATACGGGGTGAATTTATGTAGAAAAATTAATCGAGATCTAAATATCTTGCCGATAGAATCGTGATTGCTGAGATATCGTAGTCTTAAAGACGTACGATTGGTTTTATAGATTGCTTAGTTCGCATCGTTATTTATGCAAAATTCAAATTTTTATCAACGCAAGTAAAAAAAATTGCACTAAAATAGAAGTTTAATAGACGTATACCAAGTATTTCCGACGTCATTCTGGATATTTTTGCATATTTAACTTTTCATAAGTATTTTTTTTATAGACTTTCGTAACCAAATTATTTGAAAAAACATAGAACAAAAAATTACGCACGAGGACAAACGTGACATGAGTATTGCTTTTAGAAATCCTAAGGTATTATTCGAATAGAATAAATCTCCTTTACACCTATATTAGGAAAATTAAAAGTTATATGAAGGTAATTAAATATACTAAAGACAGGCAACGCTATACTTCAATAAGTAACTGCTGACAAAGTAACTCCTAGCAAAAACGCAACACCTTCTAACATAAATTAAAAAGAGATATACACGAGGTAATGACTTGAATGTATTAATTCGCTAACTAACTAGTAACTAATTGTTTATCAGCTAGCAGCGATAACTGCAGCAAATTAAGCATGTAAATACTACTTGGATATTTTTATATATATGTATAAAATTTCATTGCAGTCGCTAATATCTCACCAGGGGATGCGAGCAAGAAGCAATAAATAAATAAATAAAAATATTAATCTAATACGAATAACGTTAAGTTTCATGTATTTTTGAAAAATTAAACATTCAAGTTATTCTTTTCTTTTTAAGAATATTTCAAGATTTTACATGTAATATTTCAAAAACAAAAATAAGATAAGGGAACACTCTACATGTTGCTATTCGAAGATCGGTTGTACTTATTATCATGTTTCGTGTAAAAGATCTGTATTAGGGAATGTCAACTGGTATCATCATCAACTTCAAAAATATTCATGTCAAATCGATCAAAATGAGATACTTAAATCGAAAATATAATTCGAATAAGAATATCAGAGATGGAAAGCTGTTTTGAACGAAATAAACGGACATCTTGATAATTGCTTTCGGATAAAATCAGGATGGATATCGTTACACGTCGTGAAGATTACGCAGTTAACGATTGTAATATTTGCAATTAATTGTTTGCGCGAATTTCAGAACTAATTACGTTCGCTGTGAGAGACGCATACGATAATTTTTATGCGCGTAAAAATTATTTCACGATATAAAAATTAATTGCGTTGGTGACAAGAATTAACGACAAGAAGAAAACGTGAACTTTATCAGATGATAAGAAAAGTTGACCTAAAGTCTTTTTTAAGGGTTTTTCAAGGTCATCGATATTTTTTTCCATATCAGCGCTTGCTTTTTCGTAACGTAATGTTGTAGTTGATATCGAAACAAGTTCAACAATCCTTGACATTACGATCTTGAAACGACTTTGAAGAAAGAAGAAACGAATTTAAAACGGGATAATATAAGAATAGCGCAACTATTTGTAGAAATAACAAAGTTAGTAAATATTCAATTGATTTTTCCTTTTTTTTTACTTAGGTTCTTTGCTTACATCGACCCGTTTGAGTCATTAGCAACCACATTACCTACGTAATAGTAATTACATAAGATTACGGGTTAGAAGCATACTGATGTGTTTCAAAAACATTCATGTATCACTTCACAATCTGAGTCGTTTCTTAAGATTTTCCTTTACTTGATAGTATCTTCTTTCCCATTGATATTTTGGGCAAGATGCGATAATGTGCTCCATCGAGTTTATTACACCGCATGCGCTAAGTATTGGCTGGTCTTCTTTCAATAAGAAAGTCAAATTTGCATAACCAATCCTCAGTCTAGATAAGGTCACTTGATATTTCCTATCAAACAATAATGCATGACTTGTTTGATAAGTATCGTTTTTAATACAATGTATATCGTATATAGTGCATGAACCTTCCCACGATTGTTAAGAATTCTTTTATATGATTTGGAGCCTCTTTATAGCGAACCGGCATACCTGGCTTAGCCTCCTTGTCCCTCGTGAGTTAGCTCTGCCAGTCCCTTCAATTTCAATCCGAGATGGTGTACCCGTGCAAACAGACTTTCAGTTGCAGTTTGTTTAACAGACTTAAAAATTTGCTTATCAGTAATCGTAATAAGTTTAGTAATTGGATTTTCCCACTTGATAACATCTAGAGCTGAAATTATAGAATTGTTCTATACGTTGGAAATATTGTAATTCAATAGATCTTATAAAGAAAACAAGCGATTCGAGCTATTAATAACGCCCTTTTACGATGTAATTAACGTCGTTTTACGATGTAAACATAGCTTAGGTTTTAGATAAAAGAGTATTTCCCAGAAAATACATTGTTCAAAGCAATTGGAGTTTAACTTGTCAACTATTGCACGAATTTTCAATCATGAAATGGCTTTTGCTTCACACTTATCCGCTTCGAGTAAATGTTAATTGTAAATGTTAATGAATATTATTTAATAGCGTATTTCGTCTTCGTTTTATTAAAAATCTTCTTTTTTATATATCGATATACTGGTTCACGAAAGTGTTTGAGACTTAGAAAATTATTGTTTATATACTCTTAAGATTATGATAATAATTAAGACTCTTAAGATAATAAATAATAAAAAAGTAAATATTTAGAAAACTTCTTTGTTCGTATTGTACATGTCATATAGTTAAATTAAGCTTCAAGTTTAATCATCGAACAGAAAGGCGAAAGAAGCGCAGGGGAATTGTTCAAAAAGAAGAAGGAAAACCTCGAATTAACAAATCGTGACACGTTTCGAGCGCATGGCGAACTGAAGGTTGCTTACAATAAAGTTTATAAACGAAGAGGTCACGCGATAACCCTGGAGAATGTCCGCCACATTGATTATGCTTGCGTTCTCCAACATGGCTCTGCCAGCTAATTAGCTTGCATCTTCTACCTTCACGAAAATAGTAAATAAGAAAGGTATCTTTACCTTGAGAGTCGTCAAATACAAATTCTGTTAAATTTCGATCCAAATATCGTTCTTTACTCGTCGATTGAAAATAATTATCCGAAGATCATGCAAGTCATGTTCTTCAGAAGTTCAAAAGTTTTTAGAAATCACGAAGAAAGATGTCTATGTGTATAATTAAATCAGTACGATGATAGAAGAAGTAGAGGAAATGGCAGTAACATGCGATAAATCTAGGAGAATATTGCGATGATATGAGTTTTATATTTAGATCTTAATTTAATTTTGTAACTTTAGATGTGGCTACATAATTCCAAAAAATGGAAAATATTTCCAATATCTTAAGGATATGATTTAACGTAAAACTGGAATTAAAATTTTTTTTTTTTTTTGAGACTATAGAAATCGTATAACGATAAAAACAAATGCAATTAAATAAAAAATGACTTACAGGAAATGACAGAGTTGAATACATAAATATAAAATAAGCTCGCGTTTTCTTGCTGCTACTAACTGATCGTCTTCAACTCGTTTCTAAAACCGCGTAAAACCACCACCAAGTTAAATAAAATGATAATTTTCTCGCAAAATACGAATTTATACAAAATATCTGATCCCTTTACATGTAATTTAGCTTTCGGTAATTATGCACAAAAGAGGGTCTCAACGCCAATAACCTTAACCTTGAGATATATTATAGAGGGGAAGGTGCTGTGTAATATGTACTCAGTCTGAGGCGAGAGAAGATCGTGATTCGAAAGTTAGGTTAGGTTATGTTAGGTTTGTTGAAGAGTCTGAGTTCAGCCCTTCCTGCTTATGAATGGAGCCTAACCTAACCTGACCGCATCTCATCGCTATTGGTGTCGCAATCCTATGGTAATTTCACTTATATCGAAGTAAATGTAATCTAATAAGTACCATTTCCTATCTTGCCTTAACTTTAATATATCCAAAATTCAATAAAATTGGTGTCGAGGTCCTCTTTTGCGCATAATTACTTGACATTTCTTTAATAATTCAGATCATGATTTCCATCGTGTCTCTTCATCTCGACCATCTTGAAATATAAAATATATTGTAACAATATATCTGTTAGACAATAATGTAATTGAGTTTCATATAACGTTTATCCTACTCTATCGTTAAGTTTCTTGAAGACAACGACTTAGCACGATAAACGTTATCGATCAAATCAGCTGAAACATATCTGGATTATTAGGATTATACAGTAATCGATCTCGTTCTGAAAGTTATCGCTGCTATTCGCCAAATAACAGCTGGTAATTCACGATACACGATGTAACATGTATTCCTTGCGGTTAACGATACCACAAGTGGTAAAATCGTATAGTGCTAAAATCTAATTTTAACTGTGCTGAAAAAAATGTCTTTACGAACAACCAAAAACGTTCCATCATTATTATCATAGCGATCAGCAAAATTTCATTAATGGTATTAATAAAGCTAGTATCTATTGTACAGAAAAGGGGTGTAAAATTAAACAACAAGTATTTTACCGTCGTTTAAGAGAAACCCGTGATTTACCAATATTTATCAAGGAAACCAAACTATTCGGAAAATTCGTATATTAATATATATTAATCTTATAGCATGGCGATAACTTCGTAGGTGCGAGATTAAATCCCAATTAAAAAGAAGAAAAAATTTGTATTGGAAACTTCCTTCATTCATCAGATCATTATCGAAATTGTACACACTATTCACCAGCGAGTAAGCTAAAAAAGAAAGATAATAAGTGGAAAAATTTATCTAAAATTAATCATGAAGTTATCACTAATCCTCATAAACACCAAAATAGTAAATACACACTGACTATCAAAGATTTTTCGATGAATCACAACGCTTCCCCTATACAATTTTCCACTATTTTCTCGTTTACCAATAAAATGCTGTCTATTGCTTATTTGCCGACTATAATCAAATCCGATCTGAAAAGTAAACTTTTTCATGAATCAAGGTTGATTCTATTTCTAAACAGTGATAATTCGAAAAATTAATGACACACATCGGCTGACAATAAGATAACAAGCTTATGTAAAATATAAATGATAATTTATCTTGAAAAGCTATGGTTAAGTAAAATGGTTAAGTATGGGGTGTTAAAAGAGTTATGCGCAAAGTGAGTGACAAAAGTATTTATGTATTATAGTTGTAGAATGTCGTGGAACGTAGGCATAAAACGAAAAAGATTTTCTATATTATTAATTATATATATTAAAACCTGTAAAGGCTCGCGAAAATATTCAAGCTTTACATTAGAAAAAGATTTAGCACAGTCGAATAGGAAGCATAAATTTCATGTTCTATACAACACACGTGATATATTCGTAAAAGGTTTTTGTAAATGTTTGATTATTTTCCTGAATCGCTGAAAATATCGTCCACTTTTTTTTAATACGCTGTACATTGTGTGTACTCCTTCTTATACCGAACGACTATTTAAAGCCTCCTCTGTTAATATTGATGTCGCTACTTCAACAAAATGAATTTGTTTTGCTGACGCAATTCTAGTGTAGAAAAATCCTAAAATATCTAGAGAAACTTTAAAACTTCATTTGTTTACGCTCTAATGATTTGCAGAGATATTTCAAATAATACCGACTAGCAGGTTTTGATAAGAGCGTTTAATTAAAAATAACTGCAAAATATCGATAAAGCATCTTTTAATATCGATGTAGATTAGGGTAATGGTAGATCCTATGTACGTTCTACTCGCATCGTTTTTAAAAGATTTCGAAAAATTCGTTCTATTGTAAAATAAAGCGTAATTCTACGTTTTTTTTTTTTTTCACGCAATTATACTTTTATTTTGTTTCTATGAAACTTTTTTGGAAGATGCGAACATTTGCCAGCCTTGAATGCAAGTTTATTCTTAGGTAGAAAACCAGGTGCAGAAAAATAACGAAATACCGAACGTTATTCACGTAGAGGCACGTGAAAAGGATTTCTAAATTTATTCGTAAAAGCAGAAACTAAAAAGCAGTCTACAAAAGCAGGCGTCCAACGCTAGAATAAGATGACAGATTGGTGTAGAGAAGACGTAAATATTAATATTTACGTGTGGCCAGGAAAACAGCATATGTTCGTTGTATCGTTATATAGATAGTCAAAAGAACTATGGTTTTGCATCATAGACGAGATTAGGAGCAAACCATGACTTATGTCACTATTGGTTAACATATTACTAATATCTATATTTGCCTAAACACAACAAATAATAAGGAAAAATTTTTTTCTAAATGTAATGATAACCTTCTCAACTTTTATAATTCCCATGTATTTTCCTTCCTATTTCATAAAGTAATACTGGCATAAGAATTTTTACTTCTTTTTCCTCGTTGTTTTCTGACATTTTTACTTGAATAACGTGGAAGTTGTGGCAAAGCTGGCAGCTTTGACAATTTTTAACAAAAGAAATGTAAGAAGTTATATCAATCAATTTTATGAATTGGATAGTATAGAAAAGTGACAATGTTATAAACACTATCTTTTAAAATTTGCCATTCAGAATCATGCATTGTCTGCATTGCTCAAGGTACTCGACATTCGTCCATGATACAGTAGCTCACCTGGTTTCAGGAGCAGATTTTGGTTGCCTTTTACATATTGGCAATTAATAAATAGAATCTGGAACGCAATTTTTGCATTCTGTATTTCATTTCTTATGAAGATACTAATACCCATCTATACCAAACTTCCATGCTGAACGTCCTCCTCAATATTCTCCAAAGACCTACTTACGCTTATACATATTTCATAATCGATACCTTTACGTATTGGAAAACGCCAGAAGCGTTACAAATCATTTCAAACTTTTGTTCAACTCGAACAAAACTTTTCACTGGGGTGAATACATTAATGTATGAATAGAAGTATGATGGATTTGAATAATAAACATGAATAAGTATGTAATTATGTAAAAATGAACGTAACCAAGATACTTATTATGACTAAAATTCCATCATTACGTAAATATTATTATCATTGATTTTTTGTTGTCATAAAACACAAAAATCTAAAGTGTCCTAAGAAGAGTGATACAATATCAAATTGGAGGATGAAGATACAAGTGAAAATATAATGGCTATAAAAATTATTTGCGCATTATTACCCTTACTATGTAATGAATTTTAACTCTGCTGTCCTCCTCGGTTTTATGACCCAAAATAGATATTATTAAAATATATGTAGACCTTAGACATTTGGATTTATTATTCGAGTGAACTTTTATATCTTTTGTGTATTCCATGCTTTCTGTAAATAAAATAGTTCGGAGGAAGAAGATATCTGAAGAGATGCAAACGTGAAGAAGAGGTGAGGAGATCTGCAAAGTTAATTAATTAATAGCATTTCAAAGTATTGTAGAATGCAGTATGTAAGTTAAACGCGTTAACGATACACCAAATTTAAATTCAAACTATAAAAAGCCACAGTTCTACCAAACACAAAAACATTTATTATTCGAATAGTCATTAAAAAGGTACAATTATGCAGAATGGGGGACACCTGATCGATTTCAATAATCATAAAGTATGCTGTCAACAATTTGTCAAATTCAAACTATTTAGAGACAACAATTTCACATGCACCAGTCTAAGGATTCGTCGCCGACGATACCGTGTATCGATAAACGTGTCCGAGGCTTGGATTTGTTTAAGGTAAAGAGGGTGAAGACGAATACGAGCGAATTTAGCTTGGCTGCTGCGTAGCCGAGGGTCCACGGGTTATCTTGTTCGAACAGAGCAGAGCGATGGAACTTTATCATTCGCCAGTCCCGCTCCGTTTCACACAGAATTTTTACGAGACACACGTCTGACAAGCGAACGTACACTTACA
Source organism: Bombus haemorrhoidalis (assembly GCA_014825975.1). Lineage (NCBI taxonomy): Eukaryota > Metazoa > Arthropoda > Insecta > Hymenoptera > Apidae > Bombus > Bombus haemorrhoidalis. The sequence goes on from CM026176.1 coordinate 6,056,163, forward strand.
CCAATAGGATGTCTATGTTAATTGCATAACCGTGTATCGATTCACACGGCTAACACTTTCATAATTAATGAAAGTCGTTAATGGCTATTAATACCGTCGGAATTATATTTTTTACTATCTTTCGGGCTCTAAGATGGTTTTGTATATCAACAGGCCTATAAATAAGCGCGTTTTATAAATATAATCGGTGTTTGATTTAGCGTATTGGAGATTATTCATTTGTAAATTTTCTAACTACTACAGGAACGATTTCTATACAACTATGTATATTATGGAATAGAACGTACATTAGAATTCTGTGACTAGCTTCTGGTAAAAATAATGTTTTCTTTCAATGAGACGATTAATACTTTTCAGATTATATCAAAGTTTTCACATAAATAATTTAAATTTATTGTGTAAAAAGCTGATTCATACGTACTGCATTCAATTATTATTTTCCTCATTAACTTGTTACGGAGTCTTCACGAGTTGTCTAATATGTCTGGTAATGTTAATGGAATGAAAAATGCTTCCCTGAATTAACAGAAAACATCAAGTCGTATATTTAATTTCGACTTAAGTATTAGTTTTGATAAATAGTTTGAATTTATAATATAATTTATTCATTCTAAGGAGGTAATTATTATTGCATTTAATGATTCATTGATTCCATGTCTACTAAAACTAAGTGATACCGATTAATCTATTAAGGACCAAACTATCATCATTAGACTACGGATATTTATACATTTACAGGAAATTTGAAGATGCAAAAATACACAGGATTTTTATAACAAATAAATATGTATGAAACATGCGTAGTATTCACTATAATATTTGGTGAGTGAAGAACATCTCTGTTTAGATTCCACTTTTTTCATTGTGCTCATAAAAACTCGCATAAGTATCCGCAGTCCACTTATCACATGAAACAGAGTATATTTATATCCTTTAGAACATAACCTATATATACTATACTATATAGACTTTATTTATCCAGGGTTAAATATTTCATTTACTCAATAAAAAGAGAAAAAGGAAATAGAAATAGATGTGTGTACATCTGTATTGTACGAGTGAGGAATGAAAAAGAAAAAGACAAAAGAAAAACGCCATGAGACGAGCGCATCGCTTATGTAGTGAATGAATGAACGTGCAATAAAACAAATTCATTCCTGTTTGAGATGTATAAAAGAATAGAGCAGTGTACGTTAATATTTCAAGTTATTCTGTTACGTATAAAATGCTTATTCAGTTACATATAAATGTTGTATTTAATAAAACAATATATTATTACTTTAACAGGTCTTAAAGTTACTCACCGTCCGCGGAGGGGGAAGAAGAGTTTATCGATGGTCCTTCGATATTCTGCGGCTGCTCCTCCATTTCAAGGTCGCCGGAGATGCTCTACACATTTGCGCATGCGCGATTGTTAACCCGCCAACGAATGTTTCACGTGATTTTACCTTCGAACCGGCAATCGGTCAGCGAATATTTCGGAAATATGTCTGCTACGATAGAAGATATTTACTTTTTTCCTGACTTGTTATCGTCGAGAGACGCTTTGATTTTTCTGTCTTTCTTCTCAATCGTTCTTCTTATTTCTTTTTTTTTTCTTTTTTTGGTGGAGATTAGACAGCAGCCATGTTGACACGCGGATGGGGGAATTTGTTATCTGGAACAGAAACAAACGGGTGGTCAGAATGAAACGAATTGCCCAATGGAATTATTCATTTATATGTATTAATTATAAACAAGTATAGACTAACATACATAAAAAATTTAGAAAACAAAATACATTTCGTAGGAGAAATTTCTCGGAGTATGCATGCATGAATATTTCTCTAAATTAGCGTGGAACGTTTTGTATTATGGACAAAATGATCTGTAAAAAGAGAAGTAAGAAAGACTTGGGTCACTGATCGGGTCAATGTTTTGGACGAATCAATGCCAGCTGTAAAAAACAATCGATTTAATCGCACGAAAAAACCTTCTGATATACGTTCCTTGATCCCAATTCTTCGTTATTCTATCGTCGAAAATTATTTTAGACCAAATAATTTTCTTTCATATTCCATCCTCTTATCGTAGACAGAACGGAATATTTAGCACAAATAAATTGAATTATTATTTTTGTACACCCATGTTTATTATGATAAACGCGATTACCAATAACGCTTCAGAATGTTTTGGACAATACATATAATATAGATATAAAAGTTTTCTATGGTTCAAATATTTCTGGGAGCCAGTGTATATCTAAATTTTTTAATCATTATTTCGAAATTTTCTTTACTTAGAGAATTTTCAATCGAAATAGATTTAAATTTATTATTTCAATAATTGTGACGAACCAATTTGGATGGAAAATTTATTCATAATTTATCCATTGATATTTGAAGTACTAACGGGAATTTCTGATTTAAATTTCGTATTTAAAGATTGAGTATAAAATACAAATGTGCTTTGAAAGTTGCAGATTTTAATAATATGATCGTGACGGTCGTATCTCACTACAGCGTTAATAAAATCTCACAATATTTTATATAATACACACAATATATGCATAAAATTTTTGTTCAAGTACTTTTCATGGATGATTCAATATCAATAGTCTATTCATTCTCAAACCTCGATATGTACCTATAACGCCGATGAAAAGAGCGGCGTCCCCTCCATGTTTTAAATGCTACACACGTGAATCCATCAGAGGATTCAGTAAGTAAACGTCGATCCAATGCGATCAGTTCCGAAGTAAGTTGCATCGATAAGAAGTACCAGTGGCAGCAGGCAATCGTGTTCCCAAAAAAAGAAGCGTAATTCATTCTCACTCGTCGTTCGCGTGGTTCCCGTCATATCTTGTTAATAGTGAAACAAATCCACTGTCATATGCGACGAGGCCGATGAATACACAAGAAATAATGGCGATACGCGCAAGCGCACCGTCTACTCACGACATGACGTGCATGCGCGACATCGACTTGCGGCGCGCGAAATGAAACGGCACTATGCGCAGGCGCTACGTCAATCCACGGCGCGGGCAAAACGAAGCGAATCATGCGCATGCGCAGTATCGATTCACGGCAGATGAATCCGATCAGCCAGAAAGCAATCGGACTACTGTTGCGTCGACCGTCGCCGGCGATCGACGCGCCTTTAAGTTGCGCGCGTGGGGACAATGTCATTTGGTTTCCTGTTCCGTCTGTCCACGTTTCACTTGGACATCTCATTAGAGCATATATGTACACTCGCTAGAATGGCTAGAACGCTACGCAGTCGAGCGTCACGTGTGCTGTGCACGAATGTCAATTGAACAGCTTCTACGTAATATTGAATTAGTATCCACCGATGAATTTACACGATCGCATGTGGAACAATGTTTACATATTCAACGTTGCATTTAAGGCTGTATCAGATTAATTTTCGTTGCAGGCAAGATGAAACACGTTTATGACGTGCTTGTGTCGATGTTGGCTGATTTAGATTGTTTATAAAAGGATATAAAGGATAGGATTTTATGACTCTGTTAATGATTCAGGGTATCGTATATATGTGCCGAGATTTTATTGATTAGTATGGCAGCGTTGTATTGGAATCATGAACATGAACATTTGTTAAATTTAATTTGTCGATAATAGATCAAGATTTCAACGAATTTTTTTCATTTGAAGAAGACATTGCAGAAAGAGTAGACATTTAAATTAGACTTCTCATTGTAATTAATAAAATCTGTCTATATGTATGTTAACCTATGTTGTATGTTATATGTATATTTAATGTATATGTGTAAGTGTAGTGTCTCGAAACAATTAAAAATAACTTTACATGTTTCTCCTTAACAAGTTACTATATCACTATAGTGACTTTATAAGGGTAATGAGACCATTTAGAAACTAAAGCTATATTAATGGAGAAAATTTAGTGGTATTCCTTTAATTCTATTAATTGACTCGTGTGAATCCTATTTATTACTAAAGACTCCATTATGTCATTGCATTTTTGTTATAGCAGAGAAATTTACTGCTCAAAATATTTTCATTGAAATCTATAATTATCCGAAAAATTCTTTAATTTTATTGTTTTATTATTATTTCCAGATAGTAATAAAGTAATTTAAGACACAATACATATATGCGATTATAAATTGATCTTATTTTATAATAAACAATGGTAGCTGTATTACGAAAAATTATGCAGTTAATAACTCGCAGTTATCACAGATAATTCCTTCAACGGTTTTTAGGAATTTTTGATAACAAATAAAATATCACTTCTAGAGATAATTCTTATCGCTATAATTAATAATAAAAATAATACAAAATAATTCACATTTGAAAAAATTACAATTTATTATATTTCAATTTATTATAATTGAATTTAATACAATATTTCTTACTTAGTTTCATATTTCTCCACTTACGTGTAATTCTTAAATACTTCAATTATATCTCTTTACGTAGCTTTTCTATTTATGCAGTGCCCTATCTTCGACGATTCTAACACGACCGATAGAAAAAGTCGTGCAAAAAATAACGAGTCGTCTACCTTGAATAAATAAATGAATATCTACGTTCTTGCTAATTTTCATAACGAGCACGACAAAATTATTGGAAACTTGATCGTTTCAGAATAACAATTTTCTTTCATGTGTTATGTCCTATAAAACGGAAGAAAATATTTAATATAAAAATATTTAAAGAATGCATATATGTTATTAAATAAAGTAAATTGATGAAAAATGTAATTTAGTTTAAAAGTTCCAATATTCTTTAATATATCATGACCCGTAATAGTTAACCTCGCAAATCGCCTTATTCTGTAATAAATGACATTAATAGCTACGCCATGAATCAAATTTTTGTGTTTTAAAATTTTGTTCTAAAATTATTTTCGCGAAGTACTCGATCTCTTAATACAACGAATGTCAGGATTATAGCACACGTCCTTAGAAAGGTATTAGCCATTAAAAGCAGTTTATGTCATAGATTAAATTTTCTAACGTCACTCAACTAAACACGATAATTCGCTCTAATCATTGTGAAATGATTATCCGGCAAGAAATTGTTTGCAATTAAAAACCTTCTAAAAACGTCGTATCGCGTTTGTATTGTTTGCGACATCGATCTGAAATTCGATGATAAATACATAATGTAATATGTTATGCACAATATATATCATTTATACCAATAATTATATAGCAGAATGTATATATGTGATTTATGTCTGTAGTAGAATAGATTAGTAATTAATTATTTTGTAAGCTTGGAACATTTATAAAATGTTTATAACCTATTGCATATTTAGGCTAGTAATCATATTAATACATATAGTAACTAGTAACCAGGGACGAACTAGGACTTAAATTTTTAGCGGGAGATTACGAACATGACCCTCTATCCATAGTTCATCTCTTAACTCATCGATGGCCAGTTCGCTCCTGATAGTATCCATATATATACAATATCCAAAATAAAATACGGAACAAAAAGTATTGACATATAGGTTTAATGTTATTTACTTTAGCAGAACGTAATATTTTCAAGAAATATATTAATCATCATTTTTCCAAATATTGCTTATCAACTATTGCAAAATAAAAGATGAAAACGGATATCTCTAACAATTTTGTTTATGATATTCTTTAATATTTTAATATTTTGTGTTCGCATTTGAACATATTTCGAAATTTTGCGGCTTCAAAACTGTTGATCACACAATTCTTGAAACGCTCAAAAGGTGGCGTATTTGTCCAGTTAAAGATGTAGTATCGATTACTGGTAATTACAGAGGTAGTGAATTTTATCAATTAAGCTAAACTAAATTTCAGTATTATTTTAAATTAAATTTTTATTTATTTTAGTTAAATTTAATGTTATATACCAATTCCAAATCAGAGCTTCTAAATGCAAAAGCTTTGTTACTTAAAAAATATTATTATAATTAATTAAGGTTAAATTAATTAAGGTAAAATTGTAATGTAAATTAATTAAATATTATTATTATTAATTAAAGTTAATCCAGATTATATGAAAATAATCTGACATAATAATATTGATCCCAGTAATTATTTTTAACCCCACATTTTTTAATTTTTGGAATCTTTAACATATTTCTTCCTTAAACTCAGTATATTTTATACAATACTTCTAATATTACTGTTTACGTACAATGTATGTTACAGCGTTAGTTACAAGAATAAAAAAAATCATTAGTAAGCAAAAAATAATGTTAAGTTAAGATGCAACGAAAATGCGATATTGAATATATATTTCATCCGCAGTCATTGTACTCACGCATTGTTTTTTTTTTTCAATAATTGAAGAATTAAATGTTGACACTGTAAACACATTAGGGTATTTAGAACAGACACATTCAAGCATATTTGACAATATAGAAAATGCAATGTTTAATTCTATATTCAAAATTTTATTCTGTATTTTTTAATAACAAATCGGAGGTATCAATTATGCTTGATAATTTATAAGAAATACTTTACTACGTACCTACTAAAATATCAGTCAAAGAAAGGATTCACATTTTCGCGCGCAGTATCGATAAGGTCGGTCAAGTGACGAACCTAACCTAGTCAACCCCCACTTTTTGTTACTTATATCAATCGATACTTCCTTATCGACTGTGCAGTCAGTAAGTCTCCTCAGCGGTCTCGAGCACTGCAGTTGTCGTGACACATTGTGTCGTATTGTGTCGCAATAATATCTTCAAGCTCCTCCTAAAGAAACAAGAGTGAAACAAGCGGTTCGCCAGCACGAGATACGTTCGAACAGAACTAATTCGTGGACTTCTCTCGTACGTATACCATGTAAAACCATGATGAGCCGTGTGTGCTGTTAACTGGTGGATGATTTCGACCGAGAAAGTCTTACTTTCAGTAGCCTTCCGGTTTCTCTTTTCTCCGCGGTATTCTTACCTTTATTTTCCTCACAAATTCAGTGCAGATATGCGTTAAGTGTCGACGCGAGTCTTCATTTTCGGAAGTACCCTCTTTCATTTCGGTGATGGATTAAGGACAACGTGGTCCAATCATCAATCTCAGGTGAGTCCACTTATTCTGCATCGATAGAGCGTCTTTTTATAGGAACATGATATCAAGTATGGTTCATTGTATTTAATCTGTCACTTAATATTTTATAATAAATTATTTATTTACTTATTAGTTGCTTTAACCCAGGTATGATTTATGTTTATATGGCAAATGCAGTATGCTTACACACAGTTTGAATAGAGCAAAATTTCGAACTTAAAATTTGCATATAATAATATATTCATTTATTGACATTGTATCCCGATTACTTAGTTTATAATACATATAATTGGAAAAATAGAACCATTGGAATGAATAACTGATGTAAGGAAACTAACTATTGTGAGGGAAAGAAAGCAGAGTCAAAGGTTGAATGGCGAAGTACTTAATATTCCATAAATTTAAGTATACGAATTATTAAAACCTAGTTGAATATATGTTTCTTTACAATTGCGAGGTATAAGCGCTTCTCATGGGTTAAAATGGTGAATAGAGGAATACAAGAAATTGGAAAGTATTAAACACACGAATTAACAAAAAGAAGATAAATATGAATTATATAGAAGTAAAATAACTAAAAGAATTAAATAATAAAAAATTAATAAACGAAAATGATAAAATTAAAAAATTTCATTAATTGAAAAATTGTAGTTAAGAATTTCTGTTCAATTTAATATTGAATTAAATTAATGAATGAGTAAGTATGAATGAACAAGGAAATAGAAGTATTATTAAATTCTTAATAAATATTGGTACAGCGAATCCAAAATTGATCCAGGTTAAGTTTGTAAACAAAGATTCGACTATGTAAATAAATATATGTTTTCTCATCTGAATCAATCGGATAATATATGGATAACTAGAAAATAATTATCTCTGATTAACAAAATATTTAACATATCGTAAAATAGTTAACAAAATTCATGTGAGTGAAAATTTTTCTATTGATAAGGTGGTCGTAAAATTTCAAGGATACCTTAGTTTCTCTTTTAAATTTACGTTTAACGTTCTCTAGACAACGAATTTATCGAGCAGGATATTGTTCGCGATATAAAGATATGTACATACAAGTATATCCAATAACTTTTTATGGAACAAAGTTTAAACACATATCACATATAACTTCTTAACGAGAAGGTTTTCTGCTTATCTTATCTCTTGCAAACAATAATTAATAATACATTTATGTACTTCTAGTGTATAGACAAGAAAGAAACGTTTAAATAATTAATAAATATATTCAGTAAATATTTAAAGCATGATTTCTCTATTTGAAAGCAAATTTAAGTCAACATTATTTTTGTTAGGAATTATATGTAACTACTTTAATAATGAAAATGTTAACATTCAACTGTAATAATTCAATAATATGAGTGAATATATAATAACAATTAAAAAATAAATATACTATTGAATGTAAATATTAAATATACATGTATAATAATGGAAAAAACATAAAACATGGATTTACTCTTCGATAAAAAAATAATTCAAATTTCAATATAGAAGTATTTAATTCTAACGACGAACGAATCCTATAATCTATAAAATATGGAATTCAACGATAAATTGCCGTATTCGCGAAGCAAGAATATATTTGAAAACGCAGCTTCATTACCCGATTAAAAAACATACGAAACGCCGCACCGCTCTTATTTGCTTCCCGTTAAACTTTTAATCATCGAGAGCAGGATAATACGTGTCGAGAGTCATTCATTAATAAAAATATTCGTGATTTCTAACGAGAGTCTGTAAATTATCCGCGAGATGCCCCGCGGATGACCTTCCATTTATCATCATCATTAAGTTGGTACACATGCAACTTCTTAAATTTTTATGCAATCTTCTTAATGCGTATTTAAGTGCATGTGGTTTGTATTTCATGCGTTGCATCATTGGAAATTCGGTTGATAACAAAGTATACTACATTACTGTCTCTAAATTCGGAGGTTAACCATTCATAAAGGCGCGCACACATTGCAATGTTCGCGCATCGCCACTATCCATCGACCGGCACGTAGCAATTTTGAACATGAAACAACACGGTAATAACAGTGAAAATACGGAGTATTATTTTCATAGAAGAAACGAAGGTAAAAATTGCTGCATTACAGAGATGGCTTAACCCGTTTAAATATACATAGCTTCCACTTGTATAACAACTTTCGAAGATCATAAAGGAACGAACTGTTCCTCACTTTAAGTGAGTCATCCCTCGACTGCAACTGACGGATTATATAATGAAGAAGTGTATAGCAACATGTGCGACAACCACGTAACTGTACAGAGTAGTAACTATGACATAATCAACGATAGAATGATTCTACGTGAAAAAACAGTTGGAAAATATAGAATAAAATTTATTCATATGGCGCTTCGTTTTCGAGAAAATCAAATTTGAAAGTTTGTCAAGTACCGTTAATTTAGATATCAATGTATTAAGTGCTCCTTTTTTCCTATGAAAGTAGAATATGAGGTTTATTCGGCTAAAATTAGCTCGGTCGAAACAGTGCACCGCCTCAGATTGAGAGAGCAATGATCGCTTTCGCGCTTTTTTCCTGCTACGCGTCCCGGCTAGAAAGGCACTCGCTGCCTCTTGCAGACACGTCACGTATCCTCTCGCCTGTATTTAGTGCTCGCGTATTAGGTAAATTTATGTGGAAATATATTAACATCGAATAAGAAAAAATACCAACAAAACTAACATTATTATATTCATACTTGTCATTTAAACGAACTATTTCTCTTATCTTTTACGTGACCTCGTTGAATAACATGCAACATAGGAAAATGTCATACGTCATACAGAGACTTGAAATAAGTATGTACATCCATAATCGGCGCAATGAATCAGAAGAGTGAATCATCAATCATTACTTAGAAAAGAAACCAGAAAGAAGAATATGTAATTGTTCGAACTAAATAATCTCGGATCAATAACTTTCGTACTAAATTAAAGTAATACGTATAACGATTTTAACACTAACCTTACCAAACCCAGACAAATAACCGATATCAAAATTTAATTTAAAATTTTACATTCATAACTTTATATAAATTCTTATATTAACAAAAATTGAGAAATTGATTAGTCATATAATATAAGAATTTACATAAAGTTAAATGAACAAAAGAAATAACAACGAATATACTACTTAAAGCGAAATTTTGAAACCGGTCATTTGACCAGGTAAGGTTAGCATTAAAGAAAACGAGTTTTTATGTCTTTATATGATTTTGCAAGAGCTCCGCATTAAAATGTTAAATTGATGTAATACACGTAATATACATATTAATATACGGTGCCTGCAAGAGTAAATTACGAATTTGTATCTATTACCTTAAATTGCAATTAACACTCTTGGATTCTTTTTTTGCATATAGTTCGCAAGATAATCATTTAACCAATTAGCTGTTGCCGACGTCTTGGAAATGGTCTTCTTTTTTTATTTAATTTATGCTTTACAATTTGTCCAGCTGTACATTTAATAAATTTTTCTAACTCTTGGAAATGCGTGTACCTAAAATGTGTCGCAAAAAGTAAGCAATGACGAGTATACTCGTAAAAAACAATTAACTAGTTAATAAGACACCACATTTTAGTTTTATTTTAGTGTGTAATTATTTTCGATCTAGCTTTTTTCCCAATTAATCCTCTCCATTAACAATATACATATACAATAATAATATAATAATATTATATAATAATATTTAGTAATAACAATCTTTTTCGATATAATTTCAGATCCATTGATTATGACAAAATCAAATATATCAATATAGATCGTAAATGTGTGTTCGTAGGAAGCAGTAAATCGCAAGAACTGCTAAGATGCCGATAGAATTCTTGGACCGGCTTCCAATGCCAAATCTCCGGCTGTATACGGCAATAAGCTTCGGCGTGTTATCCTGTTCGATATACTATGCCGTTCAAATCATCAAAGACCCGGCATGGAAGATCACCCAGACTTACGTGGACTCTGAAAATGACTCGGCCAATAACATCGACTTCGATCCGAGGGATTCTGCGATGTATTTGAAGGAGTTGCTCGAGTGCATGCTCGACGAGCCTATCTGCATCTGGGTAAGTGGTACACGACGATTCATTCGCACGAATTTGGTTTTCGGTCCGATGTCCTCAAACACCGAGATTCCATTTACCCTTACGAAAATGTAGGGTATTTCCGCGAGAAGTGCACTTCATTATTATCATAGTTTTAATATTAGAACTACCCATCGAAATGACTGATCTTAGGCTTTTTTTTTCGCAGATAGTAAAACCATGATTTTATCCCTTATTTTCACGTTATTCGAATACAAATTTACCCAACTGCGATTCGAAGTGTATTTATCGAACTACCTTTTGTAATTATCAAAACACCAAAATTAAATATCAAAAGATGAAAAGAAATATGTATGTACTTGTCATATATGTATATTTCTCCTATGATCTTAATTTATGAACTGGTGTGTATTTACATATTTGCGTTTCAACGTTTTAAAAAAATAACTATTTACTATAAAATAACATCCAGTCGTGTTTACCTATGTATTTATTTGCCTGTATTTGGTAACGCGGAACTCGCAAAGTCACGACAAGATAAAATAATTTTATACGTTCGGACGATGTAATATTCACGTATTTACGTGCAGAACTTTCGCGCTATCGTAATTAGAACATGAACGTGAGAAATGAAAGATAAGGCTCTTATCCGGAAGTATTCTTGAGTTCACGCTTTACCAATGTTCTTATTACGAACAAGAGCTTAAATTGCGTCTTAGAAGATAATCAAGGTAAATATTGACATAAAAATTCAACAAGTGATTCAAAATCATTTTTACTACATCAGAAAAAGAGTAATACTACTATTAAACATGTTCTAAGAAGTTAATGACAGATGTAAGATAATATCAAATACTTCTCTATGATTTTTGTATAGTGCATGAAGAATATTTAAAAAAAAAGGAACAAAAAAGAATAGTTTCTTTCCTATATAATTATTAATTGTATTCATTTAATGTTCGGAATGACTCAGCCTCTTCCGGCCAAACGTTGTCGGTACATTCTATAAACGTACGTTCATAAGTCAAGATAAGAAAAAGATGTTATATAAATGTATGTCATTGGAAATATTATTAAATACACAAATACATGTAACGTACAAAAATATGTTAAATACGTAATAAAGGAAGAAAAGATACACGAAATTACCGATATCGTAAGAAATAAATAGAATGGATAGAATAGGAATATTTATGTCTGGCAATAATGTCAAAACATGTCACGGTATTATTTTTACGATTCTAACTAGAATTCTGTTTTAAAATTCCATTGTACCATTTCTATCGATGGAAGCTTAACGAGCGAAAAAAGAAATTGATTCTACGTTCCTTTCTAGACTGTACCGATAACTATATTGCTGGAAAAGATTGAGGCACCCTCTATATTTCAGATTTTCTCCTTCTACAAATACTGAGAACATACCGGAATTTTTCCAAAATTAATATTCATTTTCATTTAAATAGAGATATAATTACATTGAGTTTATCTATTTCAATCAATATCATTCGAATCACTTACTCAATATATGGAATATTAAGGTTACATATCACGTGTAGTACGTCAAAAAAATTAAGTTATCCCAAAAGTTTCTTTATAAGGAAATAATAGACGCACAAGATTTTTTGTTTTATGCTTTCTTCTATTACTACAAAATGAATCATACATAATTCAGTAAAATAATATAAAAGAAAAAATGTTGTGCGTCTATTATTTACTTATAAAAAGAAAAAGAACTTTGGGGACAATCTAATACACTTAAAGAAGAAGAAGAAACGAAAGAGAAATGTTTTTTTACTTTATATACGCATTTTTAATCATTTTATTTCTACGAAAGTAATCAAGCAGAGCGTCCATTTTAGAAGCCAATAACATCCAGCGAATATGTATGTGTGCATTGAACGAAATGTAGCAGAACACGTGGCCAATGAGTACGTGTCCCCTCAGGGGCAATTTATATTGACTATTCCATAACTAGCGAACTTTCTCCTTTCTCCTGGTGTTACTACCATGATAAATGCGTCGTTTCTGAGTAAGTAAACGATCTGTCTCACCACAGGCATACAACTAGTGCTGTTTTCAGTTTCTCGAAACGTATCCTTTCTCGCTCTCTATCACACAAGAGTCAGGTTAGGAAAGTATTCTATCGCACGTATACTGCTACTATATAAGTTTTCTAACGAAAAATAAAGTAAAACAGACGAATTCCGGGACAACAATTATGGAATTATTATATAGATTTATAATGAATTTATAATTAACATATAGGTTATAACTTGATTGATTTACTTATTTCAATGATAGTCTAACAAAATGTATACCTTGGGAAAAATTCGCCTAACGCGACATAAATTGAGTTTGTCAATCTGAAGTTGCAAGCAGAACCAATAACCCTTGAACACTCAACAAGCAATATCGACTTCTAATAATATATCTTGACACAGTTTTTTTAATGATACTTAAGGCACAGATAGAAGTTCGGAGATGTACTTTAAATTCTAAAAAGTAACAATAAAAGAAGTTTAAAGAGTTTTAAATTCTTAATCGTACTTTGTATAACGATATTCTTTTGACAAATTTTTCATTTATTTTTTAACAAGACAGATAATTCGTTTTTCCGATAAAAAGTTCGACTATAATGTTTCCAATAATTCTGATAACCGATACCGCGATATTATTTTCTTCTAAAATTAGAAAAAAGTACAAAGTACGATCACGTCTATTACAACGTTAAAAAATATGCTGTTTCTGATATAAGGTTCCAACTTACAATAGAAGGAGGAATTTTTTAAGTGTCATTAACCTTTCGAAAACTTTATTAAACATGCATTCCTCGTTCGTCGACGTGGGTAAAAGTTACGAGCGTACGCAATTATTCTATCATCTATGACTTCATGTAGTTAACGTAAGATATGTAACTATGCTTACATATTTTCGCAAATGAAGTCGCAGCCATCTTGCGCGCATGGTAACACTGTGCAAAAAGTAACTCCGTGTAATTCCACCTACTTTTATGTTATTATACTAAAAAACCTGTGCTTTATGAAAAATACGATTTATTTTTTAAATATGGCTTACATTAACTCTCGGTGAGGAAACTTTTACAAATTTTTGTAATATAAAATTATAATCGATGTACTTAATAATTTTAACTATTTGTCGCGTCTTCAGAGGAATAAATCACAATTTACCACACATTTATAAATCATCTTATGTATATTCCAATAGTTTTTTCCCCCCGGAAATATTGCAAATCAATGCAAAATGCAAATGTTATTCCCTAAAGACTTAAGGAAGCGAATAATTAGGAAAAAAGCGCGTGCACACAATTACTGGGCATGAATAATATTGAGATCTACAAAGATAATCAATGTCAGGATTAAAAAATCATGCTGACTCTTCTTTTCCTTTTTCTTTTATTTTTTATTTGACACCAGCATAGGAAATAATTGTAATTCATGCAGAACGGACAAAACTGGACATTTGAATTTGCAATCAATATTACTGTACAGTACATATGACATACGTGGCCTTTACATGCATAGAATAACCAATTTCAGCTTATAAATTAGTATGCAAATCTAACTCGGACGGATGTTTACCAAATATAATTGCAATAAGTTAAAAATGAATGAAAAATACGAAGCCTTGAAATTTTATAGCGAATCAGATATATTTTTATTATTAGATCGGTACATATGAAATTTTGTTTCTTTGAAATTTGAATCTGCCAGGGCATTCGTTACCAATCACTAAACCGCTAACTTTGTTACGGTCCTCGATTTTTTATACTTCAATGTTGTTTCCACTTTAACGACCAAAGACGATTTTTAATTTTTCAGAAAAATGTAATTCTAATTCTTCATTCGACAAAATAATACAACTCATTCTCAATATTAAAAATATAAAATTATAAAATTCCCTACAAAATATAAATTTCCCTACAATGTGAAATCTACCTGAAACCATTCTGTGATCTTAATTCTCTATAAAATAATCGTTTCAGGCCAATAAATTGTTCCACGTTCTCGAATCAAATTTAAAGATTGAAATAACCGATGCTTCAGTTGAAACTAAAATTATCTGTCCTTTCAAGTCGGTTTGGCAGATAACTACGTTGTTGGTATACGACTTGTACCAGACGTTGTTTCTTACCTTCTTTGCCAAAGGAAAAGAATTCTCCTGATACAATCGAGGCTACCGATAAATAAACAAAGTGAAAACAAAGAGTGTTTAAATTTGCGAGTGTAAAAAATTCCAGTAAATATTTACGGTACAGTTGACATCATTGATTGGTAGGATCTGAAAAGATGTCAAGGTCAATGTCCCGCACGATTTCATATACATATGTATACAAGTGACGCTCAGCTTTGGTTTCAAAGATCTACGTGAAAGTATTTTTAATGCTATCTTCATTATACATTGTTAAGATCTAGGTTAGATTAAGATACAATAAATTTTTTTTAAGGTACTTCTTAGAACGAGAAAAAGAAAATATTTAAGCAATAGAAAAGCCAAAGAACGCAGTAGATTTTCCAAAGATATTTATTCCGTATTTGCTTCAACTTTCATTATGCGGCTTTCTCTAACGTCTCTAATTTTTGTTCTTTTTCTTCAGTTTTAAGAATCTTTCCCTGCGCTTTTTCATAACCTTGGAAGTTACACATGTGACAGTCACATGTGACCCAACTGCAAATGAATTTCTTTCTAATTTATCTTCCCTAACATGTCTGTGTGTAAAGACATGAGAAATGTTCCTATTACTTTTACCATCTTCCAGTTTGTCTATTTTATTTCTTTAGTGAAGTTGATAAGTTTGAAGATGAAGTTTATAAGTACTTACATGTTGAATTAGCCCCATTACTAATTATTAGGCCGCGGATCTTTATGCAGATTCCTATTTTTCAAACTATAATTTATAATAAAAAGAAACTGGTTCCTCCAAGATTGTTTTATCTATCACGTTTTACAGAAAGTATATATTTGATATATTTCTTATATTATGCGTGTTAAACAACAATACGATTCTAAAGCCATCAAGTCTTTGGAAATTGTTCAAAGAAACGACAAATGCTTATAACGAACAATATGGCATTTTTCTGAATTAGCGTATCTTTCCTTCTCCTAAAGTTAACGCGGTTTATCATTAATCACTTTTATCACACGTTTACCATTATATTCACAAACTATTAATCGGACACTCGAGCGTCTCACGTGGTCACTTCAAGGACTGTTGCTATCTTGACGTGACCGATACGTAGAAGTTGAAGTTTCTCCTTTGTAACGTGCACTCACCAATTGCTTCCTCCATCTCGAGAAAATGCCAAATCAGGAAATTCCAGTGTCCACACCTAGTGACTTTGCTAACTCAAAACATCGTTTTCTAATATCGTCAATCCGCAGTAGAGGACTTCCTTAAGTAAATACGTATTTTTTCTACAAATCTATGTCTCTATCTCGTTTCTCGTTCCGAACTATCTATAGTATCGTATTACGCTTTGAGGCAGTCGAGTAAAAGTGTTGAAGTAATTTTTACTTCTAGAAAAAATCTACATCTGCTTTATTGTTTAGTTTTCCTACTCCTCGAAGCAATTTAGTATTGTCTAATAGCAAATCAATTCTCAGTCTCGTAGCCTTTTTAGTAACATGCCTTGCACAAATGATGTCAGTTTTCGTAATTATAGAAATATCCATAGTCCGACGGCTCGAAGCTCTGTTCTAATGTAACGCCGCCAGCGTGCCGATCTGGATTTAATTTACTCTGTACTTATACTTGTACCTATTCTTATATTTATACTTTGTTTAAATATATTTTTATTACACATTTATGCACGCTTCCTTCTATCAGATAATCTGGACAAAAAGTTCGTGTGAACTTGATTCCTCGCACTGCAACGATATGCGTTTTGTATAATTTTTTATAAATGCATAACAATCCACAGTTTGCTAATTACGATATTCTAATTATTTTAATTATAATTTTAATATCGATGATATGCCTATTTCTATGTTGGTAATCTTTACGCTTAAAATATTCTTTGTTCTTGTTTTCGATAGACCTTAATCAACATGGCGTACTGCGTGCTAATTCTGCTGGGTAAAACAATTCAGAAGCTCGTATTCGCCGAACTCCGTGTCTCCGAAAGGCAACACCTAAAAGATAAGTTTTGGAACTTCGTGTTCTACAAATTTATCTTCGTATTCGGCGTGCTGAATGTGCAATACATGGACGAGGTGCTACTGTGGTGGGCTTGGTTTACCGCGCTTGGCTTCCTAAGTCTCCTCAGTCAACTATGCAAGGATCGATTCGAATACGTAAGTGACATACAGTCTGCTGACAACTGCTGAGCTGACCCTGTCCGTGATCCAAATTTCATTAAACACTTTCCAGGATGCTCTAAATTTTTCTTAAAGCAGCAAGTATTTTGAATTCCTCTCAATGAATCCTTAGATATATTGTTATTAGGAAAAAATATTGATAAAATATTTGTTTCCAGTATATCTCTGTTTAAAGTTGGAAACTAAAGCTTAAAGCATATTAGGATTTTGAAAGAAATCAAAGTATATAAATATTCCATTTATGATATTACTATTACTTATATTACTTATAGCATTGAAACTGTAACCAATTACGTTGAGAGATGACACTTATGATATTCTTATTTCACAGGAAAATGTACAACAAAATTTGCTTCGTCTAAAAAGCACTCCAAACTTTTCAACAAAATTTTATAACGTAGATTTTATAGGAAAAAAAATCATAATGTCATCAAACAGATAATTCTGAGACTTGGCATTACCATCGAATTCCAACTTCCAATTCCAAATTTTTTTCAAGAAGAAGACCTTGATAAAGCCATATCGAAAAGTAAATATCGTAGTAAACTCAGTAAGATTGCTAAATATCTTAACATATTTTAAACAAGAATGTGAATTCGGAACGCACGCGTTGTTAAAGTTGGCACGTGCCCCAAAACGACATCTTGCGAAATTTCTCAACAGATCTGTATTGTATTGTCTCTCTGGTAGGCACATGTGCTACGTAGTATCTTTCTGCCTATACCTTTCGCGTGTATTTTCGCGATGAATCAATCTCGCTTGTTTATTTGGTTTAACTAGCGACGTGAGAAGTTACACGTTCGACTGGTCAAATAAATGGCCAGCAATGATCTTGAAATTACAGTAGCGCTTATCTGGCCAGTTATCGAAAGGAATATAAAGGAATAGATGTGTGTGTGTGTGTGTGTGTGTGTGTGTATATATATGTACTTCTAGAGAATCCTCAGTATCGTTCTTCCACCTTGAACGCACATGTAATAAAGATACTCTATACGTTTATATACGTACGTATGTATGTATGTATTCTATTTTCTACTGAGGATGGGTTGCTATGTGCCCTTGGCATCACAGGCAGCATCCCTTGAAGAAGTCGCTTCAGAGGTCATTGGCCCTTATATTACCCAACGAACTTTCCAGTCTTTTATTTCGTTTCATTTCCTGGGTATCCTGAGGCGTCCTTTTATACAGGGTATATATTAGTACAACCGGCCAGGGAATGATTCTACATTAAAAAGTAAGTTGAAAAGAGAGGATAAAATTTTTTCATTTAAGGCTCAGTTTCTGAGCACATCAAGTATAAAAATCTTTTCCATACACATATACTCGATCAAGTCTCAATTCATAGTGAATTTCAATGACCGATTGTACTGCCATTTACCAGACACCCTATATACGCATATATGTGTATGTGCATATATATTCTGTTTATTTTTCGACTTTACAGTCTGGAAGAAACACTTGACTTATGTATTTCCAACTCTCACCAATTTCCATAATTTTTTTAGGCACAGATCACATTATGCATGAATGCATACTGGATTATTTATTGCCGTATAAAAAATCTACCCAGGAGAAAGTAGCACTGTTCGAATGAGCACGTGGAATATTGGAAATAGTTTTGTTTCAGTGATCTTTTTTTTTTGTGAGATCTTAAGGTCATTAGTATTTTTTTTTGTTGTTGTTGAAAGTCCTTTATTTATTTTTGGATATTTTCGTAGAACGTGAAAAATTAAATTCGACGACCTACAGAACTATACCATTTCGATCGTTTAGTTTTGAGATATTAGCGTCTGTATGTATTAAAATCTTGCGTGATATCTCGATGCACACAGTATCTCAAATTACGCAGTATACCGATTCTTCACGTTCGTATGTAAACAGAAATATCATCTCCAGTGACGAGCGATAAGGTACTAGATGATCGCTTAGTATCTCTTTGGTTCTATTGGGACTGTTGAATTTAACAGAATGCGTTGCATACTATAGGGAGAAGTAAATATTATACTGATGTATAATGAAAAGCATCGATCTTTACAAGAAAAGGCTTTACCAAAGAGACGTCAAGCTAAGCGATTATGTACTGCCCTATCGTTCGCGATTGAAACTAATATTTATGCGTAAATATAAACGTGAAAAATCACGGTATCGCGTAACCCGAGATACCACATAAAATTTGTATACATTTGCACGGAAATATTTTAAAACTAAATGATAGAAATGGTATGGTTCTATTGGTAGTTGAGTTTATTTTTTCACTTTCTACAAGAATATCTAAAAATAAATATAGGATTATCAACAATGAAATACTAGTGATCTTGAGATCATTAGGAAAAGCTATTTTCAATATTATACGTGCTCCTTGAAACAGTGCAACTTTTCCTGAAAAGTCTTTCATGCAACAACAAACAACGCAGATATTTAAATGATCCCATTTAACTAGTCCACACTGTTATATGGTCGTCCATTTATATTTTATTTATATTTTTTACTTCAGAAAAATGTTCAATAAAACAATGACAAGGTTATAAATGTTACAAAACATACAGTAAATGCATATAATGTATGTTATATGTATTTAAAAATCATTCTTTGTATTTTTGCCAGAATTCTGAAAATTTGTTCAGCAATAGAACTGAAAGATTTAAAAAAAGAGATATCTTGGCACGCACAATGGTCAGAATCTTTAGTATAAAAACAAAGAATCTCGGCTCCGTTATGTAATGAATTCGCGTGAATCCCGTTAGTATAATCGAATAGAGGTAACCAGGTTATACCTCTCCGCTGCTAGACGACATTCAATTTTCCTTGATCTGTCTCGTTCGCGCCATTTTTTAATTCTTCTAAAGCATGTTACTCCAATATTTACTTAGTTAAACTTTGATACGTAAATAAATGATATTAATGATATATTTTACTAATTAATAATTATAGTTAATAATAAGTACAATCCAGTAAGTTAAGCTTAAGTCAATAAATTAGTATTCGACTGAAGATATTAGATATTTTTTATAATAATTTTGTTACAATTATCATTAGATTGTAATGTATAATTTTTCTATTTGAATTTAATCACATAATTGAACAAAAAGTATATGTTCCATAACATTTTTTCAATGTACACGTTAATTTCCGCAAATCTCTTTATTTAAATAATATACGTCAGAAGTTGAATACAGTAGAGTTAAATGTATTCCAGTATATGGATTACATGGATTGTTCTATTTGAATCTATATAATCTTTAACTATAGAATAGTAATGCTTTAATCAAATTGTCTAGTTAAGCTACATAATATTCTGCATAAATATTGTCATTATGTAAACAGTAAACTTTCATATTAGTCAAATATTTACATAGAAATAAGTTAATCACTCTAATGAATAGTAAAAAAATATTTGCTTTTTTTAAACAAATCATTTTTACAAATTACTGTCCATGACCTAATTTAATTGATAAGCATTATAAAAATAAGAATTAATATTAATAATAATCTATTTTAATATAAGTTATAAATTTAGTATTAATTATTATTCAAAAATTTATTATTTTACATACATAGATAATGAAAAACATTACAGAACTTTTAATTATTATTTTCTAGTTATCGTTTTCGCCTACAACACCAGGTTGGAGTCATGCGAAACTTCTTGGACTTCTCGCGACTATTCTTGCATTATCCTCCTTCATGTTACTCCTATGCACAGCTGCAGCGTTCTTCTTCGTTTCATTCAATACCTTTGTCTTCACTGCAGCTGAGGTAATGTAAACCCTTGTGTGAAAGTAAACAATTCTTCATTTATCACAGTATTCGTGACAACTTCGAATACTTCAATTTTTTTTTTTTTTAGTAACGTTCATTCTTTTCCACTAACAGAATAGAAGTTATTATAACCACGTAATTCTAATAATGTATTTGCTTGTTAACAGTGCATTTTACTAGGTGTCAGAACAATTCATGTAATTGTGCGATACATAATTCATCTGTATGATACTCGAGGGGCTGGAACCTCCTCGCAACGTTCTTGGGACAAAAGGGGTCCTCTAACTTACTACACAGATCTAACAGCAGAATTAATAGTGCTAGCTGTAGATTTTCTTCATCATGTTCACATGCTACTTTGGAGTAACATATTCCTAAGCATGGCATCCCTTGTAATCTGTATGCAACTTAGGTATCTTTTCTATGAGATACAACGCAAGATCACAAAGCACAGGAACTATCTTGCTGTATTAAATCATATGGAACAAAAGTAAGTACACACTTTTTATAATTGTAATTAGTAAACTATGGATTTTTATACAAAATTTTATACAAATTTATATATTTTTATTTCTAGCTATCCAATGGCAAGTCAGGAAGAGTTGGCAGAGAACTCAGACAACTGCGCCATTTGCTGGGAGAAAATGGAAACAGCTAGAAAGCTACCTTGTGCTCATCTTTTCCACAATTCCTGTTTACAGTCTTGGTTAGAACAGGATACTTCCTGCCCAACTTGTAGGCTTGCCTTAAACATGCAACCTAGCCACCTTGCAAACACACAAGAATTATCAACTGAACTACAAACGCCAGCTAGGCGAAATGAGAATCATTTCTTTCATTTCGATGGCTCAAGATATGTGTCCTGGTTACCAAGCTTCTCTGTTGAAGTTTCCCACAATAGACTACGTGGGAATATTTCTACTATTACACATAACAACTCGCAAATGGATACTATGATTAGACAGGTGCGTTAATCGTACATTTTTAATTATTGAAAACTAGTACATTATAATTTTGGTAAAACTTCAATGGTTCAGTAGTAATTATTTTATTAGAATCTAATGACAAATACATAGTAGAAAAAATACTGTAATTTTACCCACTGAACTCTGAATGGTACTGTTGACTAATTCGAACTGGGTTCATTCTGTGTTCATTTATTCAAGAACTGCTACATATTGAACTTACTTAACATCAAATTATAATTTTAAATATAGTTTACTTTCATTTTATTCACACATTTTTATTAATCAAATGGAAAAAGATGTTTACTTGATTTCTGTGTCATTCATTATAATATTAATTTTGTATTATTTATTAAAACAGGTGCAGCAATTGTTTCCTCAATTCCCCCGTAATCTAATCGTAGAAGACCTCAGAGGGACGAGATCAATCGAATGGACCGTTGCAAATATTCTGGATGGAGTCTTGATGTCTCCTCATCATATAATCGAAGAACCGCAATTGGAATCCGTCCTTCAAATCCATACCAGTACTACAGAAACTAGTGTTTCTTTGAATAGCCCTTCGATGCCGCTACCTTCAGATCCAAGATTTGATATTCCTCTTGCTGATAGGTATTTCCTTCATTTTTATCATTTATTTCAGCCATACATTTTAACCTTCTACGTTCGAGGATTTTTTTCGTCAGGCGTAGCAGCAACTCCAGATGATTTAGGGTATATATGACGCGTGTCTTACATGTAACGTAAAATGATTTTATATACAAATTAACTCACAAAAACATTATATTCTAATAATTTATCTGTACTTACATCTTTGAAAATATGATTTTATAATACTAATTCTCTCAATTTTTTTGTATGATAGTTTATGAAGCATTCACTAAGATACATTCTTGAATATAATTTGGTCTCATTTCAACAATTGAAAAATTCAGTTCATCTTTGTTTGAGCTAATTTCACTTCCGAAAACCATTTTTTTAGGGTTTCTAAAGCTATAATATGAGGTGCAATAGTATTATGGGGTAAATAGTAGTGTAGTTAAGTTTGTGGTAGCCGGTATATAGTTGTGGGTGATAATGCTACTTGTGCTTGTGTGGAGGCCGAATTAGGGTTTTCTTTGCTGCGGGTGTAGATGTCGTATTGTGGAAGAAAAATCGGAAAAACTCCGATCGCCGGGATTTGGACCTCGGTTCCTAACGTTCGTAACCTAAGGCGCTAACCACTACGCTGCCGTCGTCCGACACTAGTTGGTGTCGTCTTTTGCCATGATCGTTGAATCCGAACTAACATCGGAGACGCTGTCAGAACCATAGTTTCCGAAGAATTTGAGATTAAATATTTTATCTCCCTTTCAAAGTCTAACACTTTATACTTCCTAACAAAGAACATAAAGACCTAAGGGACCTATGTACGAACCAATATTGCACTCTCATTAACTGGAGATGCCGAAATCTAGCATAAACAGGGATTGTCACCTCTCATTCGCCACTGGAATTGCACTATAGAACGCCGTGGCGACTGAGAATCGCCTCTCGAGCGTAAAGGGTTAAAACAAAATCCATAAAGAAAACAGATAATTTTATGTTCCAAATAATATTTTTAAATTTGTTAAATGTGTTTTATTTTCAAGTTATCCATTGTAATATAATTTGATTAATCTGAAAATATTCCTAATGAATAATTACAGCGGTGAAGAACCTTCCAGCCTAGGAGGACGGTTTTCCAAATCATCGTCCGAACGAGAACAAATCCTGCAGCGTCGCAAAGAACTCCTGAGACTCACTGCTAAGGAGAAATATCTCGAGAAGTGCCGAGAAAAGCATGAAGCTGAAAGTGTTTCTAATGCCAGCTCTTAAAACAGGGAAAACAGAGAGATATATGCTGATAAAAAGTTCTTGATTTTTCGTGCTTCGTAGCGATTATCTTCTTCAAAGAAGAGTATAACGACTGATTTCCTTGAGTACACGTCCACCGACGTCCACTTACTTTTTCCTCGCCTCCTTTTTGTGTTTGCTTACATGCAGTTCTTATTTTCTTTTTTTTTTTTTTTTTTTTTTGAGTAGACTATATTCTTTACTCTTTGGTTTGTTCCTAAGCATTTTTGAATGATCTTAATTATTATTGCTCCTACAATGAGAACAATTTTTTAGGCACCAGTTCTTTTTTTTATTCACTTTTCTTTTCTTTTTTCCATACTCTTTGCTCTCATAAATATTATATTCGCTTTCTTTGATTTTTGTCATATTAAAATCCCGATCTTTAGGAATAGTTTCCTTGAAAATTCTAGACTCCTTACTTGAAAAGGACAGTTTCCTTAAGAATACGTTTTTTATTCTTAAGAAGAGGTAAGGACAATTAACTTAAAGTATTAACCATTTAATTCTTTAGCAATAATAAGAATTAACTTAAAAGTATTACTCGCTTAATTATTTTTAATTCTTTATTTATTAAAGTAATAATTAAGAAATGAAACTTTCCTGAGATCTTAATCTTTCATTTCGTATTTCTTCTTTTTTGTTAGCTCATCAAAAATTTTTTCAAGAGCTTCTATGTTATACAGAAAAAAGAAAGTCCTTATACATATATAGGAAATTTAATATCTTATAAACAAGTAATTTTTTTCATTGAATTTAATATTTTTCATCTTAAAAGAAAGTGTTGCTTATATTTTTTCATTTTTCTTAACCGTTTTAGCGCTACGCAGCACGATCGCACTGTTCGCTTATTGTGGTGAACTGTATTGCGATGTTCGGTCCCGAATGTAGCTCGTCGCGAGTCATATGAGAGTTTCGTCTCGTAATTACTTCTTTTTTTTCAAATAGTCGTAAACCACCTGCATAAATAAGCTGCTTTTATTGAATTTACTTTTATTTACATATACTTCTACATAATATAGGTATGTTGCCAACATTTTTGAAAATATAAAAAAACATAATATAATATTTTATTTATAATAGATATGAAACTAGATTACTAATGTTCATTGTCATGTTTAAAAGTGAGTCTTTTATTTAGTTCACCCATTACTCTTGTTTCTTTATATCTTTTTATGCTTTTACACAAAACACAAAAGTGTAAACACACAAAGACATTAAAATTATATTCATGGTTTTGCAGGATCATGACATTCATCATTTTTAAAACAGACATGTTTATGAAGACATAATGGATGAAGTTTTTTTTTGCACTGTACATAAATTAAATTCGATTGTTTTTATACCGGTAATGGAAGTATACTCGTCACCCATATCTGAATGGCGTGACGACGAACGTGTTAATTAAAAAAAACTAATTTATAAATTACCGCTTGAATTGGAAAACCAAATTCTGTATTATACAATGTTATCACGCAAACAAAACGTAAAGCACGAGTACAAACTTTTGAGTGTTTAGTATAACGTTTCTGATATGATTGATGAGAAATGAAGCGCGAGCGCGCCGAGCGGCATATTTCGACGAAAAATAAGAGCAGCGCGATCGCATCAATCGGTATTTCTCGCAAATAAATGAACGAAGCGCTATAACGCTGCATGGCACAATCCGACACGGATTCTTAAAAACCCCTGGCACTAAAGCGGTTAAAGAGAAATATTTTTTAACAATTTAATAATTTCTGCTTTTTAAGATTTTCTTTGAAATCCTATTTTTCTATTCGTAAGAAAGTCGTTATTCTTAAGAGTAGAAGAAAAGATTTTGATCTAATCGACATCGACTGGTTGTGAATTATATACTCATCGGTGGATTAGAGGACTGATAATAATTAGAATGTATTGTCGAAGGTAATATCTTTCTTTTTTCCATATATTTCTTTTTTATTCGAATACAGGATAAAATCACCTAATATTTTTAATAACAAATGGTTATTGTTATTTCTATTATTAATTTTAGTTTTATTAAGTACAAAAAATATATTGAATGTATGTTTTTTAATAAGAAACACTATTATTTTATTTAAAAATGAATATTCTGTATTTGATTAATTTTATCAGTTGTAAACATCTTTTATTTATGTATACCAGTAAAAAAGGTTATATTTGAAGCAAAGAAAAAGGTTTTATTATTTATTGCAAAAATCTACAATTTATATAAATGAATTTTAATTTCGTTGCTCTATCATTTTTGAAATAAGGTATTTTTTAATAATAGATTCGAATATAATAATGCTTTTAGTAGTTTATTACAAAATTTTACAAGTAAAATCTCATTTTTCATTTTCAACCAATGAAATTCATAACAACAATATGTAGAATTACATGTGCAAAAATAAAGTCTGCAAATCCTCTCTCTGGACTTATTCCATGAAATTGACTTTTATTCTGGGGATTCACTTGTAACCGTAAGCAAACTGAAATACATGGAAGAAGAAATAATTTAAACATATCCATTAACGATTGTTAACATAATTACTTGTATGATTTAATAGATTAAACTTAATACATTTACTACACTTTATTGAAAAAAAATATCTATATACTAACTTCATATTTATTTTACTAATAATTTATATTGCATATCTTTCTAATATAAGAATTTATAAAACTTATAAAGAGGAATGTAATAAATAAAACAAAAAAAATTACATAGCAAATCATGATTTTTTAAATATAGTTTTAAAAACTTCATTAATATACAAAATAACTTCTATTGCTCACTGAGTCCTATGGGACAAGATACTAATAAAATATAACAAATATTTACATGTTATGTACTGTACTTCCTATTAAACAAAAGATAAAATATACAGTTATGCAGTAAAAATGAATATTCATCATATGCAGAATATAATCAAAGAAAGAAATGATAAATTAATTTATAATATATTTTAAATAAAATTGCAATTTTTACCTGCTTATCTAACTACTAATATTAAGATAATTGAAAAAGTAATTTAACAATATTCTTTATATGATAACAACTTAAAATTTAACAAATCATATCATAAATGGATTATGATATCGAAACTATACAATTGTCTCTACAATATTTAATAACTTACAATATTTATAACTATAGAAATAATTTATAAAATTAAAATAATTAATATTACTGTTATTAAAAAGTCAATCAAATTAAAAAGAAAAAAATAATCATCAGTATTGATAACATTACAACTACATAAACTTATTCTACATTAAAATTTTAATAAACATAAGTTAAAAACTTGAACATATATAAGTATGATTAGTGATAATACCTCCAAGAACGAAGCAGGAAACGCAGGAAATAAATCCACTGAGAAAACTATTAAAAGGGAACGTGCCAACCAGACAACAATATACGAATTGTATGGCACCCGTTAAAAACACATAAAGTAGATAAGCATCTATTATTTTAAGTTTTTTTGGCGTACTCTTTGCGTACTCCTGCCAAAATTTCGCTATAACTGTTAACGCAGTCATGTCGTTCAAAAATCTTTTGACGTTCGGTTTTAGGTTAGATCGTATTTCGACTTCAGTATGCGCGCATCATATAGCGTGCATGCGTGGCACGTTCCGAAGTTGCGCGCAATATAACTGATAAATACATATGTATGGCCGATTCGATAAACAGACCTATCGATTCGAGCAATATTGCGTGCAAAAGAATCGATGATTTAAATTCGAAACATCTAATTATGCTATTCTTAAAAAGATAAACTTCCAAACTTTTAGAAATAAGTAATACTTAATGGTAAGGATTTTTAATTTATTAACTTAATATTTTTGCAGATATTTGCAGTGAGTTTGTATAATTCAGTGATTGAATATTCCCCCAAACTTTTCGTCTTCTTGAGTTTCTAAGGATTTTTGATTTATATTAATTTGCAATCTAAACTGTTTCCTTTTTGTCTAAAACTGTTCATGAAGTCTATCCCCGTCGTCTAAAAGAAAATATACATTTATCCTTGTCACACACTATCGCTTTCTCAGTCTAGCACCGTTCGTATCGTCTGTTCTTGTCGCGCAATATTGCATCCCTTGCCTGCAGACAAACCATGTATTGTCATCTATTCTCGCATACTCGAAGTTGCAGTTCCTTTCATCTTCAGTAGATGACAGCACATGACTGGTCCGTAGACAAGAAACGCATTAGTTGCGACAAAGACTGATGTATGTATTATATTAGACGAAGAGAGCGATAATGTGCGACAAGGACATTGTTTAAAAAAAGATGTTTAAGGATTTATTTAGTATTCTATTTCAGTATTTTTTCTTTTTCATTTTTCATATCTTTCATATATTTGTGTATTTGTACATATGTATATTGTATTATAATTTATATATTAATTTTATTCACGGACAAACTGCTCTATATGATCTGTATCTTGTATTGTATCAGCTTTTGGTCTGCTCCGTGACTTAAATATTCCATCTGAAATTAGAGAAAAATATAATTAACTATGGACCTGCTTCCAGAAACACTATTTTCTAAGATATCAAATAACGTTAGTACAGTATTAACGCTAGTTCTATTTACTATCAGAATATACATACAAATGTACACATATATCTTTTAATTATTAATCATTAATATACAGAAAGCTTTGTATCTACTTTCATCAAATTACACTCGCCATCCAAGGATAGGAGTATCATAATATTAGCATGGACAAGGTAGAAAATATATGTCATGTCAATTTCAAACGCTATTCAGAATAAATGGCAAAGAATATCCCAGAGATTAAATACGAATGATTCGAAATAAATGTCCATTTATTTTCTTTGTTTCAGTGATTGAAGAAATACATATATTTATATACATGAACATTTTTATATTCAATTGCATCATATTTATTATTATAAGAAAAAGAAGGTGATATATTTTTTATTGCTAATATTTGCATCAGACATGCAAAGAGATTGTTCATTTGTTAGCTCGAGCTCCTGTCCTAATGCTACCTAAAAGCGTACAGAATTCGTTACAACAGTCCAAAAGAGTTATTTTAAGGGTTTCTGAATTTTAGAAAATATATAAGCATAATACTTACTTAATCTAAACTACCCATATTTAATACTTTGTATAATTTTAATATTGGTCTACTCCGTTCTTTTTACCAAATAATTCTTAAAAAGTGATTTATTATTTTATCTTGTTCATTCATCAGATATTTGAGACTTATTATATTGTTTTATTTCAGTTATTCTTTCTTCCTTTAATTGTTGGAATTGACTTGTCATCTTGTCGTTGAGAAACTGATAACTGTTCTGAGAAAATTCAAAACTTTCTTTCTCTCCGTTTCAAAAAAAAAAAAAAAAAAACAAGCTGAAACATAAAGAAAAAGCAAGATTAATAAATTATATGATTATCTAAATTAAAATAATTATAATGTATAAAATTATTACAGAAGAGATGGTCTACCAAAATTTTGAACAATGTTGCAAATCTTGCTGTGACTTGACTATTTCTTATTCATTGTTGTAATGTGTTTATTCTCAAGGATCTGTTGAAAAATGGGTTTATAGGACGACTTTTCAACTTAATACCTTTAACTGCAATATAATTCTGTGGAGGTAAATCTTGATTGTTTATTCGAAGCAACGATAATACAGCGAATTTTTAGACCTTCTTTATTGTCGATAAAAAAATCAGTGGACAAATATAAAAATACTTCAACTGGTAAGTTCTGGTGTACTTGCCAACTTAGCAATTACTGGCGAATCACGTCGACTAGTATGCTATAACAATGAGAAAGTAATTAGTAAGGGCGAAGAATTCCCTTGAGATAAAAGGTAGCAAGAAATATGTAAATACAATCGAAGAAGGAATAATTGGTTGCACAAATTGGTAAAAAGTGTTGATTATTACGTTTTCTTCTTTCGGGTTAGTGAAAATGCAGGCCGAAGAGTATTTATATTCTTACAATATAAATTCTTGGTCTGCTCAATCTAGATATCAATACGGATGAAACATCAGGTAAATCTAAATGATTAACTATTTGTATCTCATAGCAACGTTTACTGATTTCGATGAAATTCTGCAACACGTAGATATTACGAATATTAATCAGAGCAACTGTATGTTACTGTGGCGTTACTCGACAGAAAATACCACCACTCGACACCAACTAGTGTCGGACAACGGCAGCTATCTAGGATGCCCGCTGGCTATTCTGTGAAAACACTTCCTCCATCAGCTGCCCGCATTAATTCTTCTACATTAGTGTCATCAACCGCAGTCAGGACTTCCCAGAGGAGATCCGACAAACGATTCCTCCAAAGGATGAGGATAAATTCATCAGACGTGGACGGACTGGCGAATTTTTTTAAATCGTGGTAGAATTAGTGACGGCTTCCTGTCGCCCATCACTTCGCATTCTATCAACCTTTTTACTCTATCACTATCTAATTCGGCCAGGAATAAACTCGAATAAACTCGTCCTTCAGTTTATCGTATCGATCAGTGCCGGGGGATTCATCACCGTGTCCTCAATGTGTGCTCCAGACTCGAGGCTTCTCCTAGGAAGGCCGTGGATTTTTCTCCATCGTCCATGATGCCCGCTGCCGCGAACTGCCTTTTCAGTAAGGAGAAACATAGCCCTATCTTCAGGGGCATTAGTGGAGGAACGCGGACCAATTGACTGGTTGTAATTATCTTGTTATCGTTCGCCGTTTCACAAGCACACTTAGAATCACGATGGTTGAAGTCATCTCTTTCACTGAAAATCACGTCGGGGTCACCAATTTGAGGTGATGAGTCGTTACATATCGGTTGATAGTTCACAATAATTGATCAGAGCTCTTTGGCATCTTAAGCAATCATCATCTGAACTTATATCGCGCATTAAAATGCATCGACCAGAAGTCAAACTTGTAATTGCGAATTGCGAACCGCTAATATAATAATCGCGAACTCTACGCAGAGTGTACATATAGAATATATTATAACAAATATGTATCTTGTTAAATATACGCAAGTGTTTCTTCCTATCACTATCACGACCCATCGCCTCATTATTAAGATCAAGATTTTCAATAACTTTCTTCTATACATAATACGTATAACGATCGATACAAGAACCATGGGGTCTTAGCTCGAAAAAGTGTTCACAAGGCAAAAGGGAAGGAATTTTTAGAAGAATTAGATAATTTCCAATTACACATAAAGTATTTAACGACAGAGGTCAAAAATGCCAAGAAGATGATTAAGAAAGTGGAGAAGTACTTGATAAAGCGCATGTATTTTTGTCTTTTAGTGTTTTTTTTTTTTTAACAATGACGCCTAACTTACCACGAGTCCCAAACATACATTTAATCGCTAATGACTTTCTGAAACACCTGGTGCAAAAATTTTCTCCTTGCAATTCTTTCCTATTTTGGGTATTCTGAAGGCCAATTTGTTTGACCTATAACAGGTTCAATCACTTTCGAGAATCAGATTACGCAGTATGGCATTTATTGGCATGGGTACGTTTAATGCATTTAACATTCGAATTACTTTCTCAATGTAATTGTTACTTTTTCTTTCTTTCCGTTCGCATGAATTGAATCCTTTTCTATGAAAATAAGTATCCAGATAGAGTAGCTAAAATAGAAATTAGAATATCAGGAGACATTTTAAATAAAGTGGTTTGAACAAACAATTTTAGGCTCTGTCGAATGTTTGCAATTGTATCATGTATACAACAATGTACGCAAATATCCATGTAACATGTGATTGTATATGTCATATAGTTCACATATAGATCATCGCAGACTGTATGGTGTGTGATATTTGTGTACATCGTAATCCCGTAGGGAACGCAACAAAGCTTATTACGTAGATGATCATAAATTATGCGACGAAATGTGGCAATTGTGCGACTATGTCATAGATTGTGTAAGTTTTTTCCTTCTTCGTACCAACTATATTTTAATATAGTTATCACACAGCTTTTATCACACAATAAAATTAATAAAGATTCTTGAGACATAATACTGCTGATATTCGTAGATGTACAAGCATATTCTTCCAAATGGAGATAGTTATCAATATAAATTCTACAACCGTGTTAGGTATTGTAGTAAATAGTATATACTAGTAATATATAGTTTTTTAGTAATCTACTAGTAATATATACTAGTAAATAGTATGCTAGTATAATAAGTACCGTATTGTCGAAAGACAATGTTATGCATCCGATTCGGTGACCAATTTGGAGAATGAAAAGAAAAGTGTTACTGCGGATGAAAATATTATTTGCTTCGTCGTTCTTTGCTTCATTGTAGTGAATAACAATATTTTTAATTAATAACCACTACTTCGTGCGAAGTAGAATCTTGAATAAGTATTTTTGTATATTCTTCTTTACTCCTCTTCCTCAATTCTTGAAAGAAAAACCAAATTTATAGCAACTTCAAGATCCTGTTGTTTTTTCTTTCTTCTTTGCAGAACCAAACAGCCATTCTGACCGTTAGAAGCTTCATGTTTTCTTATTCAATATATGATAATTTAATTATTATATGATTAACTGTAATTAATCAGTTATGAATACATAACTTGGTTAAGATATAGCCATACATAACTTGGTTAAGATTCTTTGATGTTTGTTTGTTTATATGAAGCCTGATGGAAGAAGATTCTGCATTTGAATTTACATAGCATAAAATCTAATACTATTAGAAGGTTGTTTTATAATATTGATTGAGGTGAAGATATTTTACGTTATCTGTGTGTTGCTTAGCCACTTCTAAAGGGCAAGTAGACTGCTATAGTAAGTTGCTTAAATCTCACCAGTAGGAATTCTTTCCTTCAAAGATACATCTGAAACAAATACTTTGTGGTTTTTGTTATCGTATCGCATTATTCTATTTAGCAATTGCCACAAATTACTCTACTGGTAATAATTACCATTTAGTGTGACGCAGTTCCCACAGACGCAAATTGCTGCATTATTTAATAATTAGGGATGACCATGGCAAAAATCCCATAAGTGCGAAAACTTGCCTACGCAAACTATCCCATAAATAAGAATTTCATAGTAATAGTAATATTTCAGTGATAATTTTCTCGCAAACGATGAGGTCACTTGACAATATTCTAGATATGCAGTTATTACTACTTGAAGCTTCTAAGAGGAATATTATTCCGACTTGAAGTTTCAATTTAAAGTTTTCCATTTGAAAATTTAATTCTCCAGTTTTAGATTTCGGTGAACAGTGATATGCCGAAGTAAAACAAATTAGAATGCAACACTAAATCTCCTGAGTACGACATACATTGAAGTTATCTTCAATTGGCTGCTTCTTGATTCTTGATCCTTGAACTTTAAATCTTGACAGGGAAGATGCAAGGAAAAGATTCCTCGTGGCCAAAGTAATTAATGATTGTTGTATCGAGTGAGCTGATTAAAAGACAACGATACGATTTATCTTCGTCATCATCTTGTGGTAGTTACAAGCTGGAACAGAACTTCTATCATAGAAGTGGTACATATAGAGGTACTTTTGAAAGACTTACTTTGAATACAAGGGACATAGTCTCTTCGATGATTCATTTGATGGATCTTATTTTGTGCGTGTTTGTGTGTATGTGTGTGTGCGCGCGCACGTGCGAGCCTATGTGTGAAGTTAGAATGTGAAAAACAATTATATATTGAATTGAATCATTTACCGTTGAATCATTATACGATATAAAAGTCTACATAATTAACGGCGCGATTAACAGAGCCTTAATTGTTCTCGAGTCATTTACGAAGTCAATCAAAATGACTACTTATACAATCACATATCTAAAACTCTCGTGAACTGATTATCTTTCGACTACTTTACCCCAAAATCTACATTTCCATTGAGAAAAAGTAATGTAATATTGTTAAATGCACACGTGTACAAATAAGTATTTAAATACCGTAATTATCATGGGAAACATGATAACGAAAGTGATCGAATTGCAAGAGAAATGCAATGTAATCCTGGGAATCAAACAACAAAGTAAATAAAACTTAACCGGTAAGATCAATGAAAACGACAATTGCTGGATTATAAGCAGATTTAATCTACCATTTCTCTTGTGAAAAGTTACACGGGGTCGCTTACGTCTCTGAATATCATAGCCTCTTCTACAACTCGTGCGAGGTAAGCTGTCGCCAATATGGCGTTCGATATGAGGATCACTGTGTGTCCAACTGCTTACGCTGACTTTTGTTCGTGTAAGGTTTGTTCGCGTGCAGCGGTATTTTTGTCAATTTTTAATTGTAAATAGATAAAAAATAAGGCCAAGAGCGCAATTTTCTTACTCTTAGTTTTCATCTTATTTTTGCTGCAAAAATAGATCCTTAAATTTTCTGACAGCGGTAGGCAAACATGTCGTATTCGCCGATACACATGAAAACTGCACCATGTGTAGCCGAGCTATATATGCAAACCTTAACAACCAATTCAGTGTCAATAAGAAAGAGCAAAAAGAAAAATACCTTAGCTGGTAAATTTTGATCTATTTGTAGCGGCGCATGAATCATAGGACGGCGAAGCGAGAGCGACTTACGTTGTTGTGCTTCGGAACACGGACACCGCCTCGACGCACGAAATTAACGTTAGATAATCTCCGGCCAAAACAATGTCGTCGTTGAGGGCAATCGTCGATCTAAAACAAATTTAAATTTTCTGACTCCCCCCTGACCAGTATAAATAAACGGACGCGATTGTGAGCGTGGCAGTTATTATCCGAGTTATTATACAAGTTATCACACGAGATATTATTTGCGATTAACGGAGTATACAAGTATCGAGTTATCCGCAAGCGTTTATACTCTATATTTGCGACTACGTTGTACGAGCATCTATCAACGGTATTTATATATTTTTATATCAATACTTATTTAATTTATTCCAAATATATTTGACGGGTTGCAGCAGCAATCTCTCTCGCTGTTTTATAAATCTGATCCTCCCACAATCCACCACATATTTTTCAACTTAGTAAATTTATTAGGGAAACACGCCCATGAGAATTTGACAAACTATCTCCTTGCAATGTAATTCGCTTAGACGAATCCATATCATGAAAAAGTCAAAAGGCATGGAGAAGAAGTCTTAACCAATAAAACCAATGCAAATTAACTATTGCTACACTATACAACAAAAACATTATAGGTAATTTAGTTTCAGTGAAGTATTGGTTATCCGAAGTTGCATATTATCCAAAATGTTTTAAACTTGACCGTAACCAACTTTTTTCGAAATTTTAACGCGAAAAGTAAATAATTAACAATAAAAATTGGAAACATCTGATCAAGCAACGCAGTTAATTAAACGTAAATACGTGTACAGTATTACATTAGCAAAATATTTTCTATTATTTTATTATGCGATTTATAGATATTATTCGAGTTTTCCATTATCCGAATTAGGCCCAGCATACATTACCTCGGATAACTAAGATCTTATCCTACTGTAATTTTTTCTGCAATGTGATCCCGTGCAAGTGGATCTCGTTGCATTATTCCATTCAATAGTGATTAATGTTATCTTTACAGTCCTGCCCCAATCACATGAATAAGGAAATCGGTCAGCATGAAGAAAATCGTAACCTGTAAACACTTTTAATGCGCTTAACACAAGTCACTCAATGACACACAGGACATCGCACGATCTAAATTTCAGAAACTCATAGCAGAAGCATACGGAATGTTCCACGAATTCTGTTCGTCTCAAATATCTCCGTTATTTCAAACAACACGCGAATATGTTTTGGATAAAAGTTATAGGTTTTAACAGGCTTGGTCAAATGACCGATTTCAAAATTTAAATTTATTTGATCCACGAAATTAAGGAGGGCGAACCATACAACGAGATGCCACTTTTATCGATCGATATTTTTACACTGTTGAGCACAGTTTACCATATTTCGGACATTTTATTTTTCCAGGACGAAACCTGGTTTAGTTTACTCCCGTTTCACTTAATTCGGATCTATAGATAGAAAATAAAAAATATATGCACTGAAACACGCGGACGACATCGTGGCAGTATCCAAGAAGATCAATGAATACAAATGGAATATGGAAAAAAAGGGGAAACTCGTCAAGAAGACACATAACGTAATAGTTATTGTAATTACGTTAATAATATTTGTGGGAGGGAATCAATAAAAAGGATTCTGATGTGTATCGTTGACTTTACACTGATTGGCTTTATGGAACGGTTAACAATGAGTTTGCATACCATATCAACTGGAAGAAATTGACTGCCCGAAATCGTTACACGGCCATTTTGTGGGGAGAGAGGTTATAATATAACTATTTATGAATATCTGTTCAAGACTTTTAACAATTGCATTGAACTTATTTATTCAATACCATTATGTCTACAATATTATTATATAGTATTATTATATAGTATTAGTCAACCAGACACTTAGTGTACAAGTAAGGAGTTTTACAACAATAAGTATTCAAGCTTAATTGGTAATCTCAAAATAATGATGATGGCAGTTCTGAGGTTGGTCCTCAAGTGACCAAACCTGACTAATGCCAAGAAGAAGAGTAGATTTTAATGAGTAGAGGCATATCTAATGTCTAGCCACATAATCCAACGGCACGAGCTGTATGTATCTTATGCATAATTATACTTTCCCTTCCTAGCGAGAACAAAAGAAGGTACTTTGCAGAATCCATCGTATATTATATAATAATATAATACGATTGTATTGAATACCACAATACACGGAAACCCGGATGGTCTACATTGAAGTCGAGGAAAACTATTGTGCATATCTAGAGCATATAGATTGGATTGAACTTATATATATAATAGATGACGATGGACATGCTCTATCAATGATGAAATTATCAAAACGGATTGAAAAATTCGTTAAAATTACTGTGCTATGTTACTGCAAGTTTATAATGAATATTGGGGAAACTTTTGGTGGTCGGAAAAATTATTGCAATTACGTATCAAAGGAGAAATAAGAATGAAAACCCAATATCAGGCGTGATACGAAAGAAGAAAGCTGCTACGAATATCGAGAAACACCTTTGAAACTCTTGGTCAAAGTAAATGACGAAGCACAAAAAAGGAAAGAAGGAGAACGATTTATAAAAAGATTAACCAAGAGGTAAAAATTAAAGAACATATTGCAACAGCAAAAATGGTACAAGAGAACCAGAGAAAAGAGGATGAATCCTGACATGTTCACCCGTAAAGAGGACGCTTCATCAGGAAGTGTAACATATTTGATAAGGTTACCACAACTATTCACTGGAAAGTTATAATCAAAATTAAAGTCAAAATCGATTGATATTACATTTATCTGAAAATGTAAAAGCATCCCGACTGATCTAAAAGTCAATGCTACCAACACAGAATAAATGCTGCGACTAAAACTCTTGTTGTGCACCAAAACTTATTCTTCAACTCGCTATTGTATAATGATTGTGTTAAGACCAAGAACAAATTCAGCACACGAGAACATTGCCCAAAAGTTGTAAATGTTTAGAAAAAATATTAACAGTTAGGACAACTTGATGATGGTTTATACCGTTTACTGTGATTAACCACGGACACAGTACTTCATGACGATTAGGTTACAGTGTGCCAGACAGTTCTACAATTTTCCTCTTTCTCTTCCTTTTCCTTTAATCGAATTTCCAATTCTCAACATTCGTAAAGAAAAGTTTGCCCGAAAAACGAAATCTTCCTTATATGGTGGTGAATTCACCAATTACTGAACGATACAAGAAGTTAAGGAGTGAGATTGTTACGTTCTATTTCACCGACGAGAAGGTAGCGTCAACTGACGTTTAATGCAACTGCCAATAAGCTCCACTTTCGGCTAACCTACTACATGCGGGAATACTGGCACGGGAGAGTTAAATAAAAATCTGTTCAAGAGTAAATTAATAATATAAAATTATTTATTCAAATCTTACTCGATTTCAATATTGACAGTTGACTGACGGATATGAAATTCTTCGGTTGATAAAATGGCGATTCTTCGGTTGATAAATGATGATTCTTCGATAGACAAATTGATAACTGACTCTTCGATAGACAAATGCTAATTAATTTGCTCGATAACCGAACGGTAATTATTCTCATACTGACTTCTCTGAGTCACTACGTTTATATCCATCGGAGATGAAAAAACGTCTTTCTTTTGAAAATGTTTGGGAAGATCCCCAACGTTTGTTCAACTGTCGACTTTATTTACAATCTAAATTGTCTCAATATCGTTATAAAGACAAGATATAAAAACATAGATGAGTTTTCGCAAGATATAGCTTTTAGCGGCTTTAACTGCCTTTCGCTTCAAATACTGTAAACACGATTTCCAATAAATGTTTTAAATTACTTTCAATTTTACTTTCGGATCCTTACTTTACTGCTACGGATCGCGCGGATCGTGAGATGTGATAAGATCATCCGAAAACTGGCCAATGCAGACAGTACAAGAACGCGAAAGCTGCTGGAATCTGAAGAAATAGGCGACAGAAAGCCGTCCCAATTTTACCAAGACCTACGACTTCATCCTTACACTTTGGAAAAATCGACTCCCAGAATATATCAAGTACGTCCTGGCCGCTGTAGAAGACACCAAAGTAGAAACAACGGAAGGCGAATGACAAAGCCGCACTTCGGAAACGTCGGATGACAGATTGTCCCGAATAGAGGCACAAATCGAAGCACTGAGCCTCAACCATCATCGCTATCAACGACCTAACCACCTCACTTATTTGTTATTTTTGTAATAGAAATAGTAAATAAATAAATAACAATGTAAAAAAATACTTTCCTGAGTTCCAGAATCCCTTGAGAAGTTTTATTCTCTTGCGAGACCTGCGATTCTATTACCAAAAACGAAGGTTTAATAAAAAGAAAAAGAAAAATAAAGGACACGTCTTAACACGTCCATATAAGTAACTATCGACGAACACACTGTCTCTAATTTCACATGTATTGTAATTAAATTTAGTGAAACAAGCTTTTATACTCTAAAGGATATTGAAATTTACAGTTGTAATGCAGCAAACACTGATTCTACCAACCGCATTGCACGCGGTCACAAAAATTTTCTGAAAGAGGAGCTTAATTAGAGAGTAGAAGGTAAGAGAGAAAAGTAAGATATTCTTTCTTACATCTTCCTTCTTTTTTCTATCGACTGTTTGCCTTTACAACGATAAAACATGGTGTACTTTCCTCATCGGTTATATAAAGCTGCGCGACGAGAATGCGTAGCTATGCAGAATGTATTCAAATATAAAATATAAAATATAAATATAAAAAATCTTTTTTGATTAGGTACACGCTATCACAAACAAATGTGAACACAAAAAGCTATCGAAAAACACCATCCATTTGAGTTTAATAGATTCTTTTCTAGTTCGAATACCTCGTAGTTTTTCTCGTAATCGCGCAATAATCTGCACAAAAGAAAACTAATACATTGAACTAAATGTATAAAATGAACAAATTATATAGAAATCGAACAATAATTAACATTAAAATGCGTTCAAGAAGCTTAGCACACGGATTACCGAAAAATGTGACAATATCGACAATCAAAAGACGATCAAGGAAAAGAGATAATGAAATAAAATTTTACTCGATTATTAAATATAACCGAAGGAAATGAACATCTTTTGCGGAGTAACTCAGATACACACTGTAACGCTACGGATTTCGAGACTAAACTGGTATCCAGCGCCACCGTTTATCCAGCGAATTTCGGTAATGAAGAGTGAAAGAAGGGATACTCGCTGGTAAGCCAAGCATACACGAATATGAGTCAACAAATTCCTGGAAAGAATTTGTTTTGATAGCAATCGTATTATGTTCCAAACAAAGAAATAATATGTTAGATTATGACTGAACAGTGAGATGCGGCGATGCAAACAAAATAAACATGTGTGAGCTAACGATGCTAACACAGCTATGTACTAAGAACTAAGTAAGGTCTAACTAAAACCCTATTTAATAAAATTTATTTTCTAATTTTATACGTATATATAATCTCTATTGTACAACAACGATGGCTAGTCCGAATGAAGATTCGTTACACGCCCCTAAACCTAACTATAACCCGACATATATATATATATGTGTGTGTGTCGGGTTGTCATTGGAGTTCGGGGCGTATAACGAATCTTCATGTGAATTGGCCATCGTTGTTGTATACTATAGATAATATTTATTGATACGAATGTGAATATTACAGAATGTAACAAGTAATAGCGGCGATTAGATAATCGAGAAGTCGATGACAATGAGTTTAGGTTCAATAACGAATCCACGGTCAACGGGATGATGAATGTGATTTGATACAAGATTCTGACACTCAACGTACTTGTTCACTGGACTAGTCGAACTTATCGGACTGATCCTCATTATAAGTGGAACTGCCATTATATACTCCTCTCCATCTCGTAACCGTGGCTACGTTCAGCGACCAGTTGTGTCACCTCGAGCCCAAGCCCACTGTCACAAATCTCGGGCAAACATAATCAGATTGAATCATAACAACTACTAAGTTTTATTATTTAAGTACAGATATCATAAATAGTCTAGACTATAGTATTGGGATCTTCCCAAAAATTCCAAAAGAAAGGCCCCAATGTCCTTTCATGTCCGACATATATATACATATACATATACACCTTTATGTATACATATGTATGTATACGTGTATATATATATATATATATATATATTCTTTCAAAAATTGGTTTTGAACTTTATCACGTTAATGTTCAACCTATCGAAATTGGATTTTAGTGAAATGAAAGTAACTAAATTCATCATTAAAAGAATTAGAAAAATTAATCTTCACAATAATATCATAAACATCTGTAAATAATGTTTTAGATAAGAGATACTGAATATGAAAGATATGAATGAGAAAAAAGAAAAGAGAAGAGAAAAAATACTTACAATTATGTGCAATGAAGATCAAGAAACTATACTTAGATAAATAATAAACCTCCATCTTTTTTTTATTTGATAGAATTTTTACAATCAATTTTCATCGAGAATTATAAATAAATTATTTTGGCGTGGTACTGTAACTTGGATTATAAGTGTTTATAGTATGTTTGATTCTAATTGAATCTAATGCTTAAATTTAAAGGGTAATGTATTTTTAGTCTGCGAATTTGATCCGTCATGTCAAGTAATTGGCCTTCATATATAGAAAAGATATTTGTATATAGAAATATAGACGTAAATATAGTTACATACATCTATACCACTGTATTGTATGCACTAGGATTAATACATATTAATTATTAAGAGTTAAGTAATATAATATAAATAGCAATAAAATAGCAATATAATATATCAACTAAGAATTCAATATAAGAATATAATATAGCGTATATACGTTCAAACACTTAGCAGTCAGTGATGTTTACACTGAATGTCCGGAACGGACATTATGTTCGACAAATTAGGTTGACGATTAAAAAATTACTATACATGATGAATCACATTATATTTGTTTTTATATTTTGTAAGTTGTAAAAAAGGTTAAGATACACGATAAGTCATTCTATATTAACATTTACATATTTTATATCAAAATATTATAAATGTATTTTGAAATATGTAAACGTTCATCAAAATTCTTTATCTATTCACGTTCTTCTTTCTTCTGTTATATAAAATAAAAATTATAATTCTTTATTATGTATTCATGTACGATATACGATAAATTAGCAAAGTATATTCTTTTGTTAATAGAGGAATATACTTTTGAGTTTCTTTTGACGAAAATAGATTATAACTTTTGGTTTAGACAACATAAAAAAGAACATGGAAAAATAAAGAATTTTAAAAAAGAATTACGAAGAAAATTATGAAAATACTCTATTTCGTAAATAGAATATTTGAAATATTCAATTCATAAAATAAAAAGATATTTACTCATGTAATATTTAATGATGTAATAGAAGGATCTTGAAGCAACAGCAGAACCAGACCTCGATAATTCCAATCACATAAAAAATACAAATTTATATTTTAATTCGATTAATATAATATATAAATCCTTTTCGCTTGGGTGAACTAGCAACTCGATTGCCACCATTTCAAGGATTTCCTTAAGTAACAATATGAAGAGACATATTGATCGACACAATCAACGCCACCCATATTATATGCTTTATTATAGCATTGATAAAATTCTTTTTACAGGAGTCAATCTTGCATTATATCGATTGGTTAGATATGTCACGAATTTCTTGTCTTTTCAACTAAGATATTGCCTTTCCAGTATGCTACTGTGGATTCGTTACAAAATTCTGTTTTCTTTTTTTATAGGATTTGGTAAATTCTTCCTATTTGTTAAGATCGTTCCAGCCAAATGACATTTCAATTTCTGTAATTCTTCCGACAAGGTATAACTTGTACAATATCTGTCTGGGAACATATAATGTCCCTGAACACTAGGAATTTTCTCCAACTGCATTGTGTAAAGATCCAACGGTATTCTTGTTGATACTGGAAGGTCAGGTCTTATTAATTTCTCGAATCGGAGAAAATCTTATCACTATATGAAAGTGTCTCATTTTACATTTCAGAAGGTTATACAGCGCTTCGAGTTTCAAAGAAAATAAATATTACCGTCGCTCGACGTATTGCGTCAAACCGAATGCTGATCAAGAATCATCGCTTGAGTTGCCGCAAAGAAATAAGTGATGACTTAGAGTAACCTCTCGAATGCAAATGGTTAATTTTAAATGTTAGTTTGTGTACGTATATTTTATCTAATATTGTTTCTTGTGCAGCACTTGAATGTCGAATCCTTAGTCTGAAATTCGATGCTTGAATAAATGAAACGCAAATAAAATAATATTTAGATAAAACCAAAATTAAGTCACGAATGTCTGCGTGACGATATCGAGGAAAGTGCTCATAATTAATGGGGATGACACAACGCTGGCTTAAAGAACTAAAAAATACCACAAAGAATTAAAATTAACTAAAAAAAAAGAAAATATAGAGTGAAACTGCAGGAAGACTAACTAACCTCCGATTTCGATGATCTTTAAATATGTAGAATTAAGATATTCTGAACAATTTTTTCCTATACATGTAAGGGCTAGACTCGCTTAGTTTTCAACGCATTCGCGAAACACTGCCGGTATCACTACAATGAATTCTGCCTATAGTTACACGTCTGTGGCAGCATTAGTATTGTTGTTATTAATCGAATAAAAAACACCTAAACCAAGCCTAATTCTTATCTTTTGTTTATAGTTTATATATGTTGGATTAACTTTATTATGTGGGACACCCCACGTATACGTAGACGCTGCCACAATACACAACTATAGACAGAATTCACTGTAGTGGTACAGGCACTGATACGCAAATATTTTGAAAACTAAGCAAGTTTGCCCCTTAATGAGTAAAAAATTGTTCAAAATATCGATTTCTACAAGATATTCAAAAGTTATCGAAATCAGAAAGCAATCAAGATTACAGTCATTTATTTATTCACATGAAATGGCAAATACTGGTATGCTGCAATAGGTATCTGAAAGGCGAATGATAATTATTATTAATCACGAATATCATTGAATACTACGGTGAAAACAAGAAACTCAAAAAATGTTTTTATGAACGCACAAAAAACGTATAACACACGAATGATCAATTAGAACGATAAATGATTTGCTTTTACTTACACAATAGAATACATATATCAACAAGAAACGATATTTATAAAGATATAATTTACAAGCGGATAAATTTAAGTAAAGCGTCATGTAAATGATACACACATTATTAAAAGCAACAGCAGTACTGTGTGAGATTCGTACATCATAGCAATCATCTGCATAACTAATTAATTAGCACAAAACTAGTGAACTTTCGAACGTTCGCGGGGAGACGCGATCTCGAAGAAGCGTGCCAACGGGAGTCGTAAATTCCCGTTACAATTTGACTAATCGACACCACGAATCGATCGATCACTTATTTCTTTTGGGATAATAAGGGTGATTGAGTGAATATAACGCTGATATTAACAGGTTATAATATATATTTTAAAGATCCAACAATGTGATACAAGGTTATGTATATGGAATGTCAAACTACGAATGAGTTCGACCTGAGACTCCTTTCATGTTGGTAATTGTGATAATGAATCTTCTGTCGATGAACTGTCTTCGACGTGACAAATGTGATGACTTAACTCCTTCTGTTCCTCGTACTGTGTTAACTGACTATTCGCTCTTATGTTATTACGGAGAAAAGCTCGATATGGGTGTGTCCTTTGAACGAACAACGCAGATTCATTGTTCACACTTTTCGTCAGGAAAGTGAGGATAACGATCTGCGATGCCCATTGGTTATGATCCATGTTAATGAATGAAGATAGGAGGAGGAAGTCTCCTACCAACGTGGTTCGTGGGTGATCTTGTTCATAGGAAAAACCAGCTTTTCCGTTTAACAATATTTGCTTTTCCCATTAGGTAACTACCCGCTTTCTCTGTGATTTTTAAGAGCGAATAATAAACTCAAAGACTGTTTCAAGTACCAGCTATAAACAGAAAATATTTACAGGATTGAAGATTCCGTTAAAAAGATTCTGTTTATTGTGGTTCCTTAGGTTTATTGAGGGTCTGAATTACGGTGCGTGGGCCTTTGATGATCAAAC
Source organism: Bombus haemorrhoidalis (assembly GCA_014825975.1). Taxonomy (NCBI): domain Eukaryota; kingdom Metazoa; phylum Arthropoda; class Insecta; order Hymenoptera; family Apidae; genus Bombus; species Bombus haemorrhoidalis. Next base: position 6,100,868 of record CM026176.1, read on the forward strand.
CATGAAGGACGGGGCACGGACGATCCCACGCGACGTAACAACTAGTTTTCGAAATAAATATATTAAAGCGAAAGAAAATCGTTCCATTGCATTTTAGCATAACAATAATGCAATATTCGATCACTAGTTACCGTATAAGGATCACTTCGAATCACTACATATAATATACTCATAATAAACTCATAATAAACTCAATAGAACATCAGAGACGACATGTATTGCACGATAGAGATTTGGTGACGAAATAAGTTCTGGCTTCGAATCCGACGCGATTGACGCGAATTGCATTGTGGGAATTTCTTCTCTTTCTCTCTCCTCGGAAATCTTTTCTTTGCTATTTGGTACAGTTTATTACATGTTTTTCTCCAGTATCGCATTTCCCGAACTTTTGCAATGTTAATATTGCATAAAAAGGCGAAATTCTTTTTTCTAATAATTATATATCTAATATGTGGTACAATTAATATTTATAACAAATCTTTCCATGAAAATTCTTTTCTTGGAAAGAGTATTAAAGCGTATAATAGTTCCAAACAGTAACTTCTTTTTATCATATAAAATATTTTTGAAAATTTGAAAATTAAAGTGAAGCTGAACAAATATGCGCAATATGTTAGTATTACACGAATATATTTTATACTAAACTATTTACAGTTTTTAATACGATTTACAAAAGTAAAAATAGTCTAAATAATGCCAAAAAGATATGACACTGAAATCTTAAATTCTATCAAATCCTGTTTAATCGACAAAATTCAAGTTTCCTATCGAAATTTCTACTTTGAATTTCTATAAGTATCATTCTCGCTACTAAATGCGACCCTGACGATCTAAAAAATTTAATTTTTCATTTATTTTTAACTGTATTGTACTTCTATATCCAAGATAGAAAATACAAATGCGCGTGTGTGTATCGTTCGTTCGACCATAGAGGAAATTTCCTCTCGAACAACAGAAGATTATCGATTTATTTCTATAAGTATCGATAGTTCGGAATTATCGATGGACAAATGACCGTATTATATTATTGCGTCGGGATTATTCAGTGCACGGCATGGTTTTTATACACCCTTTATTTATAGATTTTTAGAGATTTTAATATACAACAACATGATCTCATATATCCATACTCCTCGAATATTGGAAAGCGATTCTGTTTTTAAATATTCGCGGTCGTTAACTTCTCGCTTCTAGAAACATCTTCAGTTCGATTGAAGTTGCGTACAACAATTTTATACCGTCACAATAACATCATAGGTTAGTGGTTAAAGTTTCTAGAAATTAGTAATTTTGTTCCAATTTCATTAAATAAAAAATTGTTTAAATTCTAATTATCCAAACTAATCGATCATTATAAATAATTATATAATAAACTATAGAATATTTCTCCATTCCTAGTACTATTCATTTTTAGTACTGTATTTAGGTGTTAAAAGAATTGCCAAATGTTAATATAGAGGTTAGGGTAAACATGATATAAAGGCATGTAATATTTGAATATATGTTCACAAAATGACAGATGAAAAAGCGCAAACACAGGAGTTTAAATTAGATCCAGATTGTGAATTACGATTTGAAGTTGAAACAAAAAATGAGAAAGTTTCGCTAGAAGTATGTATTATATCTTTCGTGTACTTTGTATTATATTATATTATATTGTTTATTTCTATCGTATTTAATTTCATCTCCATCTTTTATAAATATATCATAACATTATATTAATCTTTTTAGTTAAAAAGTGGATTAGCTGAAGTTTTTGGTACAGAATTAGTGAAAGGCAAAAAATATGAATTTACTGCTGGTGCTAAAGTAGCTGTATTTACTTGGCAAGGTTCTACAGTAGAGTTAGTTGGAAAAACTGACGTTAGTTATGTAGCCAAAGAGACCCCAATGGGTCTTTATTTAAATTGCCATGCTGCAATGGAAAGACTCAGGGAAGCTGCAGAGAAAGAAGACACTAGGGGTCCCATAACAATGGTTGTTGGTCCTTGTGATGTAGGAAAATCAACTCTTTGTAGACTTTTATTAAATTATGCAGTTAGAATGGGTCGTAGGCCAATTTTTGTAGACTTGGATGTTGGTCAAGGTCACATAGCAATACCAGGTACTGTTGGAGCACTATTAGTTGAACGTCCATCAAATGTAGTTGATGGTTTCAGTCAGCAGGCACCATTAGTCTTTCACTTCGGACATAAAACTCCACAAGCTAATGTTGCTCTTTATAATCTTCTTGTAACACGCCTCGCAGAAGTCTGTTCTGATAGACTTCAAGCAAATAAAAAAGCCAGAGTTTCAGGAATAGTAATAAACACTTGTGGTTGGGTAAAAGGAGATGGATATAAATTGTTGACACATGCTGCTCAGGCTTTTGAAGTAGATGCAATTCTGGTATTGGATCAGGAAAGATTATACAATGAACTTGTTAGAGATATGCCAGACTTTGTTAAAGTTGTATTCCTTCCAAAAAGTGGTGGAGTTGTGGAAAGAAGTCAAACTCAAAGGACAGAAGCCAGAGACCAAGGTGTTAGGGAATATTTCTATGGTTCTAGGACACCGCTTTATCCACACAGTTTTGAAGTGAAATGGAGTGAGGCTAGATTATACAAAATTGGAGCTCCAGTGCTTCCCGCATCTTGTATGCCTCTTGGAATGAAGGCAGAAGATAATTTAACAAAATTAGTAGCTGTTACACCTGGACCAAATCTTCTTCATCATTTATTATCTGTTTCATTTGCTGATTCGCCAGAAGATGATGTAGTGCAAACTAATGTGGCTGGATTTGTCTGCGTGTAAGAATTATTATAAGTAAAATGCTTTAAATGAAAATAATTTATATAAGCTTATATAACTATATAATTTATTTTTGTTTTGTTTATAGAACCAATGTTGATGTTGACAGACAAACATTTACAGTTCTGAGTCCACAGCCAAGACCATTGCCAAATACAGTTTTATTACTTTCAGATATACAATTTATGGATAGTCATTAACCTTTTATATAAAATATTTAATGAGTTTAATAAATTTTCTATTAAAAAATGCTTTCTGTATTTCTTTTTTAATACGGCAGGAATTAATTTTTAAATGATTATAATTATTATTATAATAAAATATAATCCCTGGTTGTGTAACATAGGTAAATAAATATTTTGTGAAATTCATTATACAGGATGGCTCAGCTAAATGGGATCTAAATATCTGTCCCATTAATACACAGTTCTATTAGAGTAGTAAAATATCCGAAAAAATATGTATTCAGATAAAACTAACAATGAGGTAGCAAGAACTGTAAAATCTCTAATGAGTTGGCTGTACGTGCATTAGACGCTTCAGATTGATGGTGAAATAAACCCAAAAAGATTTGAGTGCATGGCCCTTTATTTTTGAAAAATCAATAAGCTTTTTTTATTCTACTTTATAAATTCCTTTAATATTAATATTAAGTTTTTTTAATGTTAAATTTTTACAATTTATGTTGATACATTTTTTATTATTTTTATTTGTTATAGTATTCCTGCATAGTCTTACAATTTTACAAATGGAAATTGCAATAAAAACATTAAAAACATAAGAAGTTACTGTACCAAAAACATAACTTTTCGAAGATAGAGAGCCATGCGACCCTTTTGGGGCTGTTTTATCATTAATCTAAAGCATTGAATATACATGCAGCCAACGCACCAATTGGCGATTTCTTAGTTTTTGTTATGCCTTGTAAGTTCGATAGATCGATTATTCATGATGATGTAGTAGTATTTCAAACTTCGAGTAGTTTTGTAACAATTTTTGCGATTTTATAGAACAAAACAAACTATATAATCAAATTATAATTCAAATTAATTCTTTAATAATTAAAACTGAAGGGAAATGGAAAGCATTCGATTTAATATACCAGATATCTCTCACTTTGAGAAGAAATTTCATGAAATAATTTATGAACATCAACAAAATGCAGTAAACGCCATTTTTATATTCTTTTATACAAAATTTATATCTGACATATTTTTAAAGCAAAAGAAAAAACAATCAATATGTAAAAGAAGTTAAAATAAGATTTGTTGCAATGAATATTTAATAACATTTTTTCAGAAGGAATTGAATAATTTAGAAAAAGAATGTTTATTGTTACGCGAAGAACTTTGTTCGAAAGATCATCTATTACAAAATGAACAAAAAATATCGAACGAATTAAAAATTCGTTTAAAATTGGCATCAGAAACGATTGTTCGATTAGAGGAGGAAAACATGCACAATAAAATTGATTATTCGAATTTGTCAATGAATTATGAAACCTTGCTTAAAGAGAGTGATGTTTTAACAAAAGAAGCTCTATCCTGTCAAACAGAAGCCGCGAAAATGAAATTAAAAATTACGAGTTTGGAAAATATATTACGGCGGGAAATTTGACAAAAAGAGAAACTAGAGCAAGCATTAATAGAACTAAAGAATGATTATCAGAAAATCACAGCTAATATTGATATGTAAATTTCTATAAAAGTTTTGCATATTATTATAATTGCACTATTATTCTAGAAATGATCCTTAGAAAATTATTGTTATTTATATTTTAACTTTTTTTTTAATGACTTATTTTCTATAAAAGGAATTGTATTTTGATAGGAAAAGGTGTGAAATGGGCTTAGCATTTGCTTTACTCTTATCAATTATCTCTGCTTCCTCTTAAAGATTAAGTTATCTTATTGAAGTTTTGTAAGAGTTATTTGCGATACAATATCTTATTTGTTTAAAATATTATATAATTTACAAGTAATTTTAGAGACTTCTAAAGTTCTTTACTTATATTAAATAGTAAAAAATATCATTAAGATTATAATAATATATTATCAATATGTAAATATTTATTTGTATAAAATGAATATTATTTATAAAAAATTTATATGTATCAACCATTTATTTATTATTAATTACGATATTAGTTTGAAAATAATCTTTGTTTATTTAAATTAGAAATATTATCAAGATTGCAAAAGAACAGCAATATTTATTAGAAAGTAGCAAAGCTGCAATTCAATTGAACAGACGATTGCAAACTTTTGGTCTCTGTTCTCATGCAATTAATAAAAGAAACAAAGCAAATATAAGAGAATTACAACATAAACTAACTGCTATTTCTGTTAACGAATTCAATAAATTACCTAATAATAGTATATTATTACATCCAGAAATGGAAAATTTATGTTTCAAGGTATATAGATTATATTATTCTTTTGCATTATTAGTATCATAAAAAGTTACATAATACTAAAAATGTTTAACTATATCATGTATTGTATTTGTGTTATTAATCTATATTTTCCAGCTGAAAGAAATGTTAACAAACTTTGAAACAAAAATGCAAGATCCTGTACCATTTGAAGAAAAATTGGACAGAATCTTCAACGAGCTGTCCACAAATTTAACATAAATATAACAATAATGAAAACAATTCTAATGAATGAAGTTAATCAAGTCGATGATTACCAACATTTATTTCATTTCAGTTTCTCAATACATCTGATAAGTAATAGGTTTATTTCGACTTGGTAAAGTATTTCAAAATAAAATTACATCGTTTATCGTTATAAAACATGTTAAAAAATTACTAATAATTTTGTATATACAACACTATTGCATTGAAGCAGTTTGTGATTGTAAAGAAAAAATTAGCCGTTAGTTCGTTGCCATTTTCGATTTGTTTCATTTTGTTAAAAATTAAAACTGGAAGCTTTCCAGCGACCTCTCTATTACAGTAGTTGACCATGAAAGAAAAGTTTCTTAAAACGAAAAGAGAAAAATATTGTTCGTATGCGACGCATAGTTTCTTTTTTCTTTAAATAGCACTACATTTATATATACTAGATTAAAAAAAAGTCACCGTCGACGCTGAGTCGTAATTGTATAAATAATATCAATAACAATATAAACGGAATCGTGTAACATTATTATTATTCTCATTATTATCATTATTCGCAACTAATCGATAACATTTGACAATTAAAAAATTGATCGTGTCTCGATATCAAAGGAAAGGCGGGTTATAACAATAAAAATAGACGAATAGGATTAATATAAAATGTATTATAATAATCGTATATTTTAAGTATATAAGTGGAAACAGATTGGAATCCCTTTTTTGTCGTTCTTAGGAAACAAGAAACAAAAAAAAAGAGAACCCTCTGTTTCTTTGGAAAAAGAAAACTATTACAACAAGCGTTTCAAACGAAGACGAAATCCGTGATCCATCTTTTTTTTTATTACTTCTTTAATCCATTTTTTTTCTTGTTTTCCTTTTTTCTTATTTCTTCAACAACAGAGAGAAAGGGAGGAATAAAAACAGTTTAAATCAAAAATATTGAAAGAGCCTCCTCGTCTTATTTTCTTTTTTTTCGAGTTCTGAATTTGCGCTAATTATTGAATTAATAAAATGAGGAATTCTTCTTCGATCCGGTGAAAAAGCTAACTTGACGATGTGTATATAGATATATATGCATGTATATATATATCTATATAAATATTTATATTTATATATAAAAAATGACCGCCCATTGTTCACCTATTCGCATCTCCCTTCTTTTTTGTCTTGCTTTTACAATGTCTTATAAAGAAATAGCTTCGAAATGCTTTTCGAAAAAAGAAGAGATTTCTCATGTGTTGGCCGGAGAGAAATTTCTTCCTTTTATTTTATCTTTCTTGTTTACTTCCTTTTCTTTCCCTTTTTTCACTCATTTAAATAAAGCGAATGCAAAAAATATGTATTAAAAAATCGTACCCCTTGATTAATTAAAACGTGGAGGAGAAACTTTGTATGCATAGCATCTGAACATAAAAATATAAAAACATCTTATATTTTTCATGTTTATCTGTATTGATTTAATATAGCCGAATTTTAATACAATAGAAGCAAAATTGCTGAATATCGAACGGTCGTTTAAACGAAAACAGAGATTTTCAAAATATACAGTAGCTCATGGAAGTATTCAGATATTTACAAAAACTTTTTATGGGTATATTATGTGTGTTATAGGAAACATCTTGAAATTTTATTAGTACTTTAATGAAACTTAAATAGCATGATTATATTGATAGAGAAATAAATTTGAAAATGTACATAGAAGCTACAAGATAGTAGAAGTATATATTTTACAGAGGTCACAAAAGTATTTAAACAGTCAATTATTCATTATATTAATAATTCTCTATGTTCAGTGAGTTCATCTTTATCACTTACTTACTTTAAGATGACTATTCATGCTGTGTATTAATTTTTCATTAACTGTATATTTGCAATAAATATCTTGAAATTTCTATATACATTTTCGAATCGATTTCAAATTTTATTACTATGATCATGATAATCGTGTCTCACTATAGTGGTAACAAAATTTTAAAAAGCTTTGTACATTACACGTGATATATTCACAAAATAGTTCTGCGGTAATTATTAGAATACTTTCATGAGCCACTATAAGTTAACACGTTAAAAACAAATCAACGATTTATTATTGTTTCTACGGGTGGCCAACTTCCAGCTTATCGTCGTTATTATCCTCATTTATAGCAAAGCTTACAACGTATGTAAATGAATCGCATGATAAACGAAAAGCAGAATTGCACGTTATTTACGACGCACAATTCTAAAAATTGATTTATTTTCTAGATTGCTCATTGACTGATCGAGAAGTTAAGATTATTCTTCTTCGACAGTACATCAATTTTACACGGCGTAAGCATTCTAAAGACTGCTCGATCAATTGCACTCCTAATATTTCGTTATGAAACGTGACAAGTAGAAACGATGTGACTTACGAGGTGGTATTCGAGCGTCGTTAAAAAATTATCAAAAATTATCACAATTCGCGATTCGTTTCCTTTGAGAAATTCTCTTTTGAACGTGCCTTTTTTTCTTCTTCTCCTTTTTTGTTTCTTTTTTCCTTTTTTTTTTACTTTTTTTGTTCTTTTAATTTCTTTTCGGAAAGGATGAGGGGAAAGGCAGTTTCTCCTCCAGGATAAAAAGAGCTCCTATGAATAATCAGTAAAAAAGAGAGACCGGCAGCGACGGAGGGAAACGAAGGTGGCCGTCAAGGAGTAAAATCACAGAAGTACTCGCGACGTACAGCGAGCAAAGGAGACCGAAGGTAAAGAGTAGTTGGTGACGGTCGAGGATATGCCGGCTGATGGGTCAGAGTATAGTGCATCGTGCAAGCCAACTTGGTGGCTTCCTTTGTGGCTCGGATGCTTTCAATTGATGTCCTCCTCCTTTCGGTGGATTTGATGCCTCCTGTGTTCAAAATAATTCCATTGTCAGATACTAATTTCATATAATATACCGTTTATTTAAGTAAAAGTAGACTGTGGATGTTTATGTGGATTCTTAATCATTTAAAATTAAGATGAAACTTTATTAGAAAATTGTTTTAGCTGCTAAATATTATAGAATACTATGATTTGGATATTTTATATATTTTTGCATATTATGTGACCTGTGTATTCTTGCATCTTTAAATGCATACAAATCCACAGTCTAAGTATTAATAATAAATAATTTGAAACACCAAAAATAAAATTTGTACTTGTCAATATCGATTATGAAAAATTATGAAAGACATTAAAAGTGTGTCATATGTTACTATAAAATATTCATTCATATATTTTTATATGGCTTTCTATGAGAGTAAAAGAATATAAGTTGGTAAATATAAAAGCAATAATAAGAAATGAAATTTATAAAACAGTTATCGTGTTAACATGTCCACACAAGCTCTTAATATGCATGCTATTACATAACAAAAGCGTAGTTTGATAAAAAGAACACACTCCACCATAGACAAGAGTGAAATACGCATACATATATAGTATAATATATTATTAGTCACATTGAATCAGAAGAATCTGAATAAATCTTTTATAGTATATAATGTTTTAAAATAACTAAGAAGAAAGCATAATTTACAAGGTATTGACAATAAGGAAAGAATTATTTTTTAACTTTCTGATACAATGTACTATGTGTTAGTATTAAATGTAGATAAATTACAAATAGTCGTGCAAAATATGTAATGTGTACAGAGAGAAAGAGTTACCTTCTGCCGAGACAGACCCGCACCAAACACAGAGAAACAGACACAGGAAACAAAGAAATGGTGGTTAATCAGTGTATACCTATTTGCTAGAATATATCTGTGAAAGCCACTAAACTATATCTAAACAAGAGTCAGTTTTAATCTCTGGAAAATGATAAAATTGAATTCTAAAATTACCACTGAAAGAATTACATATATATATGTATATAATTCATGTTTCAGTATATAATCATAACAATAAAGATTCTTATAATTTTTTTAAACATAGGATTAAGATATATCGATATATTAAACTTTTTATTCGATTCAAATTTAGATGTGACACACTTAAACAGTTTCCTTTAGGAAGTTCAGTCAATTTTTCCAATTCTATATTTCTTATTATTAATTAATTATACTTATAATAGCAAAGAATTATTAATCAATATCTTTTTTCCTTTCATCGCTCTACAACTACAGAAGAAGACAAAAGAAGAAAGCAGAAGCATATCGAAAAAAGATATTTACCAGTTTCTTTTCCATTTTAGCCTTGATATCTCGTGCAAGGGTGTAAAATGCCTCTTCAACATTGATGCTGGACTTAGCAGAGGTTTCCATAAATTTTATTCCATATTCAACAGCAAGTTGTTCCCCTCGTTCCTTTGAAACTTGCCGTTTTTCTGTAAGCTCACACTTATTGCCCAATAACATCTTTTCAACATCCGCAGAGGCATTTTCTTCTATGTTCCTAATCCAGTTCTTTATGTTCTCAAAGCTTTTCTCGTTGGTTACATCATAAACTAGCATTATACCCATTGCACCACGATAATATGCTGTGGTTATTGTACGAAACCTTTCTTGGCCTGCTGTATCCCTTTAAAGACATATAAAACAACTTTATTCCAATAAATATTAGGAAAACCATATAGAGTAAAGCATATTTCTTTTTGAAAGATTTTTTGATGAAATAGAGTCTATTTGACAAAAATATTTGAAGCATAATAATTTTAAACAAACTAAATCTTAAATTTGTGACATTCTTATTAAAATTATATCTTAATACTATATTATTACATTTTAATAGTTATATTATGAAATATTTTAGTCTTAAGAATTTGATTTAATTACTTAGTACTTACCATATTTGTAATTTTATTTTCTTGCCATCTAATTCTATGGTTCTTATTTTAAAATCAATTCCTGGAAGCATGAAATAAATAAGTAACATAATTCAATGGCCAAAGGGATTTATTGAATTAATAAACAAATCAGATAATATCACAATTGTTAAAAATACACTTAATATTCTGCACGTAATAAATATTACAAATTTGTGCCTTTAAGAATTAGATTGGATTTCAAATTTATTTCAAGTATATTTTAATAAATGTAAAAACTATAGTTTTTTTGTAGTACAATTCTGAAATATCTATATATATTCTCTAAAAACATCTTTAATTTAACATCTTAAATTAAAACATTTTTTAAATTTAATTATAGATTGATTCAAATCAAAGTTAAAACAATAACAAAGTATTATGCATTACATTTACAAATAAAGGAATCTATGTTGTGCTATGAATGTTTAAACATGCATGAATATGCATTGAAATCAACATAAATTTATTATTCTGCATGACTATACAAAGCCATTCTATAGGGTGTTTCACACAGTTGTATAAAATTATATCTCTAAAATGATTAGGGATAGAAAAACTTCCAAAAGATAAAATTGAATGATATCTTATATTTCTAAATATACATTATTGGAAATATTAAATAAATATTAATATTACATACTTTGTTTATACGAATTTATTCTATTAATATTAATTTTTTCATATTAAGAAAAAAATAAGAATTGATATTTACTTTAATCTTTAAGTGCTAAATATACTTTGTCCAAATAAACATAGTAAGGTGGCCTTAATAATTGATTGATCTGACTTTATGCACTTGATATAATTTTATTTACAATTTTATGACTGACAGTTACCATTTATAAAAAAAATATATAATCAAATTTTTCTCATCTTTTCAATATTAAATAATATTGAAATATAACTTATTTTTTAAATTTTTACTTTTCTTCAAGCCACGTGTTTGGATAACAAATAATATCTACATAAATGTAAAAAAAACATAATACAATATAAAATATATATACCCATTAAGTAATGTGATATTTCCAATAGATCTTATTTCATGTAACAATATCTGTTTTCATTTACTTGAATATATAATTGGATTAAAAATTTGATTGGCATAGAAACGTATTAAATTTACTATACATTTTATTATTATTATAACAAAATATATTCCTATTAATCCATTACTTAAATCTTTTCTCCTAAGTCATTGGTATGTGGTATAAAGTAAATAATCACACAAACATGAATATACATATTAAAAATATGTGTATTTTAAAGAACATCAATTGTAATAAATAATTTAAGGAACAATGAAAGCTGAAGCAATTAATAATCAGATTTTGAATGTTTTGAAAATAAACATTAATAAACAAGAAATAAACACAGCAAAAATATCTTAGATAAATCAGTAACTATTGTGTATATATATAAATAAACATATAGATAAGAATGTTTATGAAGTTGCACAAATATTTCGTAAAACATATAAATAGCTAAATAGATATATATAGAAATATAAATATTACATATACATATATGTATGAAACTTTAAAAGGTAAACAATCAAATAAACAAATAAAAATCCTTCTATAAATAAATCTCAATAAACAAAAGGAAGCAATCTCTAAATTAAGAACTCAGGATATAGAGATCACAAAATAAAAATACACAGCTGCATTTAATAAAGAAAATTCTTTCTACAAATGTAATAACTGTATTTAAATAATCATTGCATAAGCAGCGGTCACCTAAATTAAACTTCTAGAAGAATATGTCCTTAAAAAGAAACAAATATACAACTAAATTTACACTTGCAAGATTGCAAATATTATTGAGAGAAATATTCTCTTGATAATTAATCTTTCAATTGTATATGAAGATTTCATGAGTAATTCATTGATATTCATTGAAAAAATATGTACTACTACTTGAAAATCTGTAAACAAAAGTAGATGAATAAAAGTAAGAAAGGAAAATGCTGTTGGGATAAAGAAAAGAAAAAAGGATATACCAATGGTCGAGATGAAGGTCGTGTTGAAAGCATCCTCGGAGAACCTGAAGAGGACGCACGTCTTGCCGACCCCTGAGTCACCAATCAGCAACAACTTGAACAAATAATCATACGTCTTCGCCATACCCTTTGTTCCTCAGTCACACTCTTTATTTCACGTGATCTCTTCTCGCACTTCTTTAATATTCCCCTGTTTTATTCTTTCAGCCCCCTTTTTAACACGATCTTCTCTCGCGTAATCGTGATCCTTGGAATTCCAATGACGCACCCTTTAAACTTAAAAGCGAGCACACTCGGTTAGAATCTGTCTCCCTACTATCGCGACAATATTGAGTTCAGAAAAGGTCTAAAGGTGAGACTATCGGCGGAATCTGTTCGGAAACGGCGGAGCTCGTGTGATAGATCACGCAAAAACATCTGTCAGAAAAAGCGATGACAGCCATCGGTAAGTACAACTTTTTCTCTGGTGTTGTGGCCAGCCTTCTGACCGCACCACAGGTGATGCGCGCGTGTGTATACGCATACGCAACACGTGTGTCGGGAACAAGCTAGATTTTCATGCGATCAGTTACGTTGTGGCGAGTTTATATGAAGACTACTAGAATAGTGGACATTCGAACCTCAGTTTCAAAATGATTCGATATTTTTCAAGACTATCAACATTCGAATTAATTCGAACAACATTCAATACCTTGAAACCTAAAATTTTTGAAAAATTTGGAGATCTTGAAAGTTTTAAAAGCTTATGTAGTGATGTAACACTGTAAAGCAATACAATTGGAAATGTCACTATTAAGAACGAAAAGCTTCTGAAGTTTTGAAGTAAGGATTTGGAAGAATTAAATATTTGTTGCTCTCTATGTTTCGAATTTTCATTATATTGTAATGAATTTGTATTTTTTAAATCAAGGAGATTAAGAGATAAGATAAATTATTTATAAGAAGTTCTTATGCTAAGTTTTTATTTCATGTTATATAGACTATCTTTCTAATGTACCTTTTTCATGGACATAGGAATATCTTGCAAATACAAATTCACTAATTACAAAACCTAAATAAAAACCTAACCAACAGATAATAAATTGAAAATCAGATTATCTTTTAGAAACTAAGTGCGTGAAGTACAGTACGTGATATAATTTTATTAATTACGATAAGATGACTGCAGCTAGTACTAAAAAACGTAGAGTTTCCAAAAAGAACAAAATAGCATGGCGTAAATATGTAGACATGAAAGATGTTGATAAGTTCTTGGAGGATTCTCGGTTAGAAGAGAGGTTAGGTTCCTTTGCTGCTCGTGATAGTTCAGAATTATTCGTTGTTTCTACAACAGCTCCAGTATTGTCAAAGAAACAACGTAGAGAATTATTGAAATCGAAGGAGCCAAGGTGTTTTAGTATTTTAAAACCTCATACAGCTGTCCCAGACCCAATATCGAAAAGAAATCGTGTAAGAACAAGGGAAGAAAGAAGAAATTCTCGATTAAGAACTAAAGAAGAAAGAAAAAAAGCACAGATGTTGAAAAGGGAAGTTATTAAAAGGTCACAAGAAACAGAACAAAATGCAAAGTGCGAAACAAAATGATAATACATCTCTTATAATCTTCCATTCCTGTATTTTAACTAAGGACATAAATGTTTCATAAATATACAAAAAAGTAATGTTTTAGAAACAGTAATAGAAAAGGAAACAACATTTAATTGAGAAAGGATATTTTTGTTACACAAAGTATTATTGTTAATGATATTTTGATTGCTGAACTAAAATTATATTTTTTTTATAAGTAGTCCAGAAAGTTTGAATACTTGTACATGTGTGTTCAAAATTCTTATTGTATTACACATTACAATATTTTTAACAAATATAATTTTTTAAACCTGTCATTTAGTATTTGTGTATATTCTGTATTTTACATGTATGTTAACATTTCATAAAAGCTTCTATTAATTTTCTCAAAGCATAAGAAAATGTTTAAATAAATAAGAGAAATTCCTTATCAACAATTGTGTAATTCATTTACATATATAAAAATATTGTAAGAACTATATAATGCAAACCTAAATAAATGTCAATAATTTTTCATGCTAAATAAAATTTGTAGAAAGCTTAAGATATTTCTTTATTATTAATAGTTACATTATGTGATTTAAGAAACAGAGAAATATTTAAAATTAGAGCTATTTATGTGCTAAGTATTCGTAATTTTGCGAAGTTGTATATATATATACACACATATATATATATAGATTGAATGTTTTTGTCACGTGGTATCTTAATACTGAGTTATCTGCCAAAACGTCGTATTGAAGTTCGTTGATGTTTGAAATGTTTACTTGCTTTTTTGCTCTGGTTACAATGTTCTATCATAATTCGAGAAAGAAGAATTTTTAATAAAATAATGGCATTTGTGTCTGTCTTTAAAGTACAAGACTTTTGTAAGACGATAATTAATGTGTGTAATATAATAATTCCTGTGACTGTTTTCATACTAATTGCGTTTATTTTGATCGTATTCGAAAGGTAAGTGATTTAAATACTTATATTTTGTTACTAGTAAATTATATGTTTAATTTTAATCACTTATTTTTTACGTCTTTTGATTACTGTTATTTTGATATCAGGTTATCTTATTATTACAGTATCTCTAGTTTTATGTAATTTTGTGTTAAATTATTGTAAAAATAGTAATAGTAGTAAAAGTAGTAATATTTTATTGTAGAAGTGAACATAAAAAATAATATTTGTTTTTGTATAAAGATTTTATACAATTATATGAATGATAAATTGTATATTTAACAATTTTTGTTATTTATATTATTACATGTAATTGAACATAATGGACAACAAGTTAGTGTATGGCAACTGGTAATAATATGCATACATTTGTGCATTTACAAGTATATACATAATTTTGTATGATGAGCAACCTGTTACGAATTAGATAAAAAATGTAAGAATATATTGGGTAATTATAATAATAATATCATTAGTTACAAAAATATTGTTAAGTTAAGTTTATAGATTATGTAATGTAATGCAGAATTTCAGATTTATTGGCATTATATAATGATTAGTGAAAATGTAAGACTTATTTGGAAGAGGAGCTATATCAATTTCTGATTTTTTGCACTATTAACTAACTTGTACATTCTATTATGTATTCCATTACCTTCTAGATGATTTTAATTTTTCACAGCTTTTTCAAGAAGAATTTGTATTTTATTATTTTGATTATATTTCTTATATTTCTTTGATGGTATCATTTCTTTCAATATACATATGCTAGTATGAGCTCTACTTTGGATATTTTATGTAATATATTCTGTAATTTTTTACATCTTTAAATATTTCATAAATGCATTAATATCCATAGTCTAGTTATCAGCTACACTGTACAATTACTCATTTAAATCGTTAATCGTTAACTAAACAGTTTATAATCTTTGGTACAGTTTTGACGCAAATAGAAATTATGTAAGATTTATCAAGTTCTTTTCTGAATCTAATAGATTATACAGATTTAGTGGTAGATTTACTATCATTGTCACAGCATCAAAAGCTGAAATCCTTCCACATTTTATTAATTCTTTTGTTAATAAAAAATAAGGAATATAATAAGCGACAAGTTTACGAGACATTACAGAATTAATTTAAATTATTAAATTGTTCGATTAAAGAATATAATAATTGCCTGATTTATCTACGAATTTCAGTTTCATTTGGATACTTATCGTGTGTTGTCTCTATATAACCAGTGTCTTTTATGGGCTCGTTATATTAGAATATGTCGGCGTGGCACTCGTGAATTTAAATGCAATAAGCGATAGTTTTAATCCAACATATGAAATCAAGGATCCGTGCAGCGTTTGCAGTAATAATAGCTGCAAGAGACATAAATTGTTACCACATTCGACGAAAGTGAAAATACCGAAGGATCTTGACCATGCATTAGAACAAGTAATTAATCATTGTAATTCAATTGCATGCTTCATAAAGTTTCTTAGTTTTTAAATTTTCCTTTTATTTCTGCAACAATTTTGCTTGCATTTCTCTCATCCTTGTAACAATTAAATTTGCGGCAATTTTGTTTTCTTATCTTTTGCTGTAATGAAATTTAACTGGGTTTCTGCAACTGCACTTCCATTTTACCTTAAAATTTTCCAACAAAAATTAACAAATAAAGTTCCTATTTAATTACTGTCATGCTTCATATATATATATATCAAACGAAAAAAAGAATAGATATAAAATTTGTTTCCACAGCTCTTGGAAGATTTATTGCAGAAATATGTTTGCGCATGGTACTCGGATTTTTCGACGAACGAAGCGTTCGTACAACAGCTTCGTTTGGCCACAGCTACTGCAACGAAAGATATTGCAGTTCGGTTGCTTCGCACAGACGTGTCGAATGTGGTGTTTTACCATTTAATACCTCTAATATTGCAACATGCTCAAGATTGGAAAACATTACGCACAAAGATGAAGGATTTGTCGGATACATCTTGTTTCGGAAATCAACTGATCGACCATTTTGGTCGTGAGATACATCCAGCGAGTTACTCGCGTAAGGCAGAGCTGAATTATCTGAGAGGAATTGTAACAGCGTTTATACCGTATTTATTGCCTGCCATCCATGTGTCTACTAACAACAAGGTAAGCTTTTGTAGAATTATTTATAAACGTTTATGAAATCGAATTAATAATTATTAAGAGAAAATCATTGTAAATTTCTCTTTCATAAATTGCTTATGATATTCCCTAAACGAAATTTTACTTGTGAATTCCTTCAAAGCTAATTTTTATTCTTCTTGTGAAAACTTTTAAATGTTTGACTAAAAATTGATTGTACAATATTGTAAAGATTACAATCAGCATCCCAGATCTTTTTTACGTTTTTTGAAAGTTTGGGACAGTAAAAAAATAAGGCGTGGACATAAACGACTAAGTTTTTCTAGGGTCGGTGTGAAAATATATTTGTCCATGTGTGGTTTGAGAGAATATTTCTTATCAAATCGCTCATCATTTAATAAATATTTAATATTCTTTAAGAACTACTTTATTGATGTATACACGTATAAATCTACTCATTACTCTATGGACTCTCAGAAACCATGTTGATCAACTCCATAATTTAAAATACATAAAATTTTTATTTTATTTTTCTTAGAATACAATTATTTATGCTACTTACTCATAAATTATAAGATGATATATTTATGAAAATAGCATTTCTTCTCTGAAAAATCGTATAGTAATTCTATACTTCGATAATGTGAAGTTAATAACTTTATATAAAAATGGAGTTGATTATTTGGGATCAATTACAAATAATGCGTGTATTTATTACGAACACTGATCCAGTGGCACACATTGTGTACTGTTTGTGTCTCTAACAGTGTCCTTTACACATCTACAACCGCTAGTAGCTCTAGTGCATACCTGAAAAGAATTTATTATCAGAAAATAAATATTATGATGCAGTGTATTGATATAGTATTAATAATAATTAATAATTGCGAACACTCACGATTCGAGGGCAAAACATGCGATTCGGATGTGGATTACTGCAGGTTGGCTCGCATAGTGTTCCACATATGTGTTCTTGTTGATTTTCTGGACATTCTGATCCGGCAGTTGAGTCTTGGATTGAATCTAATTTCGGGTATTCACGAATAACATAGACGAAGATGAAAAAAATATAATTTTGACCCTCTCATAGAATTCGTAAAATTACATTAGTAATTAATAGATATTTGAGAATATGAGGGAATTTCAGTCTGAATGATATACAGAGTGTCTCAACTAAATGAGATCATTTAAATATCTACCTTATTTGTGTTTATATTCTTATATGAATGATATGAGAACTTCTCAGAACAAAGTTAAACTATTTCAAGAGGCACATGTAACGATGGAAAGAATTTTTTCTCAAGGTTATTTTTTTAAGAGATTTCGAGGCCATCAGTATATTTTTTATTCTCTGTACAAAAATATTAAGGTATTTATGTCGGGAGAGATATAGAATTCTATTCAGAAACGTATCGGTGATATTCAAATCTCCTAAAAAAATGATTTTGAGAAAAGATTCTTCCCACTCTTACCTGTGCCTGAAAAAAACGTCGCATAAAAAAATGTTATTCTATATTTTCCCCTATTTTTTCTCATACAGCCACTCTATATTAAATTTACTTTGTGCCACCAATTACGGATCGCCTTGTACAATAAAATCTTCGGTATCTGGATTAATAAGAAAACGTAATTATTCAAATAAAAAAATATTCGTCTCTCTTTATGAATATGTAAATGCTTTATACTACGTTAAGGATATTAATTAGTTACAATAGCAAAGAATATGTCAATATGTCAAGTCGTGTCTAACTATATTTGGTATATATGTTCTTAAATTATTTAAATATTTTTTTTTACGCCATAGATATTCCAAGGCGAGAATATATTCAAAATTTGAAATTATTACAATATTAGTTCTTTCGTTTTCTAATATTCCTTTTTTCTGTCCTATTATATATTTCTTCATTGAAAATCATTATGCGCACTACTTATAATATTCATTTCATGTCAAAATAATGAGAGGAATATATGTTTTGGATTGTCTCGAGGAAAATAATAAATAAAAAAAGGAAGGGAAAGTTAAAGACGATACAATTTCTATGCAAGTATACATCAACGTATATCAAATACTTACAAGTACCAAGAATCATGACAACAAGCAGAGAAACTACTAAGCATCGAGACATAGTAACTTCTGATAAGAGTATCCGTTTGCTTTACACTTATTGAGCTCTTCCTCGACTTTGAAAAGTTGACACCGTTATCCTCGATTTTTATACTGTAGTTTAACACGTATAGAACACGTATTTGGTCGTACGTGTCTTTCTCTTGGAGATAATACGTGTGCATAAATAACAACTATTTGACAGTTGGTCGTTGTTTATGTAAGGTTTTATCAAACCACTATTTGTATTTTTATTACAAGATTAACCATGTCAACGTTATTAACATTTTTACATATCGAGCCAGCTTTTTCATTTTCACGAGTGTGTTTTGGATGAAGGATATCTTTCTGCACTTGCGGCCTTGAAACTTGTTCAAATACACAGAGAACAGAAGCGCCTTTTAGTCAAGAATATCCCTTATCTAATGCGATAGGGAAAACACGGCTAGCATTAAGCCGTGAGAACATTCTATGAGCAATGTTTATCAAACATTTTGAGGAAATTAATTCTTTCCCATGTCAAAATTTTCGGATTTTCACGGTATAGGTATAAGCAACCGAGGAATCATGAAAACATCATGAAGAGTCATCGTGTGACTCCGTACTGCGTTCTTTAATTAAGAAGCAATATGGTAAGATGTAGTAAGAAGCGAGCTAAAGTTCCTTTTCGACTCAATCATCAATCTTGCGGAATTTGTGAGTTGAATTTCAGTTATAGAAGAACTGGTAAAGTAAACACGTGCAGAATTGTAAATTGAAGAACAAAGAAATACAGAAGCAAAGAAGTAAAGATGAGCAAACGGGTGTAGTGAGGAAGGAAAGGGGAGAAAGAAAGAAGAGAATAACAGAGATAGGAGAAAAGCAAGGGTGAGATCAGAAGAAGAAAGGAGAATAGTATGAGGTGAATAAAATAGTAAGGTTAGAAAGAACAGAGAGCACTGAAGTGGCGCGAAGACAAGCAGGCTTGGGAAGGGGGAAAGAGCAGGAGGTAGGTAAACCGTTGAGATTCTTGGACAGTAAGGAGGAGAGAAAAAAGGAGCGATCAACAAAAGGGGAAGTGAAAGGAGAGCTGAATCGCTGAGAGATAGAAAACTTGACGGAACAGATCAAAGGGCTAGAAGAGGAGACAAGGGAGGAGAGAAGAAGATAGATGGAGGGAAGAGATGATGGAAGACAGAAGAATATGGAAAGAGGAAACGAATAAATGGGGAGAGGAATAGGAAAAGGAAACGCTAAAGTGGGCCAAAGGGAGAAAGAAGTTGGAGAAGAAAAGAAGGGAACTGGAATGGAAAAAGTAAAAAAGGAAGAGAGAATCGAGGAAAAAGACCGTGGTAATAAAAGGAGTAAGACGGATAAGGAGAAAGAATGAAACAAAGGTGAAATAATTTGCGACGAAAGAAATGATGGTAGTAAGAGCGAGAAAGACAAAACTAAGAGGAGACGATGATATGATACAGCAGAATTAGGAAGTTGGTAAGACAAAAAAATGCACAAGTCGGCCTAACTTCTGTTCGGTGTTACTTCGACATTGTTTTTGGTTTCGCATTGCCAGTGCGTCAAAACTGAACAATCGAAACTCTAAGATAACATATTACTACGCCCATTTATCCGCGACATATACACTTGTAACTTGTAACTATCTTTTGCTAGAAGCTAGTTGTACAATATAGTAAAGACTTTAATAAGTAATCCAACATTTTTCTACATGTTTTCAAAGCCTAGAACAGTAAAGAAATTAGGTGTGCAGATAAAAACTCAGCTTTTCTAGGATCGGTACGAAAATACACTAGTGTGTTTAAAGGAACGCTCGATTTTCGCCGAAAAATTGATGATATTTAAACTGTTCTAACTTCGTAACTAGAAAACATACGACGATCATTCTGGGCTCGTTTTGACGCGTGAAGCCTCTACTTTTGGAATACTTATTTTAATTATCCCACAAAGTTCTTGTATCATGCGGCAGAGTGGGATAGGGAAAATGCTTCTCCGTTTCGAAAATGTGTCAAATTTAATCGATTCTGCAGGCATTAACAATTTTTTTTGGCGACTAGAATCATTATGGATTTGAAGATTGGGGTTTTCCTTTTACTATGACTCATATAAAGTTGATACGTAGTTTTCTTTCGCCGTTTTATTGAATTTTGAATGAAAAGTATGCGTGCCCCCGATATTAGAATAATCCAACGTACATCACGTAGAGGTTGTATAGTCGAACTTGTATGATTCAGACATATGTGTGTAGTGCGTAGGTATAGTGTGTGTGATTTATGCATACATTTAGCCAGTGTTTTTAGCGTGTGAGTAGGTAAATGTTCAAAAACCAGTTTCCCCATTTTTGCCTTGCCACTTTCTGACATTTTTCTTCTTTCTGACATATCGATGTACTAACCTATCAACGTTTTTGAACATTCAATCATTCGATTTTTCGGTGATAATTGAGTATACCTGTACAGTGTATGTTTGTCTATATGTTGATCAAAAAAAATATTTCTTATTAAATCGCTCATCTTTATTTAATAAACATTAAATATGTTTTAAGAACGTTCTTTATTGATACATATACAGATATAATACAAACAGTTACTTCACCTTATAAATACTCAGAAATGTTATGCTGATCATTCCATTAATTCAGTTACATAATATTTTTTTGGAATTCAGTTATTTATGCTATATTCTTATGAATTATAAAATTATAAATTTATATATAATATCGCATACTAATCATGTATCTGGATAATACAAGGTTAATAACTTCATATAAAAATGGAGTTTATCAATTCGGATGTTTTGTTTCTTTTGTTTCGAACAGTGCCATCTATACACTTACAACCTTTAGTGAGTTTACTGCATACCTGAAAAGAATTTATCAAAATATAATTTGTCATTATCAGAATATACATACTATGACGTGAATGTATCGATATTGTAATAATAATAATTACGAACATTTACGATTTTAGGGCACAATAAAGGATTCGGGTCCTGACCATTGCTATCGCAAGTTGGCTCGCAAAGTGATCCACATATGTGTTCATGTTCATTTTTTCTACAATCTGGTTTGGCATCGAAATCTTTTTTTTGGAATTTTTACGAAAAAGGATATTTAGTTAATAAATATTTGAGGATATAAAGGAGTTTCAGTCCAAATAATATACAGAATGGTCCGTAACTAATGGCACAATTGGGTGATTCTTGTTTGAAATTATTATAACGTTAGTTCTTTTTTCTGTCCTATTATATATTTCTTCGTAGAAAATCATTATACACACTATTTATAATATTCATTTCATGTCAAAATAACGAGAGGAATATATGTTTTGGATTATCTCGAGGAAAATAAAAATAAAAAAGAAAGGGAAAAGTTGAAGATCATCCAATTTCCATGCAAGGATATATCAACGTATATCAAATACTTACAAATGCCAAGAACCGTGACAACCAGCAGAGAAAGTACAAGCTATCAAAGCATGGTGACTTCTATCGAGTATATTCGTTTACTTTACGCCTTTTAAACTCTCTTCCGATTTTGACAAGTTGACTCCGATCTTCTCGATTTTTATATCGCAGTTTCGATCATAGAACACGTATTTAGTCGCATGGGTATGTTCCTTAAAGATAACACGTGCACATAAATAACAATATGTGATAAACTATTCGATAGTTGGTCGTTATTTATGCGAGGCTTTATCGAATCGCTAATTGTATCTTTATTATAGGGTTTACTTGTGTAAATGTTTTTAGCCTTGTTGCCACTCAGGTATATCAATTTTTCTGTTCATTTAACGCGGAGATAACTATTATTGTTGTTTTACAAGGTGACAGACGTATCGAGCCGGCTTTTCCACTTTTACGATGAATGTCATACATTCACACCCTCTTGCATTTCTTAGTTGTTTCAAATCGATCAATTCTTTAACCAATCAAGGATCTAGTATAATAATTTATCATAGTGTTACTAGAAATATTTCAATTCCTTTCGATTTTATAAAATTACAGGATCTTGTTGAAAGGAATAATGAGGGAGGAAATATTAAGCGAATCCTTGGAGTACCGTTTCATAGCTATTAGAATGTTTAAAAGGAT
This sequence comes from Bombus haemorrhoidalis, assembly GCA_014825975.1. Lineage (NCBI taxonomy): Eukaryota > Metazoa > Arthropoda > Insecta > Hymenoptera > Apidae > Bombus > Bombus haemorrhoidalis. The sequence goes on from CM026176.1 coordinate 6,123,908, forward strand.
TGAATTTAATAATGTAAATTGATTGAAAAAAGATGGCGAATCAAATTTACACATTTTTCTATTCTTTTCATTTGTCATTGAACCCTTCTAATCTGTGATTTCTTAATAGAATTTTGGTTTTATTTTCTTCTGTTTCTTCGGTGAATTAAAGATATATCTTGTCCAACGGGTTATTCTGTTTTTTTTGTTGTTCTCAATATTTTCCTCCTGCTCACTTTAGTAACAATTAATAAGTATATGCTTAGTTAAAAGGTTGTTTATCGTACTCTTTTTCCTGATATTACATAAATATATGTAGAGTGAATCACCTAAGAGTGAAAGCTGAAATATATTCTATAGTATTAATTATATTGAAAAATGTTTGGCAATTATGCAGAAAAGTGGTCACCTCATTTCGATCAGCTTGAAATATGTTATCATAGACACTAACCTGAATAACTCTTTTACGTCTTCCCTTGTCTTTCATACGAAAAGCTTTACAAAATAAAAACTAGAATATCTACTAAACTAATAGTTTTTGGACACAAGTAGATTAATAGTTTCTTTTCACAAGTAGATTAATAGTTTCTTTTCATAAAGAATTTCGATTTGTATTGTTTAGTATATTAAAAAAATGTATGATTTCATTTAAAAAAGCGAAGTTAACCTTCACACGACCTTTACGCGCCCATCTATAGAAAAACTAACATCAGAATATGTCCTCTTTGCAGGCATTCAACTTTTATCTGAAACATTTTTCAATATAATTGATGATATCGAACAAATTTTAGCTTCAACTTTTAGCTGACTCACCCTGTATACTCACGTAGCTCTTTTGTAAGCGGAAGAAGCTAGAACAACGATATTTTTTTTCAGCACAAAATTTGTTGTTGAAATTAGTGTAATTAGCTATAAAAAATTTCAACACGAACGTGATTATAAAATATTCCTTTTTATTGATGATGATAATGATTAGAGTGGAGAGGGGAGTGTAAATCTGTATTTTACTTTCAGGTCATACTTCGAGAAATTTTGGCCAATTGGATTTTGCTGCCAGCAATAGATGCGATTGCGGATCCAGACAATATAAATGCGTTAATCGCGTTATCAACTCATCGCGATGTTCCAATTTCTAATCAAGTGGACGCAGTTAATGTACCAATGTTGCAATGCTGGATGACCATTCCAATGATGCTAAAAAACACGCAGAATCACCTGAAACCCTCTTTGGATGAAGTTTTAAATGATCCTCGTTTATTGTACATGTTTATGCAACACATCAAAGAGAATGGCCCTATGAATCTCTTTCAGTTTTGTTTAGACATTGGTAAATGCATATTTATACATGGTGATAAATAAAAACAGTAGCACAGATTAAATTTTCCTTTTAAAAGTAAAACTTTTTTGTAGTAAAAGTATTTGATAAATTCTAATACATATATCTATTTCCAGATGATCTAAGCAAGCGTATGTTAAATCCAGAAATGAGTTCGAACGCAGAAAGTAGTTTGTATACAGATATTCAAAATATGTATGTAACATATCTGGATCCTGAAGGTCCAGAATACTTACATTTACCAGGAGATATATCTATGGGCATATGCGAAAGTAAGAATATATCGTTTTGAGAGTTCACCTGCTATACATACGCAATTTATATTTATATATTATCAACATCACTTCTAGTTTTAGAAAGAGGTCCAAAGAAGATTCAGGAAATGAGGACTTCACGACCATTTTATCAAGCACATCAAGAAGCGCATGCTTTATTAGAATCTACTTGCCTACCATCTTTCCATCATAGCTATCAAGTAAAAAAATCGAAGAGCAATTTTTATTTATTTCCTATATAGCCGTTCTCATAATAATTCCTTCTTTATTTTACGTTACAGTTGTATGATTTATTATGCGGACAACCAGTTCCAAGTCGAATTAAGCAGTCACCACGATTGAGGTAATCTTTTTGCACTTATAGACGTAATAACATGTACAGTTGTCAACTTTATACATTGCTTAAAATAATTAGGCAAGTTTTTACTTCCTATATCTTAAAATGTGTCTAATTTTTATTTAAAGCGTTACTGGTGGATCCGTAAATGCATCCTCAAAGACTGGAAACCATTTTCCGAAGATTGACGTTTTGAGATTATCAACGATAGACGGAATGTCATATCAGGATATATATCAAGGCGAAGAAATAGATTACCCTTCCCGTTCTTATAGCGAGATTAAATATTCCGATGACAGTTCCCACAGGAATTTAACAACATGGCGAGTCAATATTCCGCACATTGAAACTGGAGATAATCAAACATTATATTATTATGTCATCGCTGTCAATAATATTTCCGAAGGAAAATCCTGGACTGTGTTACGTCGTGATCAAGATTTCTACATTTTACGAACACGATTGGCAGAGTTTCATGGTGACAAAGAATTGAGCGACTCGCCATTACCATCAAGAAAGAATCCTCATTCATCCTGTGCTATTAACAGACAACGATATGAAGATTTTCTGGAAAAATTACTATCAAAACCAGTGCTCAGGAGTAGCGAGTTGTTATATAATTTCTTGACTGTGCCAAATTTAAAGCCTTACTTCACAAATTATAGTACACCAGATATTGGTATATTGTATCAAAATATGGCATACAAATTAAGAAAAGAGAAAGGTCAAAATTTGGACAAGTTTCTGACAGTGTTTCTGGCCTCGACTAATATTAAAAATGAATATACTGATATTGGAGTTGAACCAACGAACGAATCAACTGTACAGGAAACGGAGGAAAAAGGACGTCATGATCTTCAGTTTGGAGTATTTGGAAACAATCTTGATCTGGATCTTTATTTTAGAACTTTACCTTCTCCTTCGTTAGAACGTTCTCACGTTAAGGGTGCTTCTTTCTGTATTGTAGATGCTGGTAAATGTTTTATCTTATAAATCTTTATAATGTGTACCTCATTCTTGTATAAATAGAGTTTAGTGGGTATTACTGTTTCAGTGGTGAGGTTATTGAAAGTTCCATCGATGATTGCTCGAGTTCTATGGATGATTGCTTCATCATCACGTGCGAAAGTAGATCCATATGTCAACGTTCTACTCTACAACGCTTTGGCAAAACTTCTAAGCGGTGGTCGTGCAGCGACCGTGGTAAAACTTCTGCACACAAAGGTATTGTGTGAGAAGAAGGATTCATCTCAAGTAAATCGCCGGCATTACTATGAAATAGCAAAAACAGGATTGTATGGTTTGTTGCCTTATTGGTTAATGGTATTTTATAAGCCATGGATTGAAATAATGGATTCTATTTTGGACTCGTTACAAAATGCACCGCTTAATAAGCATCTGGCATATGTTCTTCTGGATCAGATTTTGATAAATATATTTCCAGAACTTACAGTTTAACTTGTATATGCATATGAAATATACATACTCCTTGTCAAAAAGATAACTCGGGTATGTTATCTTTAATTTCTCAATGACGCGTGCAAAGTTTTTCGTCTGTATCGTTTAATATCAAAACAATATGAGCCCAGGATTTGCAGTTCCTTGAAAATAATTAAAAATATTATGATTTTGAATGTGCAACAAAAAAAATATTTTATTTTAAGAATGAAATGATAGCACATGTACACAATAAACAAAAACATGATAACACAATAAGAAAATAATAATCAACATAAATTGTAACTAACAATAATTACCTATCAAACATATATACTTAGTTAATAATGGGTACATCCCCTTTATTTTTTATTATTTTTATTATACGATTTGCTATCGATTTATATAGTTTCTGGATGTAATTTTGGCTTAACGTATCCCATTCGCGTATAATTGCATTTTTTAAATTCTTGTACGTGTTGATACTGCTTTGCATTCACGTAATCTTGATGTGTATGGACCAATTTTGATGCGTGTACAGATGCATTATCTTGTTGAAAGATGTAATCAGGTCCAGAAATGTGTTCTGCATGATTATTTATTTCTTCTTTGATTAAATTTATGTATCGGACACTATTCATTCTGCCATTGATGAACTTGATACTTGTCTTGCCGAAATGAGCCGAATACCGATGTCGGCCCAAACCATCACGCTGCCTCCTCCCATTTGTTGTCGAATTGTTGACATTGTCTCTTTTCTTGTGTCATGAAAATAATATTGGACCCATCAGGATCATCCAAGTTAAATCTTTTTCGTTTGAAAATAGTACCCTTCTCCATTTCTTTTTCCAATGCACTCTTTTTTTTGCAAAGCGTAAACGTTGTACTTTGTTTTTTATTGTTAACGAAAGTTTCTTTTTCAATTTTAGCCTCTTAATATCTTTGCAGGATAGTAGAATTCGATGAACACTTGAAACACTGGCACTAACACTACATTATTCCATTATTTATTTCGTTGTTAACTGCGAGTTGGAAGCTACGCCCATAATTGCTTGCTTATCACGATCGGATAACGATGACGGCCGACCAGTATTTTTCTTTTTGCCATAATCTTCAACATTTTTTAAGAAATGGTGTATTATTCTACGACTTCATCTTATTACTTTCGATATTTTTGCTACTAATAACTGTTGCTGTTTTAGTTCAAAAATTTGCTTTTTTCCAGACTCGTTTAATTTATATAATATTGTACTGTAATATTTACTCGTTGATAGATCGTGAACCACAGAGCAATTTCTAAACATATTAACAGAGTGTGTTATCATTTCGACCTTAGTATGGAATAGTTTTTCTTTGTTACACACTAAACCTCATAATATTTTTAATTATTTTTAACGAACCGCATATTCTGAGCTTATAATGTTTTCATATTATACGTTACAGACGAAAAGCTTTACATACGTCATCGAGAAATTGAAGATAACACACCTGGTTATCTTTTTAAAGAGGAGTGTATATAACTAAATTAATGTGGAGCTTTTGAAGATTATAATGTTACATAACTAGTCATGAAAAACTAATTCAAAAAGATATGTAAAATATATAAGATAGTTTATAAAATAGCAGTAATAATTTTTTATGAAATTATTGTATTGTAAATATATATAATGTTCTTAGGCTATATCAGATTTTGTCTAACAGTCTGCTACTTTTTTAGTCCTACTGTGCACTTCTGTAAAAAGACATAAATAAAGACATAAATATTAGTCTAGGCTAGAATACTCCCTTAACTAAACAAATTATACCTACATAATATAAATATACATTTAAACATTCAAATAAAAACTGAATTAAACATATTTTCTTCTTCATTTCCTGATGTCTTTTATGAATAGTGCTATCACACATCATTGATGAAAGCACTGTCAACATATTGTTAGTAAACCCTACTTTCTATATCCCTAATCTAAAAGCTTTTTTAAAACTTGTAATTATGTAAAAATACAAAAGCAAAGATTAAATATTGAATCATTCGTAGAAATAAAACGCTCGTTTCTTATAGATAGTATGGTATATTTTATCCAGATTCTACTGGTATCATTACATACAGTTTTCTCTATACGTCTTTTTTTCAGTTACGTAACTTTTTTTGTTTGTCACCTTATGTATTCTTTGTTAATATAAAACACGTATATAAACATAGATCGAGTATATTGGTGTTTACAGGTAATGTATGGTTAAAAAAGGTCGTACACCATTTTTCGTTATTTCGATATACGGTTATGCAAAGACATCATCATCTTGAAACGATTTGACACAATTCTTTTTTTCTTTTTTTCTCATTTTACTCTGTGCTCAACTACGTACAAGTTTTTTTCTTTACAGTGTTTTACATGCTTCTCTGTGTCTAGATGTGTGGGCAAAATTATAGCTCGTAACAATGATACGACAATTTGAAAGAATCGACAATCATCATTCGCGTATCCTTGAGCGATAGTAAAAACGATTCGAATTCGTTACGAAATCTATATATGTGAGGAAATAGGAAAATCCCGAATTGTGTTCAGTGGAAGTGTAAGAAAATATTTTCCGGAATTTTATCGCCGATCTGTATATGGAATACGATTAATTACCCATGAATGAAAATGCAAATTTTCTATCACTCTACGTAATACATATGGCTACTGAAAAGGTGCTTGGTAGGTTATGCATTATATTCAATAAAATGTAACAGTAAAACGATTAGCCTGAATTAAAGAAGTTCCTTGCGAATCGTTCGTAACTGTGAAAAATTGAACACGCCCGCAGTTTAATGTAATACTTTTTTTAATGATTATTATTACTATTAGGATTCGTATTCACGATAATTGAATGAATTCTCAGGTCAAATTTGATTTTTTTCAAAGATCTCGACTTCTTCGATATCACGTAATCGATTTTGATTGAGAACTTATGTACGTGACCGATGTGAAAAATCCATTATGTTCAAATTCGAAGTCGATGTGTAAAACAATATGGAGTTTGGATACCGCTCCGCTCACCTCTCTAGAGAAGATGTACAAATATACATTTTCATTTGATACTGGAACTGATGTAAAATTAAAAAATTGGCACACCGTACGGTACATCTCTTCCGTCGTATATTATATATATGTATACTATGTATACGTATATGTATATATGAATGTAAATTAATAATTACATTTTATGTGCGTAAGTTTTCTTACTTGGCAAAGTCATTTTCTTTTTTTTTCCCTTTTTTTTTTAGTTTCACAAGGAGACTAAGTACTTGCACGAGGCTACTACGCAAAATTATGGTGCGTGTTTGTAACCTTGTCGCTTTTTCCTCGTTCACGAATTTTTTACATATTCGAAACATTTTTTCATTTGTATCTTCTATCATTCTATGAAACCTTCCGACTTGGAATGATTTTATGCTAAAGAAAAAATTGAGGATAGGAAAATAATAATAATAGAAAGATAATTAATTCAAATTAAAATAAATACGTAAACAAATAAAATATTAACAATAATAAAAAAGTAAACATATTAAATATTAAAAAAGCAAACAAATTTAAATAGTAGTGTGACTTTGGATTAATACAATTTTGGATGTTTATGAATCAATCGATGTAATATTTTTCTTATCGTTATCACCTATTCAGGGTCAATTGTAATTTGTTGAAATTACAAATTCTCAATTTTTCTCAAAAATCCTTGAGCGGTCAGCACATCATTCTATACATAGTATATGTATGTACAAAAAATGATTCTAAACGACGTTTTGTCAATATAAGGCGATATTTCTAGATAATTAATTTTCGTTATAAATAGCACCATTTTGCGCAGTAATCCTCTCTGCACGAATTCTGTTTTTGAATCGATGTCGTTTCGCCCATTTAAATAAATTAGGTAAACTGCGCAACAGTCGCGTCACGGAACGTATCTTATTGGGAAACGTTCTGTACACGTAACATATATTTCATCTCTCCTTAACTGTCTGGTAATTATCTACAAAGCGGAGGACCTTACCGATTTCAATGAGCTTGAAATATGTTGTCAAGGTCAAAATTCTGGACAGCTTTTCCCTATACACGTTACCATCGTTCGACTTTGATTTCCGAGATATTCGCAAGTTTTCGCTTTGACCACAGTATGATTTTGATAATCAAATAGTCAATATGTTTACAATTAAACAAAAAAAGTGTTTACAATTTTGAATAATGATAATATAATATAAAGCTTAATATATAAATTGTATCTGCTCTATTATTTAATATCTTAACTTATTTAATAGTAACATTATGATACATTATCTATCCTAAACCTAACCTAATTATTTTTCTTTCCTACGTGAGTTGAGAGTGATTATCTGTATATGCCAGAATGGAGTGCAATCGTAACATAATTTGAACTGAAGTTTTTTGTGGATGTCTCAATAATTAAAATCGAGCGACAGTAACGTGTACAGGAAAAAGTTGTTCAAAATGTTGGCCTTGACAATACGTTACAAGATCGTTGAAACTGGTGAGGTCGTTCGAATCGTAAAGAATAATTTCCACTTCCTTGCATCTTAGAAAGATGATCGTTTTTTTAACGTTGAACATAGAATAGTTTTTCCTCGTACACGTATTTACAAATTTACATATTCTAAGAAATAACAAGTACGAGACAAATAAGATGAACATCAACTGAATATGAATTATTCATCTTTAGAAAATACCGTTCTTCGAGGGATAATTCTAGAATAATTAATGATACGCTCCTTAAACCGAACGCGACTGCTGTCAAGTTGACCATCTGCTTAATTAATAAATGTATACTTTCGATTTGTTACGGTTTCTTTTATCGTTTGAATATTCATAGGTATATCGATCTCAGAAATTGAAAATCATTTTATAATTTAATAATAGTGGGACTATAATTTATAGCTTAATATTGATGTAAACAGTATCGGCTTTCCTTATTAATTTTTAAATAATCAGGTTTATAGTAATTTTCAATGTAGAAAATGATAATTCTTTATGAAATAGTAACTTAAAAAAATCACTGCAAAATCTAGAATTAAGATTAAAGTGAGATCTTGTTAGAATTTGTTAGATCTCTTACTATAAAGATTTATTAAATTTTGTTAGTTCTCGTCGAATAAAAATAATATTGACGCAGTACTAACAAGATTTAATTAAACGACTTTAATATATAAGTTGAATCTCAATTTTCCCTTGGTTTACTGTTTGGATAGACAAGAAAAAATCTCATTTTTAATATTGAGAAGAACGTTGCAAAATGTATTGATATTTATAAGATAAAATAAAAATGGTATTTAGTTATTATAATACCTTTTATGGGTACAAATTTTAGAATTAGATTTTGTACAGGTTGTTTCAAAATTAGAGTTTTTAAAGATACAAGCAGTAATTAATGAATATATGTTCAATAATGCTTTATTATCTATATATATATATGAAAGTCAAAATATGTATGTATGTATGTATCTTCTTTTGTAAAGAGTTCTATACCGTTCAATGTATTTTCACCAAATTTAGCATAAATATTCTTCGATACTCCAGAAAAAATATTGTGATCCCTATCCCCAATCACCTCCTCTTAATCGAAGCCCGAGTAATTTTTTGTGTACTAACTCAATAATTTTCAGTAATTTTGAGGGGATATATGCGAAGGATCAATTTTTTTTACACGATGGTGTGAGTGCTTCCTGGAAAGAAAATTTGGTTTTAAAATTTATTGTGGAGGAATTAGTTAAAAAAATGAAAAATGAATATGTTAAGTGAGATTTGAACAGGGGAGAATTTAAAGAAAAATATGAATATTGAAAAAAATAATTTTTTAAAGATTTAACCCTTCAAAAAGAGATTCAACCTTTGAACCCCAAGATTCAAAAGATTCACTCCCTCGAAAACCCCAGTAACCAGACACACGCACCTAATAACATGATACATAGTACAATCTAAAATTTCGAGCGCCTATCGAAGAGCAACCTGTCATACGGCAATCGTTAATGTAAAGTTTCAACAAAATTTTGAAATAATAAATTATATATAACATGGATTTCTTTACACAATAATTTGTTAATTAATATTGTAACTGAATTAACAAATTACAAGTTACAAGCTTCTTTTTAGTAATTTGACAATATTAGACAGTTTTTAAAATTTTACAAAGTTAATAATTTTATATACAATTTTTAGATTGTTGGTAAGAATTGTATTGAATTTTATTGCAGTTAGAAGTTTATTGAAATACAATTTCAGAAATGATAAAAGGACTTACATAATATTGGTTGCTCATCGATAGGCTCCAGAAATTTACACATATAAATTTTCTTTATCAAACAATAAAATAAAATTGAACATAGATCATTAAGTGAAACGTACTTCTTTCATCTTCCTTTATCTCGATTAAATTCTCTGCTTGATTAACTTGTAGTTTTGAAACATCCTATATTGTTAGTAATATTTCACATTCAAATGAATTATATTTTATTATGTTGTTACAACAGTGTAAAGTAATTAGTTGTAAAAAGTAACCACATAGAAATGAATGATGATTATTAAAATTCTATTTTAAATGGATACACACAGAAATGCTAAGTATGATGAATAAATTAACATAACAATACTTTGCAAAAAAGGAATTATTTGTTAAAACAGCGAAAAATTGTATATACATATACATACATATAAATAAATATTAATATAAAATATGTATAAAAAGATAACGCAATAAAAATCACAGAATATCTAGACAAAGAGCCATTAAAAATGAATTACTTTGTACTTATGTTCCTAAGCAGAATTCAATAATAATTCAGGATTACATAAATAATGAACTTTTATAATAACTATATTCAAACATCCAACATTATTATTAGTATTACATCAATAATGTAAATAGTTTATTGTTGAATTGCTGCAATCATATTAATTTAGTTTTGAAAATTTGATTTATTTATTACACATTTAAGAAAAACATTGAAAATAATTGTACTGTATCGGACTATAAATTATAAATTTATTTCACAAGATATAGATTATTCGAAAAGCCGATCTATGACGAAAACTTCTGTAAAACGAATAAGATGTTACTCTTTTTTTATCAAATTTCATGTAGAATGACAAAGTTACAATAGTTCCCGGATAAATGTCCACATTTTTCTTGGTTAAAGTTCTGTGTCTTATTTCCACCATGTTCTATTATATCATATCAAATTAAATAATTTCATAGGAGTGATATACTCATTACTATATGAACATAAATTTTTAATTTTTCCGGACACTTGTACTTCATTTATATGTATACAATATATGAGTTTCTCAGAAGCCAAGCTCAACTCCACTTTGTTTCTATTCGATTTTATTATTTATTATTTATATATTTTATTATTATTTTTACTAAAAAGATTACTGAAAATAAAAATTTGATTTATTAGAAACAGTTAGTTTATATTTTCGTTACGCATATTTACTTATTAATCAAAATAATTAAATTAGAACTTCGCTCATATTTAAATGCTGTAGAAACGCGAGTCATCTTAGCTGCTATCTTTGTGATGTCACGATTCTGTCTTTTTGATGCACAATCGCATATGTGCTCTTGTATGTACGCGCTGGTATCGGAATTATACATATAGCAAATAGCGAATTAAAAATATGTGCAGCGCTGTCACAGACTTATGACTTTATACTTAGAATACATTCAATACGTGGTTGAAAACGTCCGGCTTTTAAAATTTTTAATTGCTTATAACTTTATTTTTAATAATATAAAAAAAATACGCGTCTAAAATTTCTGCTTTCTGAATTTATTTGCATAATTAGTGAAAAATATGCAAGTATTGAATTCTCTCAATGTCAATATACAGTTATATCATACAGAAAATTTCTCAATTTCATTGTGCATATTACATATTACAATTAGAATAGTACTATCAGTAGTATTTCAATTATTTAGGTAATTAGTGATGTCACTATGATTTAAAACCATAGAGAAAATTTATCGTACCCATTTATCCGAGAAGTACTGTATGCAACTGACAAAAAATCACGTAATATTCTTTCGTAGAAAAAAATATATAATAAAAATTTTTGTAGTAAACGTTCGTAATAAAAAAATGATAGCAAATCCTTAAGTCCTTATTTATATATTTAGTACAAGTATACCTTTGAAAGGATACATTTATTAAATTACCGGCCTATACTATTGATATCTTAAAGCTTCGTTTGGCACGTGTGATTAGAATGTTATTTAATACGAAAGTGTTAGAACGTTTTTCTCTTAACACGAAAGAATCGATGCAGCGCTTCTTATATTTTTTTTTATACCACTTTGTTGCCATTATAGTTGTGACACACTCTCTATGTGTAATAGCGCTTGTTTTGGTTCTCCATGACTAATTACACTTAAAACACTCATTTACAACTGGACTACTATTTAAAATGTACATCGAGTGCGTTATGTGTTCCTCGAATAAAACGCACGAGAAAATGCTTGTTTATTAACTTCTTTTCCTTAGGATTCGAATAGATTTCGTTTTTTTGTGCGGTATAGCTTTGTGTGTGTGTAGGAGGCTTATGAAATTTTGTCAGTTTCTTAAACGTTACTTTTCATTAAACAAACATTTTCGTTTCTATCAAAAATTTCAAAACTAAAGTATTAAACAGTCTTTTAATAAATTTCGAAAAACTATTAATAATAAATAATAACAAATTAATATTTTGAGATTAAGTTCACTCAATGATAATTTTTTGTTGGATCTATCTAGATCCATGTAGATAAATCTATGTAGATAAAGTATTCTCACAAAGATTGATTCAATTTATAACGTTTGTTTATAGAAACTGATTTTGTTTCACAAATTATAGAAAAGAACTCGATTCACGGCAAGTCATCGTTTCTATCGCCGCTGAAATCGAGCCACAAATTTTGGCACTGTCGCGTACGTGCCGGTTATCTAACCCTTTTTTGTTTTTCCTTTGTACGGTTCAGAAATATATTTATAAAGATTATTTTTTATGGCAGTATTCACGTTGCATTGCCTCAAATGCGGAAATCTGAGCTGTCTAACCGCGAACATTTAAAATTCTTCCGATTTCCGACAATCTAAAATAAAAAACATCTTTCCCCCTCTCCCACTAATAAATTATTTCGATCTCTTGCTAATTATTACCATTTTAATGATATATTATGATTGAAAATTACATATTCTCTTTTCTTTTAAATATAAAAATTTCTATGTCAATCATCTTTATCTGAAATGTATGAAACATAATTGTCAATTGAGAAACCAAAGTTAGTGGTATTATACATGTAAAATACTGTATACAAAATGTGTCTTATTAAATTTATCAAATCGAGTTGTAAACACCCTGTGTTTCCCCTAGTCTAACACCTAAATTATGAAACGAAATCTCCGAGTGGAACGTTTTTAACTTGCTTAAACTGTCTTTCGGTTTGTACAAACGTTATTTTACGAACCAGTTTATCTTCTTCGATAGTTTGCTTATCTCGAGAAACGTTGTCCCTTTACGAACCTTGTTACTTGCCTATAAAAAACAAAATTAAAAAGCGATTTGCTACTCGTATAATTAAAAAGATTGGAAAGAGATTTTTTAACAAAATATAACAGTCGTAACAGATAATATCATTTGTTGACCGTCCTTTCGATTAGCAAAAGTGAAATACATATTATATAATAAAAATATTTGGCACGTTCAGTAGCCTACTGACAGTAGGTTACCATAAAATTCGTAAGCAACTCAGTTTCCTTATCATCGGCAAGCACGTTCGGAGGAATGATTAAAAAGGAGAAGAGAGAAAATGATAGAGAAAATAGTACGCCCTTGAGCGTGCAAACGTCGCACGCTGGGCGTTTCTACTGATATCATCCTCTGTCCATCGCGGCTCTGTTCCTATTATGCCACTTGCACTTGAGAATCCTCACATATGTTCGTCGAAATGCCGCATTGCACAAGGCGTAACACATTGGGTTCACAGTACTGTTGATATAACAAAGGTAATAGAAAAAGTCCCATAGCTCCTGTGGTATGTACCAGGAGCAGGCTGTGATGGATTTAATTAGAACGAGAATATTGTACGGTGTCCAGGTGATGATGAACGCCAGCAAGATGGCCGACAATGTTTTCGCGGCCTTTCGATCGGCCTTCTTCTCTTGTATCTTTTTCTTTTTCTTGTTCGCTGGTTTGCTCGCAGCCGGTTTGCCCCCCGACGCTTTCGGAATGTTTTTCGTATTCAGGGGAATCCTTATGTCGGGCATGTGAGACGGTCTCCTAGTGCTCAACGAGGGGCTCACCGTCTCCTCGTGGTACATTTTTATGCTTGCGGCCTCCGTGTATTTCCCTGTACTGTCGATAGCTCTCGGAAGCCGGATTATAATCGTGTATATCTAGATTGAAATATTATTATATAATATATTGGAAAGTTCAAAGTAGATAGCACAGAAATAAAAAATAAGGAAACGTAAAAATAAAGGAAAAACGCGTATGTAATTATACAGTTCTGTATTATAATACTTAAAAGAAGGATGAGGTAAACCTGAAAAATCATTTGGAGCATATATTTTATATAGCGAAAAAGTATATAATTCGGTAATACTTAAGTTTTTTGAATTATTCAGGGTGTTTTACAAAAAGGTTGAGCAAACATTTGAATAATCGCTGAGCTATTAAATCAAGCAACTTCTATTCAATAAGAAGATAGAAATATTAATAGCATAAAAATGGCTAATAAATTAACGAAGCGAATAGTTACATACATATAACTTTTTTTTCACAAATATTAGTAAGATGAAAATAATTAACAAATTATGAACGACTATGAAACGTGCTAGGTACTGTTTGCATGCAATATTGTTAGAGATGTTAATAAATCCAAACATACAGAATCGTTAGAGTTGCTTCTCGTCGACAGCTCATCGGTTCTCTTAGTTTTTTTGTAATCGTGGTTATCAGCTGTACTGATGGGTTTCTCAACGGTTAACGTGGTAGGATGAATCCCACTTAGAGAGGCAGATCGAGAGACCGTACCAGTAAGAGGGGTTTCCGCTGATAACGGCGTTATGGCTTCGTCATAGCCGTGTCCTGTGCGACTGCTCTCAGCGCCTTCTATATCCTCCTCTTCATCATCATCCTCGCGACCACTGTGCCACCACGCGACGCACCACATCTTCAACCACATCCACGAAAATGGTCTGTGTTTCTGTATAAGTTTACACGAATTTATTATTAAGTATGGAGATTATAAGAGAAGAATTTAATAAGTATATTTTATACAGGAAATATCATGAAATCTATGATTAAATTAAATCTGAACTAGTCTTTAACAGATAATGTATATTTAATATTTAAATATTTACATGCCAATAGTTTATATCTGAACAGTTAATTTAAATAGTTTTTAGTTAGATAGATAGATTTAGTTAAATAATAGTTAAATGTTTACTGTTTTATATTGAGGATAATGTTTCTCTAGATAAGAGACCGCGATATGTGTCGCATTCATGTCGTCAGCTCCTGTGCTTGATTCGCTTCTAGGCCTTCTACAGTCCTCCATATCCAACGCTTCATCGCTAATTACAAATAAGGAGAAATATAGTATAATATACAAGGAATACATTGTTTAATATCGATCCAAGTTCCATTTTTGACTTTAACCTTTATCAATCGAGATACGGGGTATTTTCTGACTACATTTGCAAATTAAGGTATAACCTATAACAAGGTGAATCTACATGAAACAGTAAGACAAAAGATTTACGTATGAAAAAATGTCATTGTATATTTTCGACTTGCTTTTTCATATAGATTCACTCTTCTTCGTCAAAGAAACATGAAATAATTTACCTAGAATTACTCCTTTTACTAGCATCTTGTTTTCCAGCTTGTAAATAGGGAAGATCTTTCTGTCGTTTCTTAGTCTCCTTCCATATCCGCCAGTAAAGAATAATCATCACAGTGACAGGCATGTAGAATGCAGCAATCGCGGTACCAAATGTAATGTAATGATTTGTCTCGATGAATTGAATGTAGCAGGCGTTTATGGGTACTGTTCGTTGGCCTTCGATATAAGGCCAAGCGTAAATCCACGGTGGCCATAGAAGCAGCGAAATTCCCCATGCACATGCTGAAACACATTAAGTATTTTTTTTATTTTTCCTTAATTTCTTTTAATTTTTTCCATAATATTATTGTTAGGTTGTGGATATTTATGCAAATTCATATTTTTATGAATACAATTAAAGAATTTGCAACAATGGGAAAGCAATATCAGCATTTTAGTTGTATTGATTGGAAAACAAATTCGATATTTACATTATTTCTGTAAACCTAATAATTTTTTAAATGGATAAACACTTGTTGGATAAATTCACACTTTCTTCCTATTTTTATTCTTTCGATATACAAAGAGTCGTCGAAATGAAAAAAGCTATGTCTCGAATATTTTTCTACGAACTACTTTCTTTATAAGTTTCATCAAAATCGACATCCGATATCGGTTTCACGTGTTCTCTTGTAAGAAGCTTTCCTGTATATGCATTATTGAATAGACAAAAGTAGGTTGATTTCTTTGTCTTTGTTCACAATGTCAAGGAGTTGTATAAAAAAGACTTCATTTATCGATAACACTGGCATTGTGAAATGAAAAACAGAGGAAGAGCTTGTCTACCAACCAGCGACATTCAGAAATACTGAAATATCAAATGTAAGTTTAGACTGATGCTTATAAGACAACAAATTTAAGAGTATGCAATACAATATTTCTTCTGTGTCAATGATTGAAAATGACGATTACAGGTACTGAAGTAGTATATCAGATATAATATTTATTAAATTTTTTTTATAAAAAGTTAAATATATATATTTTTATTATTAATTCATCTAAATATCTGAATACCCAAGTATTCAAATATCTAAATACATAAATACTCAAGTATTCAAATATTCAAATACCTAGGTACCCAAATATCTAAATATCTAAAATCATAAATATTAAAACACCTAAATATGCAAACATCCATATCTATTTAAAGAAAAATATTGCCAGCCCAATCTAATCTTCTTAAAAAAAATAACAGAAACATAATATGCATACCGATCATAATGGCTGCCTTCGAAGTAGTTCTCTTGGCGCGATACGTAAGAGGCCTCGTAACAGAGAAATATCTGTCGAAGCTGATTATAAGGAGGTTCAAAACCGACGCGTTACTAGCCAAGTAATCTAACGCCAGCCACGTGTCGCAAATATGCGGTCCCAACGGCCAGTAGCCGAGCACGGTGTAAAGCGTGAAGAGAGGCATGGAAATTAGACCGATCGCGAAATCAGCTACCGCTAGGCTGAACAAGAAGTAGTTTGAGATCGTTTGCAGCTGTTTGTCGATCTTGAACGATATCATCACCATTATGTTACCGACGACGGTGGTCAGACTGAGGAATACGGCGATTATCACGATCAGTACGCGTTCCCATATCCTGTACGAGTGCAGTTCACCGCCGCAATCGAGACCATTACTCACGTTGTAGCTCTCGTTCCCAAAAATTTCCACCTCTGAAGTCACATTCATGTCTGAAGAGTTTCGCTATTGCCGAAAAATACTTTTTGTGCGTTCTGTTAATTCTCGAGAATCCTTTATGTTATTTTTTAATTATTTTCTTAAATAAATCTCCTCTTTTTCTTAATCTCTTCGTCTATTCTCCTCTCTTCGTTTATGTATGTTTCTCTTCTACGTTATATTCCTACTTTTTAAGTACAAATTTGCCCCTTTTTTTATTTCTCGCCGACTTTTTTCGGCTTTCATTTATTGTTCCTATTATATGAAGTCGCGTGTTTTTTGTGATTTTTGTAACTTTCTTCTTCCTTAAAATTACTTTCCTCTCTCTCTCTCTCTTTCTCTCTCTCTCTCTCTCTCTCTCTATCTCTCTCTCTCTCTCTCCCTCTCTAATAACGTATCTTGTCTTTTTTTTCTTTTGCGCTTTTTTTTTTATCTTAATTTTTAATTTAAATCCTTTGTTCTCCTACTTAAAGCAATTTATTTTACATATAAAATTTCCTTATTTTTTTACCAGCTAGTTTTATCAGTTTAGAATTCTTTTGAGGCTGTCCTTTCCTGTCAGGCTCGTTCTCGAGCTTTTAACTCATCCTCCTCCTCTTTTTGTGCTCGTGTTTTAAACGTATTTCGGTTCTCGTAGAAGCAATACCCTTCAGGCTTCGTTTTCTCATTTGCTCTTCGAGTTGGCTTCTTTTCCAGCGAAAAAGTACTTCCTTTTCTATTTTCCTTCTCCCTCCTCCTTTTGTCCTGCTTCCTCCCTCTCCCTCCCCCTTTCTTCCTCCCGTTCTCCTTCTCTCTCTCTCTCTTGCGCGTGCTCTATCGTTCCTATTCCTGCGTATGTCTGGAAATATTTT
This sequence comes from Bombus haemorrhoidalis, assembly GCA_014825975.1. Lineage (NCBI taxonomy): Eukaryota > Metazoa > Arthropoda > Insecta > Hymenoptera > Apidae > Bombus > Bombus haemorrhoidalis. The sequence goes on from CM026176.1 coordinate 6,141,708, forward strand.
TGTTCTCTGCTCGTTATACGGCTCACATGTCACGTGTCCGGTCGGATCATCTCTCTTCGAAGTCCGTACTCTTTACAGGCTCTTCCCCGCTCTCTTCGCATGCAATCAGCGAACACAACTGGCGCACACACGCACGCACGTACGCACGCGCGCTGATGAGACAATTCCTTTAACTTCTGGACGATTTGTTCCAGGATTTAGGGGACCGAGGGATGCGTCAACTGCATACCCTCTTCAGCGGTCTCGTTGATGGCGCGTCACCTGCGAACAGACAGATTACCATCATTTTCTTTCCTCCTTAGCGAATCACGGGTTTATTGTAACATATTGCTGCATACTACCTCACCGATATTTCTATTGCCGATGGCATTTATCAGGCACAATATTTAATTATTGTGACACATTTCGAGTATTATTTCGAATCGAGAGAATAAACCGGCTCGTCCACCTGACATAATCACCATTTGACTTCTTTCTGTGGGGAACATCGAATAAATATTGCGTAACAGAGACAGAGTCAACAAAGACGCAGGATATCAGACTCGTCACAACATGTGCTACAATCAATCCGGAAGCGATAACAAGTGCAAGGACTCTGCAATCCGACGATTCCAATGTTGCATCGATTAAATGCAGAATCAGAACCAGTCAGACTCGCATTAATTTCGTCTAGTCATCTTTTCATTACCCTGCTTCGTATGGTACATAGGCTCGTAAGTATTGGAACACTCGTAGCGATCAAGTGGAAATTGGCTTTCGTTTCTCAAGCTTCATGATTCATGACTGTGTTTAAGCGCTTATCGTCTAGGGTTGCGTGACTGGCTAGAAGAGTATCACGGGGCAAGAGGAACGCTTCTTGACTCGATACACGAGAAAAGAAGCGTCGTGGTTGGTCAAGAGGTTGGAAAAGAACAAAAGCCTCAACGACCAAATAAAAATCCCGGTTACATCGGCAAATACGAAATGTTTCGTATTTTCGACAATATTCGAAATATGGCAGGAGCCTCGTAAGAAGAGCAAACTGCACGTTGACAGGCGGCGGAAATTTGCATTTTTGAAGATTCATTATGAAAACATTCTATAGATGTCCTATTTGTAATAATGAACCGCTTCTTTCATGATTTTTAGCCGTGCGTCGCATCGCTATATCATATATTTCCACTCTGCTCGATATATTTTCATATTCCGAAGAGTCCTCGACTCGCATGACGTCAATTTAATATCGGACATGGACCGGATTTTCTCGCGATCTTCTCTAATTTTTGACGAGCACGATATACGAGCGTATAACCGAATGAGAAAACGTAAATATAATATCGTTTATCCATCGTTAGTTTAAAATTATATTAAAATCAATATTATTCGTATTTTCGTATATCATATTTTACTTTCTAACAAATTAATATCATCGCCTTTTATAATTTTGTTGTTACAGATAGATCGTGGATTTTTATGCATGTATAAGAAATATGAAGGAAAATTAGAAAAAAATATATAAATAATATATAAAGGTATAAAAATATATACAAAATATCCAAAATGGAATACTTGTTTTAGTATATCTAATAAATGAAACAAATGAATATAATAAAGATATAAAATTGCATAAAAATTCTATCTAATTAGATATAGTATTTCATATTATTATTTAATAGTATTTAATATTATAAAGGAAATTGAAATTGCGTTATAAAATACATGGAAAATGAAACGAACGAATTAATTGATATTTATTACCGGCCAAGTGATCCATACCAGTATCCAGGCTGCCGTTGCCACCTTCGATGTCAATATGCCCTGGGATGTGCAAGCAAGCATAGTCAGACACGCCGCAATGTGCAGCCAAACGGAGGGAAATCATTTTGAATACTTATGACGACCCTGTAAAAATGGGCAAATTTACAATTTGGAAGGCAATAGTTTTTAGACAGAGAAAACGAGCCTCTCAAGACCGGAACCTGAAATATTTCTGAAACTATTAACAAACTATCAAGGACGTAACATTCTGCGTTGAATTTGTCGTCTCGTGAACGTTACAAAATTTGCCACGTTGAAATTATCTGCCATTTTTCAGTGCTCGAATATTTTACTTAATTCCCTACTACTAATTTACAAGCGACAGAAAGAATAATCTTTTTACAACAGTCTCTTCTTTCGTACATATTTCGCGAACAAATTTTTCTAATACTATAGAGTTCTTCCATATGAGTAGCAGCACAGTATAGCGTTGCAAAAGATTCTAAATCCTTGTAATTGTTGGACGTACCAACTTAAGGTTCAAAGAACATTTTTCTGTTTCTTGTTATTTCCTGCTCGATACCAATCGACGTATCGTAATCATATTTGTCGTATCAAGGACTAAATGTCCCCGTGGACACTAGCGGAACTAATGGATCTTTTAATTACTATTGACCGGCTCATAAACGCGTAGTATACCTGACTTAAACGAACAGACGACCATAGAGGACGTGGACGACACCAATTTTCTGAATAAAACGGTTCATTTTCCTATTTATCGTTAATTATACTTCGATGAAGATGCACTTCGTTCTGCTACTAATTTATCAAATAAAACGTTCGTTCTTCTACTATGATAATTTCTTTTTAACAAACAATTCATCTTTCTATATTTATTCGTTACGTCCTGCAAGAATAAAAACGATTGTTAAGCAAATTCATCTTCTTATATTGCTAATAATCAGTGAAATGTGGACATTAAATAATAGAAATAAAAAAAAGAGGATTCGCTCTTTACCATTATCGCAGATATGCTATAGATTATGTGCAAAGTGTTGAATCAAATCAATAATCTATGGTGAAACGTTGTATGTACCTGTTATATTGATTATTGATTCATTATAACAATGTAATTATCGGTATTTAGATGCACGCACTCATGTTGGTAAGTATAGCGATGTGAGCATAAATTGAAAATCCTAATTAAACATGATATTTGTCGTTATTTACTGATATATACGTAGGAGATAATTAATGAAGTGTACATTCTATTTTACGTTACGTTATTATCGCGAAACAAGCTACGAAGCTACGAGGCAACAATTATATTATTTGAACGATTCGAGGATGATTTTGAAATTCTCATAAATTTTTAAATTACTGTTGCAAATAATCATTCGTCATTCACATCCAGACACAAACCATCAATTTCGTGAACGAATGGCGGCTCGACAAAATTTAATTATTATAGAAATAATTCTATTATAAAATATATTAAATTTGGCTGGACGAAATTTGTAACACCCTGTATGTATATACCATACATTTCACATTACCATATTACACACGTCTTATTTCCATACCGTAGCATATTTTAAATTGCATAAACACCCGCAGTTTAATGAATATATTTACGAGAATAATTTCGAAACTGGCCATGTCCACTCCTTAAATCTAAATTGACTTTAGTTTTTGGATACTAAAAGCAAAAATTCCTACATATCGTTACTAAACTAACTCCAACTTAACCCTAACTTTATCAACCTTGGACAAATGACGGGTTTGAAAATTTCATTTAATATTGTACACTCATTGTTATTTTCTTTGCTTGTCCAACTTCATCTAAATTCTTATATTAATAAAAATTGAAAAATTGATTGACCAGATAGTATAAGAATTTACATCAGGTTAGACGAACAAAAGAGATAACGATGAATGTACAACTTGAAACTACATTATGGTTATTTGATCGAACCTGGTACAGTTAGTGTTAACCATGCCCAACGCAGTTTGATTTTCGCTATTCTAATGGGCAGCTGGTAGGATTTTGTGTGGCTAGAGGAATAAATCCCAATTATCATCGTTTGTAATAATTCCTGAAAAAACGACGGACACTTCTACCAATATTATTAATGACAGGTTTTCAGGCTAATTGTTGGTATCCCTGCAGCATAAAATAAGTTTTGACATAGGGTAGACGTGGCAACGTTTCAAATGGAAGCAAACCTTAGATGCGGCAGTTTTTCATATTAATACCGATTTTCGAAAGGCTGAAATCAGTTAGACTGGTCTCTGATACAGTGAAATCGAGGGTGACAGAAAATCAGAGTGGTCCTTTAGCGTGGTGACAACTAGAAATGACATGAACTGCTACATGCGATCACAAGTGATTCGATCACGTCTGTTCGCAATCAAGCTTATTCTTCTTGTAATTTGTGATCCTTCGCGATTGCTTCTGATTGACGGAGAGCATAACTGCTTCTTTCCACGCATCACAAACTGTATATTTTGTATCGACCATATCAAATGAATATTAGGATTTTAAGATCGTCAGGAAAAATTAATATTTTACTTTTTTAAATTCTGATATGAGAGACGAGGCAAAGAAAATTGAGAATTATTTTTCGCTTTTAATATCGAATAAAATACGATTTACGTTATATGCAAAAAACGTAGCGTGATATTGAAGTTACATCATACGTAGGTATTTTTATACAAGCTACATGGAAGTATTTCGTAAGGAATAATTCGATCAAGATCAAGAATTACGATCACGATGATCGAGTTCACTCGAGATGAAAAAATCACGATTACGGTTGTGAACAGAATCAGATACTGATCGTAATCATGATTCTGCGATCACACTGATAGATTTGCACGCCACCTTTAACACTAACTTTACATTTTTATATTATCTAATTAATCAATTTCTCAATTTTTGTTAATATAAGATTTTACATGAAATTAGACGAACAAAAGAAATAACCATGAATGTACAATTTTAAATTAAATTTTGAAACAGGGCCTCGTAAGGTTTAATGTTAATGATAACATCTTTTGCTGCTACGATTTATAGCATAGCAGTGTAGCGTTGGTCAAATCTGAAAGAATTTTTTCAAGCAAATGGACGGTCCCAAAAAAGATTTAGTATTTTCATTTTACGTTACTCTCGCGTGAATTAGTATATGTATATTTGTCATTTGTGCATACCATATCTCATCTATATTAACCAATTAGTCGTTTTTGACGCGTATACTCATCATGGAAAAATGGCAATATTTTGTGTTACGATGAGTCCTGTCGGTAATAAAATTAAAAAATAAAGCAGACATTTCGTTACAACTTAATTCTATACTATAACAGCCACGCATACTCTGTGTTTGACGAGTATACTCGTCATTGCTTAATTCTTGCAACACATTTTAGGTACACACTTTTCAAAGTTTTCAAAGAAATCGCAATAGCCAACTGGTTAAAAAGATGACGCCACTTGCGATCAATGCGACGCGACACTACAACAGATCAGTGTCATTAATCCACCACGTATTTAAGTAACTTTCGTAATGACCAAATTAGTATCGGTGTTGACTAAATAAATCTACGGTTCTGTGAAAAAGAAGATTTCAACGAATACCTCGATATTTTTCTAAACTGGACATGACGAGTTTTCATACTATATGTTGTATATCTACGTCTCATTTAACAGCAAGAAGCAGAGCTCGATCGAGAGTAAACCGAGAAACACCGTAGTCTTGTTTGTCGAGGAAGACTCATATCTCCATCGTATAACATAACGTGTTTACACTGCAGATGAATTCGTCAGGAAACGCTTTGGACTGTTACGGCGAAATACGTTGTGATTTGTTGCTACGAATCTTCGTTACGCGAATACATCGTAGCAGCTCGATGAGGAATGAATTATGATTTTAGTATACGACATCGACACTGATAAACATCAACCCATTGAGTTAGGTAAACAAGTCTCATTTTTCGTATATGTAAATTTCCGTCACACAACCATGGAAAATGGAGCGATATTGAGAATAAGAGAAAAAGAGAGAGAAAGGGAGAGTGTTCCAGGTTTAATGGCCAAACTTTGCTAGTGTACGATATGAGCAGATAGTCAAGCCAAAAAGTATTATATAAACACAGGTCTTTTAAAGCTTTATTGAAAACTTGAAACAAATATTGTATATTAATAATTTACTTGTACTTTAGGTCCATAACCTGTTACAAGAAGGTTGTCGTATTCTTATTTCTAACTTCTTACACTATATTTATATTCTTACATTGAGCTCTTTAGTTAGTATATTATATTGTTATTGTGTTTATATTATATTTTATTCTGTGATGTTATATTATTTAACTCATTTTTAATTAGTATGTATACTAGATATATATGACCACACATATATCATATATATGTACATATTATGTAAAAAATAAGAATAAGAGTACAAATAATTTATTTCATACATATTTTTCATAATTTTCTATCGCGTGCTACACGCGACAATGTAACGCTAAATGGAGTGTACTCATAATTAATTATTTCCTATGTCTAACCGTAAACAATGCCAACAAATATCAAGTTTAATTAGCGTTTTCAATTTATGCCCATGCCGCTACACTTATCGCTGTGTTTACGCGTACCTAGATGCTCGTAATGACAGTGTTATCATGAATCGATAATTAATATAACTGGAGCGCACAATGTTCCATCATGGATTATCAATTTGGCTCAGTCTTTTGCGCGTAACGGATACCATATTTCCGATAATGGTAAGAAAGAAATTACTACAAATTTCGAGTTATCTTAAAACTTAAAAATCAACTATTTTATATAATCCTTCAATGTCGTATATCTATATGTGTATATGAGTACAACACGTGTATAGCAGTCGTGTTTCTCTTCTAAGGAAATTTTTAAATGTTTTACATAATACACACGATATATAGGATTTACCTAAGAGTTTTGAGCTGAAATATATTTCATCCTACCTATTAATTACGTCGAAAAGGTATTTCGCATAAAAGTCGAATGGTTTTAACAGCACCATATTCTGATATTATTAATTTCCCTATTATTTTTTTTCTTTAATCGAATCATATATTGTTTAATATGTTGATCGATACAGCTCGAGATTCTCTATAAAAAAAAAAGTTATTAACCTACTTATGTCAAAAAACTATTAGTTCAGTAGATATTTTAACATTTATTTTGTAAAAGTTGTATGAAAGACAAGGAGAACAGACAGAAAAATAGTGCCTTACGTTTTTCCTCGTATAATTAACCAGTTAGCTGTTGTTGACGAGTATACTCGTCATGAAGAAATGGCAATATTCTGTGTTATGACGAGCCCCACAATATCATGATAATACTATATTACAACAGCTACATATACCTTGTGTTTGAAGAGTATACACATCATCGCTTACTTTTTGCGAAAATGTGACGCAAAAAGTAAGCGCAAAAGAATAACTGGTTAATAATATCAACGATATTTCAGCTTAGATGACCCTTAGGTGACTCACCCTGTATACACGAAAGTTTTCCATGGCAAGTGTTTGAATACTTTCGCAAGCATGTATATCTATGTTAATAATTCCACTATAATATCAGACTCTCTTAGTTCGATTAACGATATTATCTGAACAGTCTGAAACTGAAGCTTAACTGTGTTCCAGTGATGAACGGTGAATATCTACAATATTTGTACCTGTATAACACGGTTTATTATTAAGTGGCATGGTTGCACGTCGATAGCTTTACATTAGTTCTCCTTATTCAGGCTATAAATAATTTTCCGATATTGTTTCATCCTCGCACGCGTAAGCGCCCATAAGCCACGCCGAGCGATAGTTATTCTCTTCGTACACATTAAAAATATCATCTTGAGAAAGGATCATGCTCGTGGCTAATGGAAAACTGCCGACATAATAATATCTATCCTGTGGCCTCGTTGCAACACCCTTTCAATGCGAATGAATATTAAATGACATGTTGATACCAACAATAATAATTAATCGCTCTATTTTTAAACGAAGAATTTACTAATAAGAACAGGAGTATCTATTATTATAAAAAAATAATAATAATGATAAGGAAAATAATATAATCGTAATACATTGAACACGAAATATCTTTTATTACACTTCTTTAACACTAACCTTACCAGGCTCGGTCAAATGACCGGTTTCAAAATTGCATTTAAAATTGTACGTTCATTGTTATTTCTGTTGTTCATCTAACCTATGTGAATTCTTATATTAACAAAAATTGAGAAATTAATTAATTGGATAATTTGGCCGGTTCTAGTAAGACGTGTTAAAGTGTGAATTTAGTGCATCAATGCCTGGTAAACGAAGATATAACAAAATTTAATTGGCCGCCAAATTCGAATTTTAGAAGAACGATGTCTCACTCACTCACAGACCAAATAATTGCTATATCGATAAGAAATTCCTTAGGAATATTATATGTTGATGGCAAAGATGTACTAATACCAGCGATACGATATTTTGGTTAATAGAGTTACTTTTAAAGAAAGCAAAAGCATATTTGTTTTAATAAAAGAAAATTTATATTTTATAGGTTACGATCTAATGAATTTAATAATTGGAAATTCAATAGACTAACAAATGTCTAAAACACACTATCCAACGGTCGACATAACATGATTTATATAGGTCTAGTGATTTTATGACTTTATTCGTCAACTCATCACTCACCAGTGGTCAAACCTTCGCTTCCCATTGCTGGTCAGCTCACTCTGCATTCCACTTTAACCGAAATACAAATTCGACAGCTCTACCAATCACGGGAAACAAACAAGGCACACCTTCGACCACACCCGATGCAAAATATAAAGCATCGTATCGAACAGCTTTTTCGATCAAACTCAAAGTCGATTTAACTCGATCAACTTTTCAAACAAGCTACAGGTACGTTATGAATGTTTGTGTATTTATGGAATATCAATTCAACCCTTTGAACGCTCAAGACGTTAAATCTGACTTATTTAAAAAGTGCAAAATTTATATATTTATATATCTTTGTGGCGGTACTCGACGATGGAATTTTCCGAAGGCTTCGCGACACAAAGCATAGTATCATCAAAGTGTAAGATCGACATGCCTAATGTGCCATCGATATCCTTACGGTCCTTCCTCCGAATATTCGGAAGAATGTGTACGCGGCAACAGTCGCGGACGCCTAACGAACGCGTGCGTAGTGGGGATACCGAGGGCAACAAAAGAAACGAATCTGTTCAAAGATTCATACGGTTTTGAGCAGCGAAGTGCAAAGGGTCAAGTGTAACAGCGAAGCAAACATAGTCGAGAAGCGAGGATTGTTGATTGTTGGTTGTTGACTGTTGATTGTTAAATAAATTATATTGTTGAACATTGAGAGTATTTCTTGGACACCTAACATCAAACACCACCTCATCTTCTTATATACGTATTTTATTCATTTTTTTACTTTGCATATCTCTAACTCTCTTTCATTCCCACACCATTCTTTTCATATAAAACGTATGTAGTGTATTTATATGATATGATTCAAATATTACATTTCCATAATATTACATAATATTATTTATTTTGATATTTCGAGATCAAAGTTTAATACCAATGCTATACTGATTTACAGGCTGTTTGCTGTTTCGTCGAAGGAGTTTTAGCGAAAACGGGTTAGTCGTTAGTCAGGGGCAGAGTTCGACTAATTTTTAACACAAGCGTGGCGCCAATGCGACATTGGGTTAAAGCTAAAAGGTTGAAGATAAGCGAAACGCTTTAATAGTTGTTCCTAATAGATTCAACGGGGGCGTTCCTCTATCTTGAAATTCCCTTCGAAGTACTTTTATCTGTTTCAATTAATTCACCAGGTTTCACGTTCAATTAACAAAAGCGTTTAATTAAAATGTTAACTACAGAACTTCAAAGTGTAAACACTTTGAAGCGAGAATTGACATCGCAAAAGAGGAGAGAACGGAGGATTTTAACATGTGAAGTCTGAATGTTCCACCTTGGTGTCGCAGTTGCGCTAGTTCCGACAGATGGATATCCGTTCCGACCTGGCTAAAGTGAATAAGCAATCTCTGAATGCAAGTGCTGAATACAAGTTTCGTAGGTCCTCTTTAACAAAAGGCCGAAACAAACACGACGAAACTGTTATTAATGTTTCTCTGTATCATGGAAACGTCCGCGAAAAGTATTACTTTATTTTAAGAAATTATTAAAATAATGACCTCGTTGTCTCACAGCAACTGGCGGGAAATTCAAAACTACGCGAAAAAAAAGAGCCAAGAGTACTCTTAAAATTGTGTTCTTTTTAAACGTTTTTCTTTGACAGGCACGCGTATCGATTAATGTAATTCAATAACGACTAATGACGATATAACAGAAAAGATTGCCCTATAAACTCTTTTCTTAATATAGAATATCTTTATTATTTCGAGTATTAAGCGAAAATTGGAAATATTGAAAATATCGCTGTTCCGAACAAAAATGTTTTGTTTATAAATAAAAATTTATATATTTAGAAAGAACAAAACAGCATAAAAGAAACGAAATAGAATATTATCAAATAGTAGATGAAGTTATTTAAGGAGTTAATGTAATTTATCTAATAACTTAGTATAACCATTCACTGTGCTGATAGAACTATTGGATAGCTCTATCTAACCTAGCTAATAAACTTATGGCAGCTCTATATGAGTACTTAACGAAGTTATCTGAACGGCTAATTAAACTACCTAAGAAATTAATGCAGTTACCTGATGAACTGATAAGCTTACACAGGAAGAAATCTGAAATTCATGATCGATGACTTTGTTACTTGTCAATTTATTAATATCGCGATTTACTAAATTTTGAAACTAAATTCCACGAATCGGAAGGCATTTAATCGTTTAAAGTAAAATTATAAAATTGTAAAAGAGGATATGTATGATCTGCAATTCTTACTTATCAATCCGTTAATATCATTAATTGGTAATTTATCGGTCAAAAGGTCTCCGATGGTAACATAGCGTGATTTAAAACTCTTGCATGGTGCCTCATATTTTTATATGCTATTTTATTTATTCACCTGCACGGCATGCGGTCTATTTACAGCAATTATTGGCTTCTAGTTTCTGGATTAAATTGAGAAACTGCAATCGATTACTCTGCTTTATTTCTCACTACTAAGCGAACAAACTTCTATTTATTCTACCGATACGACCAGCAAACTGCGGATAGTACGCGTGAACGTAGGAAATACCCAAAGCGTAGTATTTGTTACGTTCACAATTCAATAGGTAAAAGAAATTTCTATTCAACATTCACTTTTTATACCCATAAAAATATGAATTCAGCATAAATATCGCACTCTATGCAAACGAAGTCTAATCTTTCGGTTTGTTTTACAAGTGACTGCGAGCGAGTTAGATGCAGTGATCCGACGAGGAATCGCGACAATCCCAACCGATTTACCAGCGAATAATATGGTTGAACACGAGTCAACTATCGTATAGAGACAATCTCAAGGGTACACTGCCCGAGGAAATAGAGACTATTGACCTGTGATGAAGCATTGGTACCTCTGGATCGATTACACTCCATACAGCCTCTTCGACCATCTTAACAGCTAACTAGTGGAAATACACACACTGGCTGACGAAAGTGTTCGAATATTTGCTACGGATCTGTTTTATGGAATATATTATGTGCACTGTAGGAAACTTTTCGAAATTTCGCAGGCTCTGTAACGCAGCTATCGTGTTTATGTAATAGTAAAATTTGAGATTAATCCTGAAAATGTACATGTACGAGTATGCATAGAAGCTACAAGATATTTATTGCAAACGTACACTTAGTGGAAAATTAGTATACACGGTGCGAATAGTAGCCTTAATGGTACAATTAATGTTAAAGATAATGTCATTACACGATCGTAGTTCGTTGATATAACGAATAATCGACTGTTCGAGTACTTTGCTGATCCTCACGAACATGTCTCTATGCTTCTTATAAATATCTTGTAACTTCCGTACAGAATGAACCAATTAAATAGGATCACCTAAATATCTCCATTATTTGTATTATCGTATACAAAATTTTCTCGGGAGAAACATGCACTGTTTGAAGTAGCACACGTAATATTGGAAATTGGTTTCCTTAGTGATCGTTTCCTTTTACGAGATCCAAAGATCACTGATATCTTTTTGTCGATAAGCCTATATTTGTGTTTGGATATTTTCCTAGAGCATGGAAAAATAAATTCAACGACCTATAGAACTATGGTCCATCCGATCCTATGCTTTTCAGATATTTGCGTCTGAATGTATTAAAATTTTACGTGATATCTCAGGTTACGCAGCACACCGACTCTTACGTTTATGTCCAAACATAAACATCGGCTTCTATTACAAGCGATAAGGCACTGAATGATCGCAATTGCGGAAATATTTTCGAATGCTAACCAATGTTTACGTTTGAATGCGTATACACAAATTAGTATGCTGTGTGTGAAATAAAATGCCGCATAAATTTTTAGCAAGTTTGAAATTAGAAGCAAATATATCAAAATTAAATAATTCGAATGATACGGTTCTATATATGATTGAATTTGTTTTTTCATTCTTTACAGGAATATTCAAAAATAAATACACAGCTATCGACGAAAAATATTAGTAATCCTGAAATTTCATAATGAAACAATCACTAGAAAGAAAAATTTACTTTGAGTACTACGTTATGCTCCTTGAAGCAGTGCAATTTTCTCCTGGGTAGTTTTCTTACACGACAGTAAGTAGTGCAGCTACTTAGGTGATTTCATTTAGTTGGTCCACCCTGTATACATTTTCAGGTTCGTTTCAAATTCAACCAACATATAGTCCTGTCCCATTACAGTGCTACTGAAGTTTCCAAACGTTTTATATAATGCGTACAATATTATTCAGCTTCTAATTAATTCACGACTAAAGCGGAATTGTAAATGGAATAACAAAAAGAGGTTTCTCATTGAAAACCAGTTGACAATTTCTAAATATAGTCTCAGGTTGGTATAGTCGCTTATCTTCAAATTGCACTTGTAACTACTTAGAGTTACAATTTAATGGAGTGAATTCTACAACGTTTCTCTGTACGGCCAGGAGTTGGATTGTTCAGGACAGTTACGCGCCTCATTCGGCTCGGTGCCAACAGGCGTGTAAAGAGTTTCCATAGAACGACGTTCGGCAGCAAATTCACGGAGATCGACCTACGACCAGGACGTTCGACACCTTCTTTTTTCACGACCACTTGAAACAGAGTACGTTCTTTCAATTGGCTCCGCCCAGGAGCTTATTCTCTGTGCGATATTCAAATATCAAACTTCTGTTTTATGGTTCATTTCAACGTTTTAACCACAGGTCACTTGCCACCGAAAGCAGCTTCCATTTTTATTTCTTTAGTACGATTCAGTGGAAGGTTTTAGGAACATTGGAGTTTGAATACATTCAGTTTGCAGTTTCCGGCGTACAAAATCTTTTCAATTCTCAGGAGTGTCGAGACTTTCAGTATCCCAATCCTAATTTTTAGAACTCTCACAAAGTTCAATTAATCGATTGTATCGCGAATGTAAATCAACTTGCTCCATCATTTTCTACAAAATAGTTAACGGCGTGATTAATGAATCACGTCCACAGGGATTGTTCACTGTTGAGAAATTTCCTAACACTTGGAAACCTGGCACACTTTGCCGCGCGCAAGTTACAACGTTATTACTCGGCAAAGTAAAAGCTTATTCTTTTTTTACACTTATTTTCATCTTTTTATAATTTTGTTATAGAGAAGCTGGATCGAAGGGCGTAAGGCCATAGGAAACTACGTATCGATATATTCATGGTGATCATGCATCGACAGTTATTTATAAATAGTTTGATTATTAATAAACAACTTCTTCCTTCTTTTCAGTTATTCTTTCGGTGTACGAGTTAGAACAGTACATGTTTCCCAATCTTTTTTCAATCATGCTCTACCTCAGCGCCTCGAAAATCCTGCTGTATCCTTTAGAAGTGGAATCTAGGTAAAAAATGATCGTATCCGGTACTGTATATATAAATACATAAGTACTGTACATATAAAGTACTACATTACTCTGCTGTACTTTTGTAACGTAAAATGACCAGTACCATAGAAAGTACTATATATATTACTTTATCATACTTGTAGTACTGTAGTACAACGAGTACTATACTCCAACTTCAACGAACAATAAACTTTAAGCTTAAGCTAACTCTCAAGAGCTTCAAAGAGTAACAAATTCAATTCTTCACCGCTGCCAATCTTGTATCGACAGGAATGGTAAACATTTTGGAACGATGTTACAGATGGCGGCATAGGAACGTTATGATACTGATAGTTTTGGCTACTGTTAGATGTAAATATCGCTGATGTACTAATGCTTTGCACAAAATATACTGCTTTCGTTACCGCTCATTTCGTATATTGTTCTTTCTTTACAACTCTTTCACAATCTTTCCAATGACTTATGTTTATATGACATCTTTTTTCTTATCTTGACCTGTAAATATACATACTGACAATGTTTGCCGGGGAAGAAATGGGATACGCTATATAAAGTACTATATTATTTTGTACTGTACTTTTAATAAAATAGTATAACAACTACTATACATGTATGTTTTTTACATACATCACATTCTATGCATCTTTATATTTTCAAATTTTCCATCAACGATTATGATAATTAAGTAGCTTAAGAGATTTTCGAGTGACGTTTCTTTGGAAAATTGTTACTGTCATCGACATCTAAATACTACAAGGATTACCGTGCACAGGTTAACCGTATTATGCTGAAGCATAGCGATAATAATCTCCTTCTGTTTGGCAAGTATAATCCAGCCAGAGTTACGGGATACGGAAATTTATCTGGTGTCGTCTCTATAAATTTCTCTCGGCCGTTATCAAATGAACCGATCGATGTCATTAATTATTTAACCAGATCGCCTAATTATCATAATCGTTTAACAGTGTAACAATATGATCTATGCGTAAACTGATCGTTTATTTATTCACTTCTTTGTCACCTGATTAGTCAACTAATAAGACTCGATTATCCAAAGATTTCGAATTTCGTTTAAACTTTAATCAGTTATTCGCGGAATTTAATTTTAGAAACCTTCCGTGGGGTTGGGTCGTGAATATATTCGTCGAACGCAGTTATCTGTTTAACGTAACCAGTTGTTGCAATCGTTTTCGAGAAATTGCAATTTTACCAGGAGATATTAATTTTCGTTAATTCTTCGACGTGGAAATTACACGTGAAGCTAATCAATCGTCATTTATATCAAAACAACGAAGAAAATATACTAAATATTACAATGTATGCTATGATTTTTAGATAATAGAGAATTCGAATAGCTGGACGTTCGGATAATGGCGTTTTATTGTATCGCAAAAGTACCTTTCAAGACGTTGGTAATGTTTGTTGGTTTATGAAAGTCATACTACGTCATTATGACATGCAAACAGAGCATCCACCGTTGGTATTTTCAATTTTATTTTTAAAGGAATACGATTTTGCTCGATCAAATCGATTGTCTGTTCCCTATGACAGCTGACTGTGTCACGTTGCTAACGATACATAACACTTCGACAAGATTGTCCATTGTTCCAACGAAACAATAACGATCGTAGCGCCATTTACTGGAAATCCGTCGAAACTTTTGCGTTCGTTCGGTATTATACTTATACGATGATATATTTAAAGATATAAAATAACAGAATAAACTTTCGAAGGAAGTAAAATAAAATTCTAGTTATTCTTATTCAGTTAGCTGTTACGACCTCTTTGAAAAGCGTGTACCTAAAATGTGTCGCATTGTATATACAACACTATATATGGATTTTTCATAATAATTATTTATATTTTTTTATTTGTTCGTATCATTTCGTCTTGGCCTCCAAATATTCGAAACATCTTAAAATTTACGAACATATTTTAGTTTTCACTAAAATTCCAATTAGAACAACAAATTATAACTGCTTTTTACGCATGGCGAATATACTCGTTATGACATAAGATACTGTCATTTCATTATGACGTGTATACCCGTCAGAAACAGCTAAGTGGTTAATAAAGGGAACTGTGCGCTTTTATCTTTCATCTGTATATTACGGAAGATCAAAATGTGGCATAGTCGTTGCATGATATTATGCATTATTCATTTTCAGAATCACTCTTGTGAAATTTCAATTTAAAAGAAAAAAGAATCTTCAATTTTCTTCTTGCATTTTTTACTTTACATGCTAGTTCTTTTTTTTTATACCCATATGTATGTATATTTGTATGTATGAACATCGTATTGCGTAATACCAAGGTAAAATTTATTAAAAAAAAAAAAAAAAGAAATTGATGTTTAAATGTATGATCATCGTATCGCGTAATATGTAATTGAAACTTATTTAGAAAAAGAAAAAAAGGGAGGAGGATAAAAAGTTTCTACGTTTGCACTAAACGAACGATAAAACAGATTTTCAATTATAAATTCTACTTACTTTTCGCTGATGTGTGCTTTCTGGAGTTCATAGTTGGTTAACGACAGCATGTCACATTTCCTGTTACACTGACGAATCCTCCTCAGGGAGCGCACCGCGGTTAATGAAAGCCCCATCGCCAGTCACCGGCATCTTGAACCTCGTGAACATAATAGCCGGCAGAGAATTCTACTTTTCATCGATCGAAACCCGCCTGAGGTTGCATTCTTCAACCGGGTATTTCACAGTCACGATATATCACAGTCGAAGGTGGTACTTCAGTCGGTGTTTCGCGGAATACAACGAACGATTACTGCAAATAAAAAAAGAACAAAATGAGA
The DNA here is from genome assembly GCA_014825975.1 of Bombus haemorrhoidalis. Taxonomy (NCBI): domain Eukaryota; kingdom Metazoa; phylum Arthropoda; class Insecta; order Hymenoptera; family Apidae; genus Bombus; species Bombus haemorrhoidalis. Next base: position 6,158,315 of record CM026176.1, read on the forward strand.
GGAGTCTCAGTATGCTGAATTAACTTTTCGAAGGATAGGAACAAAGAATATCTTTAGCGAGAAAGTTTAAGCTTTAACCACTTAAACAATTTTTAATTTAGCTAAATCTAATTTTAAAAATTCCTTACGTGCACAGTTAAATTAAGCAATGACGAGTATATACGTCGAACGCAGGGCAAACGCTCGTATTACAAATTTTATGAAAAAAGTAACGCAAAACAAGGAAGTATCAGATTTTTATTTGGTAAAAAATTAACAATTTATTGTTGAAAAAAATATCGCTAGTAAAAATTTAAAAATTGCCAAAAAATAATAAAATAAAGTAAACAAAACAAATCAGAGAATAGCCGATATACGCAATAAAGTACATAAATGGCGATATATTGGGGAAAATGGAGAACTCAATTTATACAAAGCGATACATTACACGAAGCATGATCGATATACCAAAGAGAATAATTCAGTAATAAAATTTTTTTATAAAATACATAATAGTTTTATTAGAAGTATAAAGGAAACATTCCGCTAAATGTCATTTATATTACCTTTTACCAAGTTATTATAGCAAATGGTATTTCTTTATTTTACACGACGAGTATACACGTCAACCGCCCCGAAAACAAGTTTTGGATTGACGTGCATACACGTCGAACGCAGTTGACTAATTAATACGTGGACTTAAGTAAAAAATCGTAGTTAAGTTCTACGACTACCGTTTTAAGTACAAGTCAAAAGTACGGAGGAATGAGAAATAGAAAATCGTAAATCTAACGCATTTCTAGGCAGCAGAGGCTGAAATAAGATCGATTAAGTTTTCATATTTTAGTCCACTAATAATGGAACAACGTTAAATGAATTTAATTGTATTGTTCATAAAGCGAAGCTTATGAGAGATGATAATTGGTATGGAGGTTATTCTTATATTAAAAAAAAAATAAATAAATAAATCGGAACGTAGAATAAGATTTTTCCATTTGTAGCTCCATTTTCGAGAAAATTAAACTTGGAAATTTGTTAAGTATATGCGAATAGCGTGACAAATTATCATCTTTAAAACCTCTGACAGAAACGTAATATCCCGTTGTTATTAGGGTTAACAACCAATTAGCCGGTTTATCATATTCATCATCAGCCCACATACGAGTTCTAAGATCTATATGGATAGCGGAACTTTGAATTCTAATTAGAACTCGGAAGTCGTGCAGTTTCTTCGTGCTGTTTCAATAGCAATTATATGTATAGTTTATCACAAAGCCGCAAAAGCGACGAAAGGAGATTGCCAGCCAGTTGGCAAAATTGAACATTCATGTTAATATTAGATATTTTGTCTCGATCAATCTTATGTTACAACTTTTTCTTTTTTCATTTGATTTTCATTTGATTGTTTGTATTATTTTCTGAACTTGATTTAGGTATTGATATTAAAATATGAATTTACAATTTGGATATGAATGGTGATAAAAAAATATAAATTTCCATAAACTTCCAAACGTTACTAATTCGTTATTTAAATTCAAAGTTGAGAGCTATAATCTTTGGAAGTTTCCATTTCTCACGATTAGATGCTTTCTAGAGGCGTCCTAGTGAAGTGTTTGCCTTCGTAACAGCGACAACTTTACTGTACCGTAATGTTAGTTCCTTTTCGCGAGAGTTGGCACGAATGATTTGTTTTTATTGTTTTTCCCCTAAAAGCGTGCGAGTTCCTTCCTTCTCGAGGAGGAGACACGTAACGTGTACACGCGGGTGCAGTTATAGCGAAGGGACGCGCGATAAAATGTGTGTTGAAAGTCATCGGAGCTTTGTACTCTTTTATCTCAATAAAATCCAGCAGTTTGGACTGAGTGAGAGAAATGTTTTGAAGATAGAGACAGAGAGAAGAACAAAGGAATGTGAACGTACAGGTGGAAGAATGGGCCGACCTGGAAAATGTTTATTAAAATAATATATCACTTCGTTTGAACGGATGTTATCTCGAAATATAATTATGCGTTCGTTTGCCTGAATAAGGAAGGGATACTCCATCAAATTATTTTATTATTTAGCTACCAAATAAACGAATCTTTCGTTTAATCGATACGCAACAAGATTAATATCAGAAATAACAGAGTGGCCCGAAGCAATTTTATGGATTTATAATATCTGTATTTTTATTGATTTCAAGGATTTTTTTATCAAATATATGGATAAAAACCTCCATTGTGTTCTCCTCGTGCAGATTTCACAATGTTAGAAAAGCTTTCAAACAGATGGGGGCTAGTCTTTAGTCGAATACATCCATCTGAAATTTTCGTAGTCTTTTTCTAAGCTCTTATACACAGCAACCGACGAACGTTGTAAACGATTCTTCCGTAATAAAGAACATCAACCACGGACTACAAGTGTTCTTTTATTCTATGCAATTAAATTGGCCCCAACGTCATTAAGCTACCGCTGCAGGCATAGCGCAAGAGCGCTAGTTACGCATGCACAGATTGACACATTCGTTAGCAAATGTACAGTCAAAAACAAGATGCAAGTATCAAGGGTTCTTTACTTTACACCTTTGAACATGTGAACCTTTTCTTGCCTTTCCTTAATTCTCCATCCGAATACTGGATCGTTTTCGACCACTGATTTGAAATAATTTTCTATTTCTCTCATATCTTTGTTCAACTTTTGCTTTCTTTAGAAAGATACTCACACATACACACACACATACATATATACAGGATCCGGACAAATAACACGCAGAAGCGTGATTTCTTATGGAGAAGTATACTTGAACATGGCTAAAACTGAGTAGAAGTAAACAATCAATATGGCGTTGTTGTAGAAGCGAAAGTAAGTAAAACATATAAAATAAAATCTTTTCGTTTAAGACTTTATCTTTAAGAAAATAAAGCTTGAACGTGCTTAGTTAAGAATCGATCTACTACTACACGTATAATAAATTTTCAAATTTATTTTTTCGGAAACAACGTGTCTTGAGAGAAAATTGTATTTTATATTTTTGACTTATTTATACATAGAACCACCTCCTATCGATTATTTAATCCCTAACTAGCCACGTTCAATTTTCAAACTTGATTTTCGCGTATTAAACTAACCTGAGAATGAAGAAGTTCTGTTCTATATCTTTTTTCTTATTTTTCTACAAGGAGTCACGTCCTGCACGCTTTTACATGTTATCCAGCAGGATCCTATAACATGTAATAATAAAAACTACTAGACAACAGATCTTCTGGAAGCTTGGAAAAGTATTGAAGAATTTTGGGGAGATATTTTAAAACACAAAAACGTAAAAAAAGGACCGCATGGATTTAAACGAGTCAGTATGCAGACGGAGGGTTAAACGCTAGAGAGTATAATATGCAGTGGCTTAATAACGAAATAAACAATCAATCAGCGATTAAGGAAGAACCATCGATCAATAATTTTTCAGTAATTGTCTGTCTGACTGTCGTTGCGTGTAACCTGGAAACGTCAGACATGACATGCAGCCAATGCACGGTATAATATTCATCACACGGCCGCACGCATGAAACAAAAAGAGAAGAAAATAAGAAATACCAAAAAAAAAAAAAAAATTCCAGAAATACTAGAAAAATCAATTAAACCTTGATTGAAATCATGTCATTACGATATGACTTGACTGGTTCCTATCGAAACAGCCGCATATTTAATATTTTATATTTCTCTTAAAAATTATAAAATTATTATAACCCATAGATCGTAACTTTTCGTTCGATGTGTCGTTTATATAGTAATCAATTATGAAACGTAATTTTCCGAGGAACGAAAAGTTTTTGGTCGCTTAGCTTTCAAAGTTCCACAGTGTTGTTTTCGGTGGAAGGAAACAACACTGTAATTTTGTGTTGTAGCGCGGCAGTCGACCGGACAAAGTATACGCGATGAAAGTATAGTTAGAGAAAAGAGGCAGCTTTTGCTGGACATTAAAAAGGAATTTCTTTCCTGGGCTGTTTAAAGAGAATTCCTTTGTGCAAAGTTTTAAGTATTTTCTCTGAGCTCAAAGAACTTCCTTAACGACCTCAAACAAACTTTTTACAACTTTATTCGCCATGCCTAACTATGTTTTGTTTAAATACGATATTTGACTGACGATCGTCTAAATAATATATTGTCAATTTTCAATAATTATTTTAGCACTAATCATACCAGGCCCGGATAAATGACCAGTTTTGAAAATTAATTTAAAATTGTACATTTATCGTTACCTCTTTTGTTCATCCAACTTTATGTAAATTCTGATATTAACAAAAATTGAGAAATTGATTAATCAGATAATTTACACAATTTAGATAAAGTTAAACGAACAAAAGAAATAACGATGAGTGTACAATTTTAAATTAACTTTTGAAATCGGCCAGATTAACCGAGCCAGATATAATCAATGTTAAAAACACAGTAGAACCTCCGCTGTATGAACGTCCTGTTAGCTGAATGTTACGATTATTGTGCGTAAATATTGCAAAGTTTGCAAAGTGCAGAATGTTCACATACTTCCGTAGGATTTCTACTAACCACGGACATGATTACGAACCAAGATGTAATTAGAATTCATAAAAAGTCAAGTTTAGGAGAGTGCAGTAACATGGTAGGAAATGCCTGGTTGTGGATGAAGAACGAAACGCCGAGGAGTGTACGAAGTAAACTTTCTTGCCGTGTGAAATGCTAGAAGAAAATGAGGAACTGAACTTGGGCGGAAATGACGCAGATAAAGCTATTGCAATGTCACATAGAATAACAGGATGCAACGATTGTGACGAGCTCAGCGTAGCAGAGTGCTATCGATTTGCTAAGAATTACAATAATCGAGCACATTCTTCCGACGAAGTTATCTCGCAAAATGTTTTGAACAACGACCTAGAAGTGGAATAATCAGGATGAAACGAACGACAGCAGTAACGAAGATGGTACCATCTCGTAGTATTTATTTTCGATTTTCGAACAGACAGCTCAGATATCATAACAATTTATACGTAGTCGCGACCATAATCGAAGATTTCTTGTAGATTTCTTGTAAGTGGCAAATATCGAATTTTTTTAGGAGAGAGGAAAGATTTGTGTGGCATAAAAGCACTTTCAAAATTTCATTTTGCTTCGATTGTTATACGACCTTAAGCGTATAATGATCCAAATGGCTCAGAAAATTCTCTAGTTTCTGCTCTAGCATAGTCGAAATTCATCGGAAAAAGGATTGTACTTGTAGAAGAGCTTGCATGCAACTAAAAGCCCAAAGCCAAAGCTCTTAGTTATAAATGCCATTCGCTGTAAGTATCGATCCTATTTGGCCCTAAATAACTTGTATAAAAACAAGAAATATATTCTTTCAAGATGTCTTTTTTTATCTTTATTACAGAAGTATATTTCATAATGTTCCGAGCAAGAATTGTTGAACATGTCTGTCGCTTAATGATATTTACATTGTTTTATATAAATATTTTATTTCAACGCTATTAGTAATTATTTACAAGTAGAAATTGTTCTTAAATCTTAAATACTTAAATATAGAATATTCCCATTGGCACGTACGATATTATACAATAAAAAAACATATTTTTTTATTTTTGCGCTTACAGCCTTGTCTAGAAGAAATCTTCAACTATGATTTAATACTTCATGGATCCAATACGGTCACGCTTGAAAACAGGAGAAAGATTGACCACATTTTTTTCTTATTTAAGGTTTCGTATAATCTCGTTGATTGCCCCCAGCTTTTTCAGCTTATAAATTTTAACGCGTGTTTGGGGTCTTTGCGTAATGCTTTCCGGATTGACTTCTTTGCGAGCGATATTAGAAACAGCGATTCGATTACCAGGTCATGTACACACGATAACGCATTATCGGATCGAGATGATCTCTTTCCTGAATCCTTTCGTAACTTTGGACGCTCGATGTTCGCAATATATTAGGTCGCCCGAAAAGTTTCTTTCATTTTATAAGAAAATAATGGATACACAACATTTTCCGTCTTATACTATGTTATCGAATTACATATAATCCATTTTGTTCTATCAAGATAAAGATTACAACGTTCGACAGATTAGGTTTCATGTTTGTACAAAGATGCGTCGTTGTAAAAGAAAGACACTTTTCGGACAACCTAATACAACGCCTAAACATTCGGAACGATTCGAAGCTTAAAATCCTTGAAAGTCTTGAAAGTCTTAATAATCTTGATAATCTTAAAAGTCCTGAAAATCTTGATAGTCTTGGAAGTCTTGTAAATCTTAATTACCTCGATAATCCTGAAAGTCTTGGAAGTCTTGATAGTCTTGAAAATCTTGATAATCTTGGAAGTTCCGAAAATCTTGAAAATATTAGAAGTCCTGAAAGTCGTGATAGTCTTAGAAGTCTTGATAATTTTGGAAGTGTTGATAATCTTGGAAATATTGAAAGTTCTGAAGGTCTTGATAGTCTTGAAAGTCTTGATAATCTTGGAAGTCCTGAAAGTCTTGAAAATATTGGAAGTTCTGAAAGTCTTGAAAATATTGGAANGTTCTGAAAATCTTGATAGTTTTGGAAGTCTTGAAAATCTTAATTACCTTGATAATCCTGAAAGTCTTGATAATCTTGGAAAGTCTTGAAAATATTGGAAGTTCTGAAGGTCTTGGAAATATTGGAAGTTCTGAAAATCTTGATAGTTTTGGAAGTCTTGAAAATCTTAATTACCTTGATAATCCTGAAAGTCTTGATAGTCTTGAAAGTCTTGAAAATATTGGAAGTCCCGAAAGTCTTGAAAATATTGGAAGTTCTGAAAGTCTTGGAAATATTGGAAATTCTGAGAGTCTTGATAGTCTTGGAAGTCTTGAAAATCTTAATTACCTTGATAATCCTGAAAGTCTTGATAATCTTGGAAGTCCCGAAAGTCTTGGAAATATTGGAAATTCTGAAAGTCTTGATAGTCTTGGAAGTCTTGAAAATCTTAATTACTTTAATAATCCTGAAAGTCTTGAAAGTCTTGATAGTCTTGAAAATCTTGATAATCTTGGAAGTCCCGAAAGTCTTGAAAATATTGGAAGCTCTGAAAGTCTTGATAGTCTTGATAATTTTGGAAGTGTTGATAGTCTTAGAAATATTGGAAGTTCTGAAGATCTTGATAGTTTTGATGCTCTTGAAAGTCTTGAAACTCTAATCGCGAGTCCTGATACGTATACTTTGCCATCAGTTTCGAATGTGTTAAATATTAAATCAAATTAATATTTTATTAATTCATCCGATTAATTCATCTAACGGACCTTCCACTGTGATTGTATTATTTATTATTAAGATTAAAGATGTAAATAAAGTGGAAAGAGAGGTGAAACGAATAACGGAAGGGAAAATTTTACACCTCAGATATACGATATGTGTGATAAAAGCCGTGAAACGTGATAGGATCGTAACAGTCGAACCATTTCCTGCGTAATTCGTTGTTGAGAATGAAGCCTTGGGCGGCCAAATCTTTGTCACCGAACATAGTACATAAATTCTCAGTTATCGTTATGATATCGTAGCTGTGTTATCGCATATGTTCCTCTCGCGAATCTTTAATTTTACCTCTTAGGTATTTCTTCCATGTGACTGATTTGAATAAAAAACTGAAAATATAGCAGAGATCGAAGTATTTTATTTCTAAGTAAAACAAATAACTATTCGTAACTTCTATAAAATAAAATATTTCAAATTCCCTTCGAACAAACGAAAATTTATGATCGAGGGAAATATCGTGTTTCGTACTTTTCGAAAGTGAATGAAACATCAGTTTTTACGAAGATAAAAATATTCTATTTTTCCTGAAGATAAGTGAGTATTTTGTATTTAGGGGAAATAAATATTCTTGATTTTCATACAATAAAATATTTCCGATATTATTTTGAAAACAAACATTACGACATAGTATTTCTCACGTGACGTATTTTATTTAATAAAACGTTAACAATGATAAAGAACGAAAATTGCAACGAAAACAAAGCTTCTTATAATCTTCGGAATTTTCTTGGTATCATCAATTTCCCAGATTGCTTTTCAAATCGTTATAAAGTTGGAAAAGTAGCACGAGTGACAGCAATAAAAGTAAAATAAGAACGAAGTGAGAGGAGAATGGTTGAGTAAGCCAGTAGTATAAGCGTTATTCGGTCAGACCACGAGATTCAAAGTTCGCTTCTTCTTTCGACGCGAGGTAAAAAGACCAACAGTATCAGAATCGAAGAGCATTACTCGCATTTCGTGAACGAATTCGTCTTAAACCAATAAAAATTCTCGCGAAATTTTATACGAGAAATCTTCTTTGTTCCGTTGCCTAATTATTTACGTTTCATCGCTACTAGATTTGTCTTCACAATTAAAAAAGCTTCCCTAGCAAGCACATGTGATTTTATTTTGGAAAGTCCTCAATTCTTCCCTATCAAAGAATTTTTCTTCTTAAGAATACTTGTTCTTTGTTGTAAAATATTCTATTCTTCTCTCTCTCCATCTCTCCCTCTCTCTTTTTCAACAGACAATAGACAATTGATTTGGCAAAGGCCTCCATGTAATGGCCAATCGTTAGATTTTTATACCATTTCTGTGAAAAGCTTGGAAAATTCTAAAAGCTATAAAATCGTCCTCCAAAAGTAATTTAAGTAGAAAAATTACGAAAGTGCACAATTAGATACTTATAAGTATAAATAACAATCTTTCTTTTACACAACGTTGATTTGTACTATTCCTTTGAGCCTTATTATCCTTGTTACTAATAATTAAATAATACATTGCTCTAATTTTCATTGCACCTTATACGTTGTAGCGGAGTCGTTTTACATCCTCTTTAATGTTCGCTTTTATAATTTGCCAGTTGTCTTTATTTATGTACATTTTTCGTCTAAGTTCACTATACATTTTGGCTAGTCTTTTAAGACGTGATCGACTAATTTTGGTTTTCTCCTGTCACATATTTGACATATTCTTCATTCATATATTATGATACTTCACTTATTCTCTTGATTTTCTAGTCTTTTCTTTCTGTCAGTTTCATCCGTGCTAGTATAATAATTAATATTACCCACAGAAATTTTACCGATTTTCTTTTTCTTCTCTAATGTCAATTACTACGTATTTTTTGATACTCGACCAATTAATTCACTAATCGATCTATATAATTTCCTTCAGAAGTATTATTAATACTTTACCGATAGCCGATTAATCGGCTTTCTGTTACCGATGCTTACCGACCGATCGGCTTTTTGTTTCTCATTATTTGAGTAATAATTTGTTATTTAGTACTAAGGTACTTTGCTCAGTTGCGTCAGTTGCGTTGCTTTGTAAGCTCCCACAATTTTACACCAATTTGGAAAACTTACCGTTCGCGATGAACAAAAAGAATAGTATTGAAGAGTCTAAACCAAACAGAGTCGGCGGCAGGGAGAATCTACGTCTGAGATGCCAGTCGGACGTGCGTATGCTGTAGAACCGGTAGCGGTCGGTAAAGTGTTAATATTATTATTAATATGTTCGGCGCAACTCATGTTAAATTACATTCGATTCCGTGTAACTTGCCATTCAGAGTTCTTAAATTTACACAACCTGCTCTGTTAAATATTTATCTGCATGTTACATTAACATATTAAATATACATATTATCGAGCAACAAAGTTACCCTGCATGGAAAGCTCAAATTTTTGCCGCTTACTAGTATTTAATAGCAAACAAAACGAGACGATAATTAGAATAACTAATAATACGATAGAACGTGCAAATATACATTCGACTAAATCGTACTAACGACTGGCAAAACGCGAACCAAGTCAAAGCTCTACAAATTGGTTTAACGATCGGACCTAACAAGTGTATCTGAAATCTGGAAACTCTCTAATTCAATCAGGTCCCCGTGAAGCTCATATTGAAAAAAAAAATAACTGAAACACCAGACACGAAATATCATTGCAACATTTCGAAATTACGTTTCCACTATCAAACGAACACAGTTTTTCAACTTTCAGAAGATATCGTAAACGTTGCGAACGGATGTTTGATCAATTACGTTTGTTGCTTGGAAAATTGCCATTCGCAACAACAAATTGATCGACGGCTATTCTAAATTTGCAAACAATGGAATTTTTTGTTAATAAAATTCCAAGACACCACGTTCGGTCAAATCAATTTCTACTATAATTTTAGACTATTTGCCTTCTGATGGTCGACTGATATTACTACATATCTAATATTTATAAAAGTAATCAATCTTAACATTAGAAAATTATGTTAATTTTCAAAATACAAATCTAGAATTAATTGATATATTATTTATTGAGATATGTATAATTTTGTGCGCTAGACTAGGTTGGCCGCGTAGCAGTACGCACGTATGTGAATATGAGTGTGTGGAAGTATGTATATGCGCTGCGTCTCGAAAAACAGATGAATGTAACTGTTCCGTTGGCAGTGTGGTATGGAAGATGGCGAGACAAAGGGAGTGTTGAGACGCGTGCAAATGTATATCGACGAATATCCTAGAAATCGTTTATTAAATAAATCTACAACTATTTTAATATGAATTCTAAGTGTAACCTTAGTGTTCCTTTACGTTTATTTCGGCAATTAAGATCCACAATTCTCAACATTATTATTATCTGATATTATTTCACGCGTAGAATTAATCAATATTTACATAGCGTATACCGTGGTACACATTTCGCGTTTGAATGTTTCAAAACCTCTTTCTTTTTTCTTTTTTTAGATCATCTCTGACTTAACCATGCTGGTGCCTCGTTCGTCTTCCATTTAAACGAAAATTAAACAGTCATTCGTCAAAGCTCGTTTCAGTTCAGAGAACAGGATTTGCTGCGAATTCTATGACTCGATCGGAGATTTTTGAATCACCGTTACAATTAAAGCTGTGCTTTTCTCTCTCGGTGGAACCTCCGCCCGAGCAAAGAAGTTTCGCGAATCTTTGAACAAATATCTGGTCGCCGAACTTGTACTGAAAGAAGTTTCAGAAAGTCAAGCTCTTTCTACTTCGTCAATTTAATCCCGAAAAAAAAAAAAAAGAAAAGAGCGTTTAATAGAAATTATAACGAGAGTGATGCTCGAATTAAATCAACCACTGCACGGAGCACTGCTGCTAATTCGTTTTAACGTAAAAGCGTAGAAAATATCGGCGCGTGTTCGATAGTCAAACGAACGAATTTCTGTTGTGAAAGATTCTTTTCGTAAAAATCCTTTCGTTAATCCATGATAATAATACATGTAAACACGAATTTATCTGTCTCTCTTTTCTTTTAATTTAATTTAATAAAAAATATTTTACCATTTACCAGGTAAAAAGTAGTTACAATTTGCTGTTTAAATTGCAATTTAATAATTGCAATAAAATGCACTAATAAAATTAAAAAAATAAAAATCATTTCATTGCAACTTAATTCTACATTATAACAGCCACACATACTTTGTGTACGAGTATACTCGTTATCGCTTATCTTTTGCGACACAATTTAGGTACACGCTTTTCAAACAGGTGGCATCAGCTAATTGATTAATACAAATTAAATCGTTAAATCACCTGAATATAAATATGCATTTTTGAAAGGTTTGCAAAGATCGGGGGATGAAAGTTACTCGAGAAAATAAGACTTAATCTCAAAATCTAGACTTCTCTATTTTGTCGAAAACTAAAACGCTGAAAGCGCTATTAAATCTGGGGCTCACGGGAACTCGACGACACTCGCCAGTTTGAATTACGCATTCTTTAAACGCTTCAACAATTTCATCCCTTCCTAATTTCAATTATCAAACTTTTTTTTTTCTTCAGTATTCTTGCTCGGATAATAACAAGAATTATCCCTTCTTCTTTGTTATTCGTTCGTCCCACAGCCTGTTTCGTATCAATCCTTTAGGAACACAGACAGTTTATACTTGTATGGAGTAACTTTTTTTTATTTAATCGTTCTGTTCATTTCACGGTATATATCGGGGAGTTTAATGAGGAAACTTGGCGATTACATAGAGAGCTGGTCGGTGTAAGAAATGAGTTGGTACAAAAATATGTTCCATCCAGTTTCTGTAACAGATTATTATTGGCCGATAGTTTGGAATCGTCTACCTCAACTTGTTTCATAATCGTTACAGCGCAGAATCTTTAAAAGAAGCTGTTTCAGATATAAAATATTTTATCGTAGGTTTCCTCTCTCCTAACTATTTATACAGGCTGTTTCATTTTTATCCCGCTAAACGCGGCGTCGGCATATTCTACGAATAAAAATAAGGAAAAAATGTTGTATAAATGTAGGGTAACGTGAATGCTTTATTACAAACTTATAACAAAAATAAGGAAAAATTGTAAATGACTGGATTCTCGTTTGATCGATTGGTCACGACTACCGAACTTCTTGTTCAGAGTTCTTGCAAATACAAAATCGACATCGTCTCCATGCAGAATCAAATAGGAAATCGGTCGTTCGTAATTTTGTTATCCTTGTTACAATTTTTTAGTAAGCCATTTACGACCATTACGACGATTATATATTTACATAAATATATAATCTTTTTTTATTCTCAATCATAAAATATGCTGATCTCTGAATTAAGTGTGATAATACTTTATTATTAATACTTTATAATATTTATTACCTTTATCATTATCCTTACTGTTACGTTAGGCTATCGCCCATTACAAGCTTAGGTAAGAAACTAGTTACAAAGATAAATAAGAAAATTATATAAGTAACGATATATAAGTTAATTAGCGAGATGTGCACCTAAGTAACAATATTTCTTTGATACGACGTTGGTTTGTACTATCCATTTGAGTATTATTCCTATCCTTATTAATAGTAGTTAATGTCACATCGTCCTGAACGAAGGAATGCTGTCTTACTCTAGGCAAAACGCTCTAATTTTCATTGCACTCTGTATGAGGCAGCGGAGTCTTCTTACGTCCTCTTCAGCGTTCGCTTTCATAATCACTTAACCAGTTAGCTGTTTCGAGCTCTTTGAAAAGTGTGTACCTGAAATGTGTCACTGTACATATAGTTTTTTCATAATAATTATTTATATCTTTCTATTTGTTTGTTTTATTTCGTCTTACATTCGAATATATTTTAGTTTTCACAAAAATTGCAATTCGGACAGCAAACTGTAACTACTTTTTACGCATGACGGGTATACTCGTCATAGCAGAAAATATTGCCATTTCTTTATGACGACTATACTTGTCAAAAACGGCTTACTGGTTAAATACATTTAGAATTATTGAAATATATATTTGAAGTTACTTAAATATATCTGGAAAGTTGCAACTGTCCTATTTGTATTATACATTTATAGAAAATTCAAAGAAACAAAAATACGCAAGGTGTCCGAATATTAATGCCAGCCGCTGTAAATGGCCACCAGGAACTATGAGAGAGTCGCGTTGCGCATAAAATATTTTCGCTGAAATGTTTTCATGCTCTATATTTGCTGTAAACGAAAATAGTTCTATATATGGCCGAGACCAATATAGATCAGCGATACAAAACGCACACATAGGAGAGAAAGGCTAACCAACATTTATAGATACCTATATAGAAAACTGCTAAAAATACAAAAAAGCCTGCTTTCGCAATTACGCCCTGTTCTCCCGGCTATATTAGATACAGAATAATTAAAGAGAATCCTGATTGTACTCGTACGCTAACCGAGAATACCGTATGATCTTGATAACTTGATCTCTTCTTTTTTTTTTCTTTTTTAATATCTGGCATTATAGTCCTGCTACTCCGCAACTATGCCTTGTTATTCGTGCCATTTAAAAAAATATATTAAAATGTTTAGAGATAAGTTTTTCTTTATTGCCGTGTATTTAACTTTATGGTTAATTGTTTTAACCTCTGCTTAAATCACGGTGGGTTTTAGCTGTTCCAAAGTAAAATATAAAATAAACCGGACCGAGATTTATACTTGTTTCGGTGTAATTGACGAGCATACTGTGTGTGTTTATGGAAATTTGATTTTTGAATAAAATTTATTTCCCTCTCATTTCTCCCAAAACTAATCAGTTACCAAAAGAAGCCAGGTTCGTGATAATACGGACACCCTGTACGTGTACCTGTGCGTAACATTTACCTAAATTGCAATTCGATTGAAAAATTGTAAAAAAGATGTATGCCAGTAGAAAGATCGCAAGGAAACAACAATCGTTATGCGCAGTTTAACCTTCGTAAAACAACACGTAAAATCGTTTCTTAAAACGATACTCAGTTGCCATTAAATAGGCCAATAACGTAGCTATCTATATGTGTAATCTAACACCTTTACAGTGTACCGCGCATAGAAATCAGTTTAATAATCACGCATAGAAACAGCACTGAATGCAAAATCGCAAACAATTGACTGCAATTGCAAGGAGAAAATTGCATATCGCATATTAAAAAAAAATGTACGGAGGCGAAAATGAAAATAAGAATAAGAAAAAACGAAAGAAGCGAATTCATAGGGAAATATGTCGCGCATTGGAAATAAACGCTTAACCGTTTCCGGCATCACCGACCATATACATATTTAAACCGAAATGCACGTGAATACCAGTCACATTAATAGTAACAAGCGTTTTCTATTATGTCGACGTACGTTTTATTCGAAAATGCTTCCAACTGAGCAGGTATACCTGTTATACGTTAGTCGATTTTCTCGTTCTGGAATAGTTCAAATCGTACGTGAAGAAATTCAACTTATAAAATCGCTCAGAAATTTCGAATCGCTTTTGATATTCACCCTTTGAAAGGAGATAAAATAAAATACGAATTAAGAGAATAAAATAAAATACGATTTAGGAAAATGAAGTAGAATAACTATAATTTTAAAAAGTATATGTAAGCTTCGATAAGTTTGTCAAAGATTTGAAATTATTCACTTCTAATGTTTAATCTTCGAGATAAAATAAAATAAAGTAAAATAACTTTAAGTCTAGGATGTATATGTTTAGTAGAAAAAATTAAATTCTCTTTTCATTAAGTAACATTTGAAATTAATCATCAATTTTTTTTTATAAATTTACAATTTTACATGCAATAAACTAATTACCTAATCGTTATCGAGCTTATAACTGTCGTTATACTAAAGAATTATTGAGATTAATAACTTGTAATTTGTGACTTTCTACTAATACTAATTCAATCGTACAAGAGGGAATTAATTAATAACGGAGAAAAAATAAAAAGCAAATCGTTCTATGATAGGAAATTATATAGATATATTAGTTATATAAAACGTATGATTTGATCGAAAGCAAATTAATTATATAACATTGAAAATAGTTCTTATTTTGTTATAACAACATACAAATTTGACGTCATTATCGAAATAAAAATGTCAAAAAATAAACAAATCACCTATGAAAATTCTAAGATTTTAAAATTCTAGTTATAAATTTTTTAACGCAGAGAACATTTCTGAAGTGATAATCGTGAATAGTAAACATTTATTGAAAATGTTAATAATGTGTTTTGATAAAGCCCATTGAATAAAATAATACGGTTACAGAAACATGTCGATATAAAAGTTCGATCGCAAGCCGTGCAACATTAATGAATAAAGAGTAAATTGAAAACAATGGCTCGCGGAAATAACGTTAAGAACAACGAAGGAGAGCGGTGAAAAGACAACGGTGAAATGTACAAACGCTACGAAGTCACAAAAAGATCTTTGATGTCTGCAAGAGAAAGAGGAAACAACGGAATAAACAAAGCTTATGAGGAAGATAAAAATTGCAAATCGAAAAATTCTATATTGTTTCATTCAGATTAAAGAACATCATATTTCACGAGAAAATAAGAATCAACACAATACAAGAGGCTTAATTTACATTATACATAATTAACGATCTATTATAGTCTGTAAAAATATATTTTATCTCCAATATTGAATGTATTATAGTTGTAATTGCAAACAAATTTTTCCTATTCGCCAATATAAATGCTAACGAAGCACCATTGTATAAATATATAATTAAAAAGCTAAAATAAAAATACTGAAAGAAAATAATATTACAGTTTTATATTATGAAAAATAAGAATAATGGGGACAATATGAACAGTGGCGCCATCAACGATACCAATGGCGATGAAAATATCAACAACAAAAATACTAACCCCTAATAATCATTATATCAAACGTAACGGAAGAAATGTCAATTCGTTGATATGAAAACGAACAAAGGGCTCAAATATTTTAACTTTATTTTCACCATTAACAATACTAATGGCGAATATCATGAATATGGAAAATATCAACAACAAAAATAGTAACCCATAATAATTGCTATTTTAAACATAAAAGGAACATCGACGATATAAAATAACCAAACGTAGACATCAACATTCATTTTTATAATCTCATGAATTAATACATCAAAACATCGCTATTAACAACACCATGAAAATATATTAACAATGATTTTCAAACACTTTTTACCTTGTTCGCCGTGTTTACACATAACAGTCAGCCACTTGGACAAAATTCATCGATTCCTTAACCATACAACACACTTTTGATTTTGTTCTGTGTTCATCGTATTACATATTTTCGCGTTTGAGGTTTCCTACCGATTAACCGACGTAATGAAAACTGCCGAAACGCGCGATATTCACTGAATAGACATTAGAATTTGAATGACGAACCGTTAGGCGTGGTAGGAGGCCCAATGACACAGGTTGGCGAAAAAGACACAGGTTAATCGAATTGTTTTCTCGGCGAAAACAAAAGCTAAAGGCGGACCGACAAGTACTTTTTTTTCCAATCGAGAAGGTGGGTCGGGCCTTCAAAAAGGCTGGGCCACGATCTCGAAGGAACAGCCGAAATTTTCGAATGATACAAAAGAGCCACGAAAATCTAATATCTCGATCGATAAGGACCGAGCGAATTGTTTATCGGCCGAGAACGACCACTTTTCGAGGAAAACATCGCGACGACAAAAAGATACAGCAATATTTACGAGTGGACTGCGGATTTTTGTATATTTTTATATTTTTACGAACGTAATTAAAGGAATGGAATTTGAATAAAAATTTGTTTCATCTACAGAACGCTCTATTTTGGATATTCTATATGTTTTCGCATATGTGTGCATTCCGCATCTCCAAATTTCCCAGAAATGCGTGAAAATCCGCAGTCTATTTACAAGAAAATAAAAACCAACGAAAGAGCAGTCTCGATGTAGGTTATCGTCGCGAAAAAACGGGAAAGACGTGGAAAAAAACAAAGAAATTGGAACTTCACTGACACAAGAAATTCGAGGGCGAGACCGAAAAATCCACAAACCGGACGATTCACACATAATTTAAATCACTGGTATCCAGCATCGGTGTGGAAAGAGGCGGGACGAGGAATCTCGCGTGCATCGGTACAACTATATTCTGATATAATTGCGAGCACCAGAAGATCCGATGTTTTAGCGAGTTTACCACCACCCTTTCCTCTCTCGTATATACATATTTCTTTTCTCTCTTATATTTCGTTGCCGCCGATCATCATCGCATACAGCTTCGTTATTTTGATTCGCTCGAACCCGAACCTAAACCCGAGGGAGATAGACAACACAACAAGCAGGCACACGGATCAAGAGAGGACAGACCGCGTGTATGTTATATAATGTACCCGCGTACGTGTAGATGCGTGAGAAAGAGTAAGTGAGCGAATAAGTAAGAAAGAAACAGAAGAGAAAGATAGAGAACGAGAGAGGGGGAGTTAGAGAGTGGGGGGGAGGAGAAAGCTAGAGAGAAACAGAGTAAGCGAATTGTGGAGTGGGGATAATAAAGAGTAAGTGAGTAAGTGAAGCGAAGATAGAGAGAGAAAGAGAGAGAGAGAGAAGGAGCAGAGTGAGGGAGAGAGGAGGACGCAAAGACGACGATGATTGCACGAGGGATGCGTCCGCGACGGAAGTACGAGGCACACTAAAGGGCGTGGGCAATCGGAGCAAGGCCGGTGTGGAGTTTCTGAGGGGAGGACCACATTGATTTTGATTTTCGAAGCGCGCGCATGAGTCTCACCGTGTTCAGCTCTGCCCATTCATACGTATGGGACGTTGGTCCTTAGCTAGTACAGTAGAACTCCGTATAACGCGATGCTCGTATAACGCGATCAGAAAAATTCCCACCATGTATAAGCTACAGTGGCGGACGAAACTGAGGTTTAAAATTTCATATCTACGTAAAACAACTAGGCTGACTTTTTTGTAATTTTATATTTTTACGAAAAAGACTAAAGAAATGGAACTTACATAGTAATTTGTATCGCTCGATCAAAAATTACGACGAGTACTTCGCTTTCGATGTTTCATATACCCTTTCACACTATGTGCGTTCTACGCAATTTTGCACTTTTAAATTTTCTATGAACGCATAAAAATCCGCGATATGCTCACATATGATAACTAAGCAACGTTAGCCCTTAAACGTTATATAGATGACCAGAATGATTTACATTAAAAATGTAGAATTCTATGCTCCTACAACATTCAAAAAGCATTGTTTCATTACACATTACCAAAGAAAAACCAAATCACAGTTTCAGGCATCGATGGTAGTCTTGTCAACAGCTTAATAAATCCTTCAATTACATAAAAGCATAATCGCAGCCAATTAGCTGGCATTATTTTCTATAGAATTCGTAATTGTATAACGTAGCGATGCGATTAGTAATTGTATAACAAATAATAACGATTGCCCGGGCCTTACCACGTGGAGGTTGCTGCACATGGAGATCCACCCTAACCGCGTCCCACCCGGCCCTCTTTTACGCGCAAGAATTCGCTCATTCTTAAACAAATCCTCCCTTTAGATCTTAAATTTTTATCTTTAATCGTGTTTTTATCAGTAGGTCGCGTTCTGTTCCGACATGTTTCGTAAACATTCCAGTTGTTCAACGCAGTCCTGAAAAAAACACCATCAAAGCTCCAAGAAATTACAATAATTACGATCGCATATCGATTTAAAACAGAGACATCCCTTGTCTATGGCCAAGAGACGTGTATTGTCGTGTACATATCTGTCCATTGTAGTCTTCGTTAATTTTCGAAATTGCAAAACAATAGAGACAGTCGGCGAGACTGAAACAAGTGTGTCGCCGTATAGATATACTTCACCGTTATGTGAAACGAAGACAAGGGGTAAGACGGCGTTGCTCAACAGCCAAAGAACCCCTATGAGAGATATTACAAAGTGTGCAGAAAGGAATACAACGGAGACAATTGCGAGAATTACTAAGACGAACTGTTCTGAAACTTTATAAAATAGTAATTAATAAGAGAGAAAGAGAGAGAGAGAGAGAGAGAGAGAGAGAGCAGATATTTCGAAAAGTAACGTCTGAACTGCGCAGGATAGTTATTATTAGATATCATAGTTGTTAAAAGTACATTTACAGAACCGATACGACGGTTAAACGATAACACGAAAGAGACGTATTTTTACGTTACCGACGCAAGACGTGCTAATATGTGTTACTCGGTCACTCGAATTATTTTTATAATTAACGAAACGATACCAATATAAATTTTCTTTTTTTCACAGATATCAGCATGATATGTGAAAATGAGACAATTGTTCTATTAAAAGTCCATTATAAGATTAGACGGTTATTGTTAAGAAGAAATTGTTTACGTATTTTCAAGCTACGGTAAATAGTAAATAGTTGATATTCTAAAATATTTTTTACATACTATATTTTTTAGATCATTCCTTTCTTACACGAAGCAACGAATATAGGAAGTATCCGAATATTAACGTAATTGTGTTAACATTTTCTCTGACCGTAATTTCCCTTTTATTTGCCCGGTTACATCGTGAACCCTGACGAAATGACGTCTACGACCACGTAGGGTTTTATCAACAGGTGATTCGATAATTACAAATCGATATATTATTACTCGTACGTTCAGAAATTACGATCGCATAAATACGTCGCAAGTCAAGGTCATCGACTGAAATACAGTAAACAAAATTACTAATAAAAAAAAGAAAAAAAATGAGAGAGGCGATGCATTCGTTCTTACGGTACGAAACCTTGAATAAACCATCGAATGTAAATAGAGTATCGGCGTAAATATTTGTCAGCTCGGTGTATTGCCATTCCACAATCCAACTGCTATTCTTACAACTCTTTTTAAACCATGAATCTTTCAATATGATTAATCCTGACGCGTTTCCATTATTTCTCTAGCTTTTTCTTTATATTAACCAACTTTTCATTTTTTCTGGCTTTTATACGTCATTTTATGACAGGAGGAAATCACTTATAGTTGTTTCATTTCTAACTGTTTTATCGACGAAAGGTTTGCTTGTAAATATACACAGACTCGTGTTAGTTGGGATGAGATGCGACTGTCGTTTTATTGGTAAAGTTTAAAACGAATGTGAAGATGAACGTAGAAATTACGGGATATTTAACAAAATTTTTTAACAGAAATATTGAAATAATCGATTATATATTATTATTAATATGGCAAATTAATTTTATACTAAATACTAGTTGCGTATGCCCGGAGTTCCGATTTGTTGCTATTACGATCCTCCTATCGAGTACAATCAACATTCGTAAATTATAATTGGATAAATGGATAAAATATATAATAACTGTCGAGCCAAGAAACTCAAAACTGTATTACTCTTCCTTTTCTTTCATCGTTCGTTCCTTTTATTTCATCAAATAATAATTGTCGTAGAAATAATTTTTTAAATGTTTTATTTTTCTTCGAATCCTTAGCTGCTCGAACTTAATTTTACACATTCGCTTCTCGTTTTATTTTAATCTCCATGATAATTTTTTAATGCATTTAAAAAATACCCAAACTTAAAATAATAATATTATCGTATAAAATTGTTGAAAATTACTACTTCTACTTCACTTAAGATTGCTCGAGCTTAAGTTAAGAGTGGGTGGGGATGGAAAAATCTCGACAATATTTTTTCGAATGTCGAAGAATATTCATGCCAAATTTTGTGAAATTGCGTTGAACGGTATAGAATTCGTTAACACATATGTATATATATTTTGACTTTTATATATACAGTAGTATAGATATATGGATTTGCATACGGTGCATATTGCCTTGGTAACTGGCCGCTCGTCATCCCCACCGTTTTTCTTGGTTTCCCTCGCCATGGACCACAGTGAACTACTGGCATCTACTGGTAATTCATGCGCCTAGGGACACGACACCTTCCTCCCACAGGAGGACACGGAGAGTCACGAATTCCGGAACATAGCTATGGCGACAACAGCGAAATTCCCTTGGGAGAAGACATGGATGCCATGACGGCATTCTCCCAGGAGAGAAAGGTGTCACATCATGGATTTGAGTATTATCGTTAGTTCGCTTGAGCACCAACAGGGGTCTCTTTCAACTTTTTTAACTTTTTCAACTTTTTCTAATTTATACAGTTGGTAGACATGAAATTGTATTTGCCCAAATTTTAATATCGTTCTCTCTATGAACACCATGTATACATTTATAATGAAACCTTTTTTCCACATTATATGATATATTTTTTTAACTTGTTTCATTATTTCAATATGCATTCTGTATTGTATTGTTTCAGAAGAACGGCCAATTTTAGAATTCAATTATTCTGAAAACAGAGCTGCTACAATTTATTTCTTTTCTATTAAGATAATTCATGCACTAAACATTTAACAACTAAGTAATTTTATTACTAGATTTATAAGAATTATCAATTTTAAAATTGAAAAATTCGTAGAATAGAATTATCCTAAATTTTTATTTACAATTTTTTCTTATCTCATACGCCTAATACAGGGTCACCAGCTAAAATTTCACTACCGATAATGTAGTCATGATATCATTCAGCCATCGATAAATTGAGTTCAATTATGTATACAAAATTATTCGTTAAAGGTAGGGTACACGTGATATTAAATAGAATTTTGTATCTACAATTATAAAATACCGATATCCTAAGGCGAATATAGGAATTATCGCAAATGACAAGAATGGATATATCATCAGAAAGAACTTGTCTTATCACACAGTATTACATGTCTGATCTATGAACAGCCACGTGTTGCCATCTATTGTGACATGCTCCAAGTTACAGTTTCTTCCGTCTTCCATAGATGGTAACACATATCTTGTCATACAGTATACAGATATATAATAGACATGACATTTGTGATGTCGCATACCGTCTTGCAGACATGATTGCTAAGAACTCAAATGTGATATAACAAATTAATAACAAACTTTCGACTTTTAGAATTTCACACGGTATAATTAAACCCACATAATAATATATAGAATTGTGTTCATTTGTTCTTTCTTTTTTTTTTTGGGATGTACTTTAGGTTATGTATGCAGGAATTTTTACCTGTTAAATATATACTAATCACATACATATCAGTATAAAATGTGTATATTTTTATGAAACTGATTAACAGATTTATTTAATAAAATATACAACTTTATACATACTTCTGCACAATACATTTGTAACATGTTCACTCTTTTAATAAATATATCTGCCACGTAACACTTTATTTTTCTTCTTCTTAAATACTATTTATAGACATTAATAATATGTAATGATTATACTAATTTCCTAGAAAATAATCTATTTTCGGATTGTCTGTATCAAATTTTGGCTTTTTAACTTTTGGAATATCCTTAACTTTTTTTATCTTGATAGCAGAAGGTTTAGGGAATTCCTCATATTTTGAATGCCCTCCAAAACCATCAAATGTAATTCTATTATTTTCCTAAATTAATAATATTTACAAATAAAAGAAGTAGGTAGATTGTCAATTTGCAAATTAATATAAGTATTCTTACATTTCTACTGGTTCCTTGTTCGAGTCTTGGTTTCTTTGCCAAGATCGAGGAAGTTAATTTTGATGTAGTATATCTCTGAGACATTTGTGTTAAAGCAAATACTCCTCCTGATTTCACTGGAAGATACGGAGAACTTGTTTCATTTTTCTGGAAACAAGTTATTGTTTTTAGGAGTTAATAATAAAATCAATCAATAGTATATTGCAAAAATCATAAATTATTTTTATTACTGTAACAGCAGATTGAGTTTTCTCTTCTTGATCTATATCCTTTTTCTCATTTATGGTATTATTTATATATTCAATTTTATCTTCTCTAGAATCATTTCTTGAATTATCCTCTGTCATAATCTTTGTTTTTGAATTGAACTTAATTGGCTTTTGTGTCGCAGATATATCCTTTTCTAACTCGCTAAGTCTATTTTGTAAAGACATTTTTTCACTTAGACAAGCCAGATATTCATTTTCAAGTGTTCTATAGATAACGTATAACAATAAAAATATTTTTAATATTTTAACAAAAATATTTTTTAATTTGTCAACATTTTCTTTATATTAATATAAGAGCTACATACTTCCTTTTAGCATGTTCATCAGACAGGAAATTTCGTTCCATAGAAACTTTAGTAAGTTCTTGTTGTACACTTCTTAGTTTGGACCTTAATTCTCTTCTTTTATTTTGGCTAACTGTTATCTCTCTAAATTATACATGTAACTTTTAAGAAAAAAATATAAATATACAAAATATAATATAAATAAATAATATTTAATTACCTTTTCATCACAGATATATATGTAATAAGCGTAGTAGGTTCAGTTGTTCTTGAGATCATCTCATCTACAGCTTCTGTAGTACCATCAAGTATGGTTTGTACACTTAAACAAAAGGTAAATTTATTAAATAATTTTTGGATACAATAAAATGTTATATATCTTCACATACTTTTTATAATGCTCAATTTTCTTTCGCAATTGCTCTATTTCTTTTCTTTTACTTTCTGCTTCTAGACTTTGCTCTTTAAATAACTTAATTTGTTCTTTAAGAGCATAAATAACATTACATTTTTCACTTATTTCACTTTCCACTTTTCTTACTTCCTTCTTTAACTCCTTATTCTGTTTCTCTAAAGTTTCAACCTTTTCTGTATAATGTTTAATATCTTTTTCTTTTAACATAAGCTGAAAATTTAATTTATCAACTTTATCTTGCAAAGAGCATTTATCCTCCACAATGGTATCGTTATTGGAAAAATTAAAATATAATCTATGAATTTTACTTGATGTAGTCTTTTCTCTACATTGTGGACAGGTTTTGGATCTGCATGAAAAAGCAATTAATATATTTATAAGAACACTTGAATATTTTCTTAAGTATAGAAGATGTAAATATTATTTGATAAAATACGAAGTTAATTTTATACTGAAATGCTGTATGTTCATACAACATCTTTAATTAAAAACATTATATGTGCCTACCTCTCCAACCATTGAGTTACACAGGTAAAATGAAAAATATGTCCACAAGATGTATGAAAAACATCATCAGAAGGTGTTAATAGATCACTGCATATCACACATATAATATTCATTTTGCAAACTTAATAAAATTGATAATTAAATAGTATATTTCTACACATACAAAGTATCATTGGCGTCCTATTTTAATGCTACTATATTATATATTTTTATTTTCTCTATTATCTCAGATTTTATTTGAATATTTCATCTTCAAATTAATTTAACACAAGCGAGTTCCATATAAATGTTATAGTATTTAACGTTTAATCTTAGGACATAAAGAATTTGAATTCCTAACCTTAAAAATTAGCATATAAGAACGAAACGAAACGTTTTGAATTAATTGTTATCTGTATAGCGCCATCTACATATCGTCCAAAAATTATCAAATATTGTTTCAATGAAAATGCACTTTTATATTTCTGGAAATTATAATTATAGAAATTTACGTAACTATGTAAATACTAGCAAAGAGAAAATTTTCTCTTTGATACTAGTTAGTACTAAGTATAAATAATTATAAATAAAAACAAGTAAAGAAACAAACATTTAAAATTCATTCAATGTATTTTCTGCTTTCTTATATATATATACTTTAAAAATATATGGATAATTAAAAACTGTACATGTATTAATTAATATTTGTTGTAGTTAGGTAAATTTTTTATTTGGTATCTGGTGTAGTAGATTTAATTATTTTATTTGAAGCTTTGTGTGGTAGATTTACTACCACTACTGTAATTATTTATTTGAATGATCATGTATCGTTTTATTGTGCAATTCCTTATTTATTACGCTCTTTATTTACAAAAAATTTTTTATAGACTTAAGATTGATTGATTGCATATATAAAATTTCGTTTACAGGTTTAGTTTCAAACTTACTTTATTTCTATACATTTCCTTTTTTAACATCATTGACTTTTCTATTGTCATAATTATTGATTTCTTATTACAAATAAAAATAACAGAAAAAATATATCTTATCTACCATTTATTTAAATTGCAATTCTTTCTTCTTGCCTTTATTTGTAAAATAATAATTTCAATGTTAATTATACTCTGACGTATTTTAAACATTCAATTTAAGTTCTATTTTATAAAAATGATATTTAACATTTCATTCCAAATAAAGCGCGGCGCGTGCGTACTATTCTGCCAATCATAATACGTTCACCATGACTTTCCTCCTGCCGATGGACTAACTTGACCCTTTCATCTAAGATGAAACTTCGTACTCCGTCTTTTAATTCCTAGATCCATTACATTTTCAGATCTAGTTTCCTATCTAGAAGAATTCGATTACACGTTCATGAAATTTCTAGAAGGGTTCTATATCCCCTCCACTACAAAGTCTACAACATTTGTTTCCTTAGTAATTTCGAGTTCCGCGTGGAAGTTTGCGGCTTTCACGTTATTTGTTCTTTCGAAAGAATTTTGACTTTCAACGTGTTCGGAACCTTTTAAAAACAATTTAGGTTTTTACGAAGCAATGTATTAAATATTAAAATCAGTTGCAGTTGTAAAATTAAATCAAATTATAAATAAATAGAACCTCATTTTTAGTGGAGACAGGTTTTTTAAAAATTTCGGTAAGGCAAGTATAACTAATGTTACGTAAACTATCAATTATTTTTCTCTTATTGAAAACGTTCGATTGACGAATGTAGATTGTAGGTTATGCTCCATGCATTCATACTTTGTTCAAGCTAACTTTCATAAAACAGAAAGTCGACTGTATTTTTCTCAATTCCGTTGTTTCTGTGTTAATAATATCCATATATCTTTTTATTTGGTTTATACTATTTCACTTTGCTTGACAGTTTCAAGGTAATGAAAAATTGTATTCGTTGCATCTAAAAATATGAAAAAGAAATTAAATTCGTTTTGTTAACGTTTAACATATTTTACTTCAGTATGTTGTAGTTTAATTTTCTTAATAATTCTTAATTCTGCTCATAATTAATACGACTATAATATTTAATCAGGCAATGAAGTTTTGTTTTAATATTAATTTTCTATTTATATTAGTTGTCAACTTATATTATAATACCTGAAATCACTAGTAATAATTTATTCCATTATAGTCATTATCAGTTTTTAGGCAGGTTCATAATTGATATAATTACAATATTTGAGTAATGAATAAAATAAAAGTATTTTTTTTAATAGTTGTCAACTTACATTTTAATTCCTGTAGTCAGTACTAATAATATACCTTATTACATTTCAATGTTCTTAATGACTCTTAATTTTTTTCTTTTGTAATTGATACAGAATATTTAAGCAAGGAGTAAAATGAAATTTTTGTTAATATTCGTTGTCATTCCTAAGTCAATTCTCTTACACTATCTTTTTATTGTAATTGAAAATATTATTAAATATTATTTATTATAATACAAACAATTTAACTACATTTGTTAATGTAAAGTAATTAAACACTCATAGATATCTCTTATGAATATAGTATGCATGTTATTTAAATCTTTTGAAATCTTTGTAGTCCGTGAGATATGATTATTAAGTAATTATGTTTCATGTTTCAGGAATAACTATTTCTTTTCGTTACTACATTTAGACATTGTTACATTGTGAGCTTTTTGTTTCTAAGAAATGGCTAAGTGGGGTGAAGGAGATCCAAGATGGATCGTTGAAGAAAGGCCTGATGCCACCAATGTAAATAACTGGCACTGGTATGATTAAACTTTTAATGCACTTTGTTTTAGAATTGTATAAACATTAGATTATATATTTATATATATTATATATATTTATATATATATAATAAGTTAACAAAAATTTTATCTAACTTAAAGATTGCTTATAAATAATTTTATTGTTATGTATCTAAGTGGAGCCTAATAATCTTCTTATACTAATTTAATTTTTTAAACATTATTGTATTTGATGTATGATATTACATATTTTTCTTTATATTTTGTTTATTGTTTATATTTATTTGTTTATTATTTATAAAATTTTGTACCAAAGATTGTTTTAAATATATACTATATTTGATCCATGATCTGTCTTTTTGTTCACTTTTACAATACCTAGCACAGCAGACTTTACTAGTATTTATGAATCATAAAGTCTTTATCATTAGAAAACAATATAATCTGAATAAAATACAAATTTCTAAATGACGTATTCATTTATAAAAGTTTACATGCAATTGAAGATCCAAATACTTAATTATTTTCAATAAAAATGGATTTAGTAAGTGAAGTTAAGAGAAAGAATTCATATTTGAAGATATATTTATTTACAAGCATTGCAAATGTGTAATTCTATTCATCTCCTTTAAATATATCCTAGATTGCAATGTCAAATTTCCTTTGATATTAATAATTTATATATACTCTGAGAAACAAGTATTTATAATTATAAAAGAGAAACGAATTACATGAATTACAATTTGTATACAAAAATACATATTAAAATAAAATAGATATACATATATAAGTACATAAAATACAGAAAGAAATAAAAAACTTATATGAATACAACATACAAAATTTATGGTAATTTCGATTTTTTTAAGGACGGAGAAAAATGCCTGTGCTTGGTCCCAAGAAAAAATAAAAGAATTATTTATTGATATGAAGATGAAAGGAGATAATGGTTTGTATTTTTCTTTTTTGTAACAATAACAAAAGAATAATTTGTATAATAATTTCAAATTTCATATATAATATAAACCTAACGAGTGTTATTTTTAGTTTCCTGTATAGTAAATGAAATAGAAAAGTGTGAAGGTGAGGCAATGGCAAATAATCGAAAAGGTAAATTAATTTTCTTCTATGAATGGAATATTGTATTGAAGTGGGTATCCAACAATCCAAAATCCGATAAGAAGATTGGGGGTAAAATAAACATTCCAAATCTTTCTGAGGAAAATGATATTTCTGAAGTAGATGTAAGTATCTATATAAAAGTATTTAACAAAAAGAGAAAGAAAATATAGTTATATGTAATCTTAGATTCATAAATATTTTACTTGGCAATATTAATTGCAAGATTTATATTTATATTTCTTGAAGATATATTTTCTATAAATTTAGTTACTAATAAAAATTTTTATAAAAAACTTTGAAGCAATAAAAAAACATTACTTCTTTTTATAGATTGAAATTACTCTAGAAGATAGCACAGATGAAGGTGAAGCAGTAAAACATTTCCTGCATACGAAAGGAAAAGAATTTATTAGGGAGAAATTGAAAAAATATGTTTCTTCTTTAAAAGAAGGTAACTTTATGTTAATATGAATTTAATAATTTGTAAATGTATTGAATTGTCACTTTGGAAATTATTTTAAATTTTTGAATATAATGCTCTTAGCTACACTAAATTAACTTTCTATTATTTGTTATTAGAATTTGCAGCTGGTATGATTTTACCAAAAAAAGATAACGTGAAAGAAAATATCTCGAATATTACATCTGGGTTCAATGCAAAAGTAAGTATAGGATTGATCTATGTTATGTGTATATATATCACATATATTATTACGTTAAATTTAGTTTAAAAAATATTTAATCTACAAAGAGAAATTTCATTTATATATATATATATAACTAATTAATTGTTATAGATGCAAATGAATTCTTCTGTAATTTCATCGAATAATAAAAAAGAATTAGGATGTAAAATTTCGACAACAACAATTAAACAACAACAGAAGTTTCAATGTAGAGCCGAAGAATTTTACAACGTGTTTACGACAATAGAGGTAAGTCTACTGAGATCACTAACAACAAAATATCTAATAAAATGTACGTTTTCTAAAAATACATAATAATTGAGTTAAGATCTACAAAAATCTTAAAACAAGAAAAACGTTGATGATTATTTAAACATTCCGTGTTTATCGCACTAACAATTTTATTTACTGCATTATTTCTCATATTGTAATCCTGTTACTATCTTTTGTTATCTTATTGTATCCATTATTTTTTTCATAGAATATTAAGGATAATCAATATTCAATTGTACGTGGAAAATATATAATTGTTTACACTTGTACACAATTATGTATTTTTGAAGAATTTTGTTTCATATCATTTTATCTAAGATTAAGTTGATTAAAAATATTACGTACTTATAACAAATGTGTAAATGTAACATATTTAGTAAAAGCCCACTCTGTTCTTTAATGGTTGACTTTAAGGTTTTATTGTTAGGTTTATAAAAACTTATATTGTTGAGATTATTAATCTATTTGTAGGTGACTCAAGTCTATGAGAATCTTTTCTATCAGAAATAGAGGTGCAAATTATATTTCCTATTATTACTGCAATCTTAATTTAAAAAATCAGGTTAATCAGTTTATATTTCTTTATATTATATAGACATCCAGGATGTCTATAAGTGAGATTGTAAAAAATGATCAAAACGTTTTTCATTCAATATCGTTCATTATGATCTTTCATATAATTGCTAGGATATTATTATTGTATGTCTAGGATGTGAACAAAAGATTTCAGTTTTCTACATGAAATGATAATAACATTCATAAATATTTATTTAAAACATCTATGATATCTATCTTATGCATTTATCTATTTGTCGTTTATACCAGCTGTAGTATTGCTTTGGATATGTTTCTGAAAATAGCTTTTCTGTCAAAATGACTCGTATCTTATGTATGATATTTGTAATTAAATGTTCTATATCTTCATGTAAAAGAATACTTTTTATGATACAGTCATCTGCTTATTCTGGTGTAGGTGGAGTAATGAAATTCTGGAGTGCTGAAACGAAATGTTGTTTTATAGGCTGATCTAGTCTCAAAATTGTTTGTTTCCTGATGGGACAAGACAATGATTCAGCTATTGCTATGAAATTTAATACAGAGTGCTAATACTGAAGACAAATTTTGATAAAAGGTTAGTGCACAGAAGAAACATTTATTTGTTTATCTTTAAGTTGTACTGCCTTTGTGTCACTTCAAATGTATTAAATAAAAGTTACATTGAGTTTTAAATTAGGATTCATTTAATGAGAGATATTAGACTACTAAATAGCAAACTTGTCTTGTCTTTGTTCTTTTTTTATACAGTTTTGATAGTATTCTAATTTCAAATCAATTGTGGTAGTTGTTCTTTAAGTAACATTACTGGTATAAGATAATTTTAAATGCATAGGATGCAATCGATACTTAAAATTCATACTGTCAATTACATTAATGTGTGGTATGTATGCTTCTGAAATATCTTTTAAATATTTATTTAAAATATTAGTTTTATATAACTTTTACAGAAGTAGCTTTATAGTATATATATATATTTTTTTTTTTTTTTTTGAGGAGTGGGCCTTTGCTATAAGATTTATTATGCACATATAGTGCGATATTTTTAAAATATTGGTAAATAATAATAGAGAAATAAAATTGCTCCTTATATCTCATTTTAAAAACGAATTTAAGATAGATCAATTTTTTCAAATGTAATGATTTATATTTTATTAAATAAAAAGATATAGATTTAACAACATAAATTCATATTAAAGCAATGAAAGCAAAGAAAATAGTTTAATACAATTAGTTTACATATTGTGATTTTGTGATGAAAAGTCGTATTTTCTTCCGATCTATTTATGGAATTATTTTATTCTTTGCTATGTTTGTTGACATTGTTATTGTTACTATTCAGTTAATATTATACGGATTGATTGTATATACTACTTTTGAGATAAGTTCTTAAAGTTTCATTGTCTTTAGTTTAATTTGATAATTTGTAATACAATATTTCTTTTCAGATGGTTCAAGCATTTACAAAGGGACCGGTAAAACTCGAACCGAAGAAGGGAGGTAAATTTGAATTATTTGGTGGTAACATACATGGTGATTTTACGGATATAACGCCTACAAAAATCGTTCAAAAATGGCGTTGCAAACAATGGCCTGATGGTCATTATAGTGATGTTACTATTGATATTTGTGAAAAGAATGATCATACTGAAGTTGGTTTGACACAAGTAGGAGTACCAATTAGGTAAGAAAAATTTATATTGTCACAAGAACTCTCATAACTAAAAATAATTGAGTCCTGTGCTAAAAGAAAAATTAAACAGAACAATCAAAGATTATAGTTGTTTATATTATGCTCTTCAAATACATTGTAAAAGACATTAATGGCTATGTAAAACTAATCGATTATTTGCAGCGAGGAAGAATCTACAAAAGAAAATTGGGAAAGGTATTATTGGGACGCTATAAAACGTACATTTGGATTCGGTTATTTTATGTGATCTATGTATGCTTTATATTTTGCTTGCTTATTGATAAGTAGAAAAATAATTAAAATATGTATTGTCGTAAATCGCCTCGCATACCATTTACGAACTAGCCGCATAATAATCAGCCACGTACAAAGTGTTCTTCTTCTCAATGCTAGTTACAATTTTTTCTTTTCCTACCATTTCTATTTAGTACATTGTATCGTATAAGCCGGACAAATGATGTTGATTAAATATAAATAAAGTATCATCAGCATGACACATCTGTATTAATAGTTGTATATGTCAAATAAATCATGTCAGATACTTAAATATTTGGTTCTTCTTATTTTTTAGCATTTCTCTTCTAACATTCCTTTACTTTTCATTTTTTCCCAAATATGTTAAAGATACAAACTAAGATTAGTTAATGAAAATCAAAAGATATATGTTGACCTTCCTAATTATGTGTAATGGATTAATGACATATAATATAAAATAATACAATTAATTGATTTTCGTAAATTCTATTTATATTATAATCGTTAATTGGATGAAACAAGTTTTACTTATATTAAATGTGTTGAATAAAATATATTATGTACATCAGCCAATTCATTTTACCTTTGCTTCACGCAAATAAATTAATACATATATACATTACAAAATTATTAAACAAAAGAAGCCTTTGAATATATTTTCATTCTGTCGTCGAAGAAGGTAGGATTAGGTTAATATTTATTTTATTAATTATAAGCGAATACCTTTATGGATTATAAAATGGCCTTTGATAATCAGTCAGTGATCGGAAGAGTACATACTGTTGTAAGTGAAATATGCTTAACTTTCTCTTTTGTGTAAATTTTATAAGTTAGCGCGTACATATCGCTAATTTGCTACAACAATGACATAAGTTAAAAATCAGATAAAAGAAGTTTTGACGCTTTGAATCGTTATAATTTTATAAGAACATCGTATTAAAATCTTGCTATCTTGTATGCTAAATTGGTATAAGAAGATATTGAACTTATTCAAAAATATTATCTCCTCATTTTATTCGAAACCAATAGAGACAAATGTAAAAATGTAGTAACAGTTATAGGTCTCTCTGTGTGATAAGTTTTGGTAGTTCACTTACAGAACTCAACTCATAAAATGAAATGATAAATATATTCGAAGATAAATTCAGAATGCTTAGAAAAAAATTATTAATAAAATTATTAATAACGTTAGTCTGATTTATTTAATATTATTCTGCATATAATTACTAGAATTTTTATGCATATAATGCTTTCTGTAATAATACTTGATGGATAAAACAATTTTCTATCGAGATTTTATTTTTTAATCATGTTCTTTAAATTTAAGATTAAAACTATATTCTTTAACATTATGTTTCCTTTTATAAAAATATGCATTTGTACAAGAATCCTTGGTCTTATAATTACTATCACTAATATTCTTTAAATCTTCAAGATAGTGACAAAAATACATATTTAATCCAACAATCACATGAAAGAATAATTTTGCTTGGAATTGTTTGATAATATATTGAATTAATGTTACTCTTCTATAAACCTAGGATGACGTGACTTATCACGTTCTGTATCTGTGGTTTTCAGTTCCATTTGCAATTGCAAATTGCTAATTATGAATTATGAACTTTAAATCTTTTTCAGTCCAATAGTTCCATTGTGCTCATGCAAGAAGGTATCGAGATTCAACAAGTTCCACCTTCGTATGACCAATCAGCAACCGCTAAACACGATGACGTTTATATATATCCTAGTTTTGTGGAATTTAAAGAAGCTAGCGAAGGAATTACGTGTCATCAACGTATCACTATTAAGAATACCGGAAAAAAATCGGCTTTTATTAAAATCCACCAAACCAAGTCAATAGTACGTTGAAACTAAATTAAATTTTTTAATTGGAAATCAAATGTAATTTATCATACTATACATGCTTTTTAAAAGTTAACAATTTTTACGATTTTGAAGGTTAATATGCTAAAAACAAATATAATAATAATAAGTCGATTAATGAGATATTTTCGTCCATGTATTAAATTACTTTTTAGTCGTTTCAAGTGGAAAGTTTGGATAAAGGGATATTGTTAAATCCAGGATTAAGTATACACACGATAGTAACGTATTCTTTTAAGCGACCATCTCTGTTGCGTGCAGTAATACCAATTGAGATTAATGGAAAGATTCTTGATTATCGCGTTATTTGTAAATTATTAGTCGAAGGTATTAGTATCGAACCGAAATCAATTGACTTTGGAATCGTCGATATTGGTTACTCTTCTGGTATTAAAATAATTACTCTGAGGAACGAAGGCGGCAAAAGTACCAGGTATTGTATGTAAACAGAGTGTCTCATTTTAACTGACTCCTTGCAACCTATTTTTCAATGATCACACTGCTTTCAAATATCTTATTGTTAATGTATGTACTTATGTGTGTATTGCTGCACTGTGCACGTTATGTTTATTAACACGAAATTAACAGATTTTCGATTGATCTTGGTACGAATGATTTAGAAATCACAGTTCACCCCATGCGTGGAATCGTTAAACCAAACAAGCCGGTTCAGCTGACCGTTGAATTAATTGGCATGAACGAAGGATCATTTTTCAGTGAATTCTGGTAAATTTTCTTACCTACATTAATTCTGATATACACTGAAACTATAAAATGTATTTTGTTTATTTATAAAATTCTTTTCCATCTTCTACTAGTTCCAGTGCTATAACTTGTATGGTGATTAAACAATTAATAAACAATTAATTAATAAATAACAATTAATGATAAAAAAGGTATTCTTTTTCTTCTAGGATCAAATCGGTTCCGAATATACGCATTCCTTTTAACGTCAAGGTAATCGTACCAAAACTTGTAATTTATCATCCGAATACAACTGGAGATTTCACTCTAATCGATTTTTCGCAAACTGTTGTAAATACTCGAAAGTACGATTCGTTTGTTGTACGAAATATTTCTTCTCAAGTAGCTAGTTATGTGGTGCTGGGCGAAATCGACAACGAACTTATATGCGTTCGGGTAATTTACTTCAATTGCAACTAATGAAAGATGGAGACTTACGCGCAGGAAATTATAACGAGTGTGCTCTTCGTAGGACATTAACCGCAAAAAATATCCTGTGTATAGAGTTTTTGAAATTCGACCGGTTCAAGGTCGTATTGGGCCATTTGAGGGTATTATTTTCGAAGTAGGGTACGTTATATTCTCAACAAATAATTGAAAACAGTTTTGGATTTAAAATACCTACAATAAAGAAAAAGAAATTTCAATGTATTAATAAAATCAACATGTATTTTAAATTTTCTAGTAATAATATTTCTAGTAATCACCCATCTCGCGTTTATTTGAACTTTTTTACATTTGTTTATATTGGTACAAACGGAATTGGAAAGAATATAAGAAATACTCCTTAAAATAAAATAACTATGAAAATAATCAACTACAAGCTATATAATCATAGATAATGAACAATGTAAAAAATAATACGAAATTACTTATTAAAAAAAAGATGTAATTTTAGGTTTGCACCAATAGACGGTTTAATGCATTGGCGAGAGACAGTAGAAGAGAAATCGAACACACAAGAGAAGGATCTCATGGCTTTCATAAGAATCGTCAGAGTACACGTCACCGAGACCAAACACATTTTGAGTACATTGTATTTCATATATTCTGTGTTGCTTGTTTACTTTAACGAAGATGAAATAACAAATTTTATTGTGAAAAACTACAGGAGACAATGACAGTATACGAGACGTGCTAACTGGGGCGTTACAAGCTATTAATCATCAAAAATGTTAGTATTCCATATGCATAAACACTAGTAATGTTTTAATACTCGTGTATAAAGAACAAAAAAACGCATCAATCGATGAATAACAAAATACAGAATGCCATTTAGAAACATACCGATGATCTTGAAATCTGCTTAAAAAAATGAACATCAAAAAAAATTCTTTTCGCCATTGCATTCGCCATTAATTTACGTGATAAAAATCTATCTCTGTTGAAACTTAAATATCTAAAAATATAAATCCGTTACGATCCAAGTTACATTCAACACTTTGTGATTATAATGAATTTATAATCTTCCCATATGATATATCCCCCATCAAGAATAACACTATATAAATGACGTTAAATAATAACAAAATAAATTTTGTCTCTATTAAAAGCACGATCGAAACTTGAAAAATGAGAGATGTGTCATTTAATGATCACTATAAAAGATAAAGATCTAAAGTTTATTTTATTATTTTATAGCGCTATTAGAAACACGATCGAGACCCAACGAACCACAAATAACGAAATAATAAAGTGAACATTGCAGGACTGTATTGGTAGCATGAAAGAAATTTTTTTTCAATGATACATTTCATATTTAATAATATTATAAATACCAACAATAGATGTACCAGTAATGAACGACTACTCTTCATCCACGTTGACTGAAACCAGTATAGAATCTGGTCTGAACGATACTGTAAGACTCTGTCTCCATGGCGAAATGGAAGCGGCGCGTTTATGCTTCGAACCAGATATACTCTATTTTGGTGAAGTTTATGTCGGCGAAGACTCACAGCGTGTACTTCGTATATCGAATCCATTAAAATTCGCAACATTACTCTGTAGCTATGTGCGTAACGCATCAGCTCGTTGCTATCCAGAAACTATAATGCTGAAACCGGGAGGATCTATAGAAGTCCTGTTGAAAGTTCGAGGAAAGGAGAATGGTGTGTAATCGTTAAGATCGCGAATCTTTATGCGTTTATAGGACATTTAAACGTGCAGAAATGTACAGAATGTGCATAATACGCAAAAGTATATGAAATATCATAAATTTGTTGAAATATAATAAATAAGGGAGCTATGATAAAATATTTATTAAATTTCTATATAAGCTCCATTTCGTTCTCGCTTTTACAAACACTCGGAAAAGTTGAAACGAACATTTTCCAAAAATTTACTTCTTTTATTGCAGTTAATTCGTCATTCGAAGTTTACTTCGACACCGCAGCTGACTCGTGCGAATCAACAAAAACTAGACGTCAAACGAAGATAAAAGTAGGAAGGTATGCTGTACAATGTAGGGTGAACGTGAAACTGCTGACCACCGTGAAACGATCATGTTTATCACGGGGGCGAAGTATTTTCGATGACTATCGTGAAAGTAATTAATACGTGCTATTTTTATAATGCTCTTAATCTTCTCAGAATTTGCACGTACTAAAGATTAAAGGATCAAAAGATCAAAAATGAAAATAGACGATTACAAAATTATTATTCCTCTACAGGTACATGGAAGCTCCTAACAGATAATAGAAAGACACCATCGATACAACATCTTTCAGTAAGTTGTGTTAAGAATCGATATATGTATATTGTGAAAAAGTGAGTGGAAAATATACCGGGACATTTTTTGTACGATGCTTTGTTTCTAAGTAAATCGATATTAAATATTTGTTGGTATGGACTACGCTAAGTATGGAGCATTTTTTACAATCTTTTGCTAAGTACTCTATATACTTGTTCATATACTTTACTTTTCACCTAACGATTTAATGTTGTGTTGTATTTTATTTTTAGATAAAACCGAGAATGATAAAGCCCAAGAAAGAGATCATTGAAATAAAATGCGAGGACGACGAAGAAATTATACAAAAGGTTGCTCATATTCCTAAATGGAAATATAAAGATGTATCAGGAACAGCGAAGTGCCTCGCGTCTACGGACAAAATGTTATCGACTCTAACAGCTAGTACCGAAGTTTTAATACCCCTTTCTCCTTTGCAAATATACAACGTACGCATGTATCCTACCTTATTTGCTTTTGGAATGGTAAGTACTTGATTAAATTTTGTTATATTTATATTTGTTCATATCTTTGATATTGAAACTAAAAAAAAATCGTTATATTAACGTGATACTTCAAACTGTTTCTAACATTATTATATGTATTATTTACTTTAGTATTGTTCATAATGCTTACTTTTCGGCTTAGGATGGCTTCCGGTTTACATTTCTTTTTATCTTCCTTATCTCTTAAATCTATTTTTTTTAGACTGGGTCCACCGAGCGTTGAAACGCGATGTTTGTTACAAAGTTTTTTGGACAAAAATCGAACCCTCTTTGGATCCCTTGCGTGTGGAATTGGTACCGGGCTTCTTTGAAAATATAAACTTAATATAATGTATTTTTGTTAATAACTTTTTAAGGAATACCGAGTGGCGGCTAAAATCTCCTGAAGCTTACTCAAGATTAAAGTTATTGGAGCCATGTCTCCTGTCGTCAATATTTTCCTATATTTTTACAACGGACGTAATGCAAAGGGCATCATTTCAACGCTTGTGTGATCCCAGTCTAAATCTATTAATCTTTGTATAGTTTATGTCCTTAAACACTATACATGTACTATACATGGATATTTGTACCCTTAACTAGACTTTCCTCCGTTCTTTGATCTCACAACTTTCTGATTTCTGGTTCCTTCTTCTATTCCTTCTCTCTTGTCCTCACTTCTGCTATTCCCTTCCCACATGTCGCTTCTAACCATGTTCCAATATCTCCTTTACGTTATCACAGATATAACAAAAATTGAAATCGTACAATACTGTCGTAGGTTGTCCCAAGAAGTCGCAATTACCAACAATTGATCGTCGAAAATTTGAACGACTTTCCAATCATGATTCGTCTCACGAGCTTGTCCTCCAAGTGCATTCATTTCCCGAAGGGGAATTTAATTATTTTGCCACCTGGTCTGCACGCTACGCGATTAGTTGAATTTCGAGCGCATCATATCGGCAAATTCAATGGTTACATTGATTACGTTATTAACAACAATCATTCGTTCGAGCTTGGTGTCACTGCTAATATCGTTGAAAAACAGTTATCATTGGACTCTCGTGAAGTAATGCTTGGAGAAGATTTGGTCAAGGAAGAAATCTATCGGCCGATGGATTGTACTGTTCAGATTAGGAATAAGTTGGATGCGAAAACGAGCTTCCGGTGAGCAATTTGTCTAAGTAAAATAAAATGATTTCGTTGGCCAGGGAAAGTGAGTTAGATTGTATGACATTATTGCATACGTTAATTTATATAGGAATGAACAATACCTATAGCGATAATCGAAACAGACGCAAAATCATTAAAATTCTGCCATTTTCGATCAGATGGGAAGTACCCGCAATGTGTTGCTTCTTCGTTGAGCCAATATCGGGGACAGTGCGTGGAAATGCTTCGTTGTTTAGTTATATATACTACAAGCCCGATTTTACAAAGTTCAGTTCTACCGAATTGATAATAAAATGTGAAAACGGTAGTTATAGTACTGTATGTGTGAGTATGCCAGTACAGACGGCCAAAGTTAACTTTATCAAAGACCTCATAAATGTCGGTGACATTCCACTAAATCTACCGACAAAAACGGTCGCCGTTTTGAGGAATTTTGAATACATCGAAATTGAATTCGAAGTTGATACTTCGTCTTTGGTTCATGGATGCACTATACGTCCTCTTCACGGAGTATTGGCACCTCGTGGAGTTGCCATTTTCGAGGTGAATATGAAAAAACCTTACGGTTTATTTTAACACTCAATTCTTATCGTATTTCTATGTGATTGTAAATGATATTAAGAATCCATAACAATTTAAATTAACATAAACTTACAAGGAGCGTTACGATTATCCAAGTGTAACCGATTTTGACGAAACTTTGCAGATTCATAGTCGAAAATATTCGACACGTACTTCTCTTCTGTTATTTACTTTCTAATACTAATTAAGGATAATGTTGTCCTTTCTGAATTTTCCTAACATCATTATAATTTTTATTTCCTGATAGCGCTATACATTTCTTTCTTTAATTTATTATAATCCTTTTGCCTTTCGGTTTAGGTTTATATAATGTTTATTTATCTTTATCTCCCGTAATAATATTTTATTATACTTTGTTTATTATCTTATCTAAATAAACTATATTACTTTATATTCTATTACTTCTATTAATTTTATCATTTTTTCTCTACTACTGCATTTTCTTTTTTCCTTCTGGCTTTCGATAACTAGACCATCGCAAAATTCGTCCCCCTTTCTCTCTACCATCCTTCGCAGGCTGCTTTTATCTGTCATGACAATTTTTATATAACTGAGATAATAAGAAATCTTATTTTGTACATTGCAGATTTATTTGACATTTAGCTTATGCTTCCATTTTACTCTGGTGATTCGTGTAACGATACAAAAACATGTAAACGTTCAGTTTAAAATCACAGGCAACGTAACATTTCCGCAATTAAAATTGCATCCAAACTCCATTAACTTACGGCGAATAAGTGCATCCGCGTATCAACATTGCTTAATCACCGCATCAAATATTGGAACGACTATGTTAAAATTGAGATTTCTACTAAATGAGTATCCAGAATTTCGTATTTCATTGTCCTCGCAGAGACAAGATCCTGGAATAGGTATGTTTAAATTCGAACTTATTGATAATCAATTGGTATGCTATTATAGTTATTTAGAAAAAGGAACCCTAAAAAAAGATTTTAAAATTGATCCAAGTTAGTTTAATAGGTATATTGAAATATAAATATTTTCTCAAATAAAATATCGGATATGCGGCGAACATGATTTAGCATAATTAATTATAAGTAGTAGTGTAATATTTAATAAAAATTTCACCCAGGCAAGTTCTCTATATTTTTAACAGGCAATAAGGACACTATGCTTGCACCAAACACCAGTCAAGATTTTCATCTTCATTTCGAACCCATCGACTTGGCTAGTTACGCATTTTATCTCCCAATCATCATCAACGATGTACTCGGCCCGGCATTAATGACTAGTCACAGATCGTTTAAGCCTTCAGAATATTTGAAACAATTCAAAAATCATTATATCGGCGTACCTAATCTCATTCTGCAAAAATTGCCTCCTACCATCGTGACGATGCCGATTGATTGTACAGTCGCTGGACACTTGATTTTCTTTAACAAACTGATGTTTCATTTCAACATCCTAACGAACAACGTAAGCGTTCAATTATGGAAACAACAAGGATAATCTTCTCGAAAAAAACACTCGTAGCAAATGTTATAACTTTGCTTTGTATATTTTATATATTTTTTATAATATTCGATATGCGCTCTATAAATTTCTGCACTTTTCAATTCTTCGTAAACGCGCGAAAATTTGAAAATTAAAAATTGCTAAATTATCCTAAAAGTAATCGCGATTGTTCTATTCGTTATATATAAAATTTCGATTCTAAAGGTGTCAGACGAATTCTGCATAGAAAATCGCGGATCAGTGGAGGAGAAGATCGTTCA
The DNA here is from genome assembly GCA_014825975.1 of Bombus haemorrhoidalis. Classification (NCBI taxonomy): domain Eukaryota; kingdom Metazoa; phylum Arthropoda; class Insecta; order Hymenoptera; family Apidae; genus Bombus; species Bombus haemorrhoidalis. The sequence goes on from CM026176.1 coordinate 6,199,199, forward strand.
GATAGACATCAGTAACTTCTCGATTGCCTCGTGTCCGTTTTCGATTCAATGGTCAACGGGTGAAAAGCCAACTGTTAACTCGGACTGCATTCGATGTACGTTGCAAAAAGGGGAAAGATGTAGTTTTTCGCTGTCGTTTCAGCCCAAGTCTCAAGGGAGTTATTCCATCGAAGCGCCAATATTCATCCGCAATGAATTGAATGGTGAGATGTTTAATAAATTATGCCTCATCGGTGAATATCCTGCCAGCACCATCAAGGCGGAATTTTCGGAAATATTCTTCGTACCTGTGCCGTTAAATACTTCGCTGGAAAAGAAGTTCCGATTGTATATGCGATACTTCGAGAAAGACGTGGTTATCTTGTCGAATATTATGCCACCTGAATATGCCAGTGGAAAATATACGGAAAACGTACTTCTTATAAATTTTATCGACACAAATATCGTGCCTGCTTCCGAGTAAGTAATTGTTTGAAACACTACAGAAAATGTTGTGATTTTACGATCAGCAGTTCTATACAACTTCATGTTTTTATTAACATAACCAGTACTTTACTTTGCTATAGGCTACATTTAGTCTTTACATTTATGGTTTAAGATTAGGTTAGGTTTAAGGCAATTGATCGTATCCAGTGTTGGATAAAATCTTAGTGAAATAACGGATAACGAATTAAAATAAAAAATGAATGTAATGAATACTAATGAACAGTTATTTATCCGACTAACTTATATTCGAATAAAAATTAATTTAGATTAAATTCTATATAATCACGTTATGTATATATATACATATGTATATATATTTATAAGTTATACTGTATATGTATACATATGTATATAAATACTTCACTATAGTATTTTCTGTGTCTTTGCATTACATGCATTTTGTATATTTGCAATTTTTATTTAATTTATCATAAATGCATAAAAATCCGCAAGAGAGATACTAATAATATTTTGAAAAGTATCATTGAAATAATCAAATAAAAAGTACATATGTGTCTTCTTAAAATTAAACACAATATCGAAATAATCTTTATCGTAAACTGTCGTTTGCCAGATACTCAGAATTGGAGGTGAAGATGGTTTTCAAAAGCGAGATGTCTGTTTCGTTCCGCGTGATCGTTGAATTCTTTGATAGCGATGGAATAGCTGTCTGCCCTGTAATTGTTCATGCTACATCCGAAAACAGTTTGCTGACTACGCACATGTATATAAGAAACCCGATCATCGATTTTCAATGGTCACTGAGCATCGATAGAAGAGTATCTCGAGCTTCCAAAACGTCTGACAGTTTCACTGACGACGAAGAATACGAAGTAAACTCTTACAGGCCAGTAAGAGAATCTTCTTTTTATCCGATTATACGCGTGTTGCGACTGCCTCGATCCTGTATACTTTAATTTCAGAGACAAACGTCAGAACCAACAATAGGCATTCTTGCGTATTTCGGTCGAAAGAGTCGAGTATCGATTGAAAAATTGATGGAAAGTAAGCTTAAACCATCATCATTGCATGAATCGCAGGAAGGAGAAAAAGAGATTCTTAACCACGCCGATAAATTGGGGGAAGATACGAAGAAAGGTCTAGCAGAAATTCCAAACGAAAAATCAAAAGAATCCGCCCCAAGATCCGAATCAAAAGTAGAAGATTTTCAAGAGGCAATGCAGTATCCCTTCTTTCCTTTTGATGGCGAAAGCGAGTGAGTTTTCTTCAAAGCTATATCATGTTTTTCATTCATATATCGTTAATTTGTCTTACACCATTTTCACAATCATCAGCTCAGATATAGGTAAGCGTAAGTGTATGCATAGCCGAAGAATTTTCAACATCGATTTATCCCGAAATAAAGCTCCGTACGAAAATACTGTTATTCCAGATTTTCAACTTACCTTTTCATACAAATTCACTCTTCTTCAAATTGTATCTCTAATTTGGACATATCTTCTGTGAAAGAAATTAAGCGTAACAGAAATATTTTATAATTGCCTCAAAACGGCTGTGAATAGCTTCGCTTTTTATCTTTATATGTTATTTCAATTATAGTGAGTTTGAAATTTATATGAACCAAACACTAAAGGCCGCCGAAGAGTGGATGCACAGTGGGCCTTTCAAGTTTAACTTTTATGCTGACATTTTGTGCATTAAAATGGCACTGTCCAAGTATTATTCAAAGAAATCAACAGACTTTAAAACTGCGACACGGAAAGGCCCAGAATTAGGGTTTGTGAGCGTACTCGAATCGTTGATTGGGCCGAGAATTTATGATTACATTGGACGATTGTGAGTATTATGAAACTAACGATGTAATTCAAATATAACATTATTAATATAATATAATACAATACAATATATTTGTAGTTAATTCTTTTCCCGATTTGCTTTTTTCTATTTTCTATTATTTTAAGTTTGAATTTTATTTTGAGTTTTCTAGTTACATAAAACATCCTGTATATGTACATGTATGTAAATCTATTTTCGTTCCGCAGCAAAGAACTGCCAGGAAAAGATATCGACAGGATAAATTACATATATAATCTTTACGACAATATTCTTCAGTTCTTGACGAAGAATGGGGCTTACTTGTGCCACGTTCAACCACAATTTTTACTCAATTACGAGGAATACATCGTTCTTCTAGAAAGTTCACGTTCTAAAGTAATTATGACACTAAATTTTCTTATAGAAAAGAATTCGATCCTGAAAGGATTAATTAATACAAGCAGGGAAAGTTCTTCTATCAAATTCAAAAATAAAAATTCGAAAATTCGAAAATTCCAACGCTTTAAAAGTAAATATATTACAGAAGAGAAAATAGAATTATATAAAACTTTTCATAGTAATATTATTATTATTTATTTTGTTATTACTGGTATTTAGTATTGTTATAACTAACTGAAAACGAAGTTTGTATTTTGTGTTTTCATTGCAAATCTTTAATATACCTAATCGAGAAATCCTTCTTCTTTTATTCTTTCTTGATTCTCAAGAAATGGTACATTCCAGGCCCATACACGAAGATCGGGGATAGAACTATCGATGCAAGAAAAATTGTCACCGTTGAAGTTCGAATGTCGTAGCAAACAATGCTGGCTAGATGTGATCTTACAAACGTACAAATGTTTCGTATTACCGCTTGTTCCTGAGAACAAAGGTAAAGACGAATCTTCGCCTTCGTTCACCCCGCAATCTTCCAGACGATCTACTATTCAACGAGCATCTGCAGCGCCTTCTATATCGAGGTTCGTTTAAATTTATACATATATCAGACGTTGCTTTCAAACAAATTGTCAGCTACTGACTACAACTAATTGTCACAAAGTTTAAAACTTACTTTCCCATGTAATTTTTTCTTCCCTTTAATGTGTCTGTCGTTATTACACAGCGGATTTTTACACATTTATGGAAAATTACGGCGTGGGAAAATTATTCCAGGATGCAGTAGGATCCCTATGCGTAGCATAATTTTTGCTCTAAGAATTGCTAAAGTTAATCGGAAAATCATTTGATTGAGAAATACTCGTTTGAATGTTCCAGCTTCCGCAAGCAATACGAAACTCACAATACCATAATTGGAAACATCAGCACAGAGATGTCGTTTAAGTCACCTGACAATAATTATTCTTTTGATGAATCATTCTTATTGGAATGGTTGCGTCGGCATTACGAAGAGGCACGTAAACAAGAGTGGATGACCGATCGTCGCGTGGTTTTAAATCCCGATGAAAGTAAAGACGTGGCGGGGCCGCGAAACATCGAGAATTTCGACAGAGATTTGTCGGATTCCCTTGTCTTAATTGCTGTCACAGCTGCTTACTGTCCTTTTCTTATTGAGAAAAACTTGAGTGGAATTTATATCCGTCCACGGAGTTACGAGGAGGTAATACAGCACGCGTACAGCTTTTTTTTTGGTAGACTATTTACAATCAATTCTCATAGAGAATTATAAGTAAATTATTTTGGCGTGGTACTGTAACTTGGATTATAAGAGTTTATAGTATGTTTGATTCTAGTTGAATTTAATGCTTCAATCTAAAGGGTATTGTCTTTTTAGTCTGCGGATCTGATCCGTCGTATTAAATAATTGGGTAACTAATGGGTTTTGGTGGTTGTTAACTCTTATATTATATCTGTTTCTGAACTTGGATATTTCTTCTTTGACTGTGGGTATCCTAAAGTCGTGATGTATTGTTTCGTTGGTAACATACCAAGGTGTATCTATTAAGGATCTTAGAGTTTTTGATTGGAATCGTTGGAGAATTTCTATGTTGGAATTACTCGTTGTTCCCCATAATTGGATCCCATAGATCCAAACAGGGTTTAACATGGCTTTATATAGCATTATTTTATTCTGTGTGTTTAAGTTGAAGCGTCTGCCAATAAGCCAGTAGAATTTTTTTAGTTTTGTCTTCAGTTCTTTGAATTTATCTACGATGTGCCGTTTCCATGTCATTCTTCTGTCTAGAATCATGCCCAGATATCTGACTGTATCTTTATTTGGAATTGGAATATTATTTATGATCATCTGTGGGCAGGATTGTTTTCGCAGCATGAAAGTTATATGACTGGATTTATTTTCATTTATTTTGAGGCGCCATTTGTGGAACCACGCCCGCGAGTGGTTGACGAAAGCGTTCGAACACTCTTAGAAGCTTATTAGGTATATGTTATGCAAAATATTATTATATATTTTCTAGTATTTTACAATATTTATAATATTTTATAATCTTTATAATATTCTTATTAGTAACGAGAGATACGATTATCATGATTATACTGGTCAAATTTATAACTGATCTGAAAATGTATACAAAGAAAATGTATAAAAGTTACAAAACATTTACTGAAAACATATACTTCGTAAAGATCATCAAAGTATTTGTACAGTCAATTATTCGTTAATGATTATTAAATATTAGTTACTAATTAAAGTATATATGTACATATAACTATATTGATAAGTCACAATATTTAACGAGACGATCTTTAACGCTAATTGTACGTTTAAAATTATTTTACGCTATATACTAACTTACGCTGTATGTTTTGCGAACTGGAGATACGAATTTGCATCTTACTTACTTCATGCGGTATTCTATAAAAACGTTAACTACTACATTACTACTATATTACGTATAAATGCTATAAATAGAATGTTACGAATGTGTTTTTAAATTACATGCTTGGATAATACGAAACCATTATTAATATATTAGATATAATATTGGTTGCTCAGAAAGATCGTTCCGATTTTTAAGGAATTTAATCAACGTAAAAAATCATATTGGGAAGTTTTTCGCCGAAAAACCTGACAGGTTCTGAAAGTTTTGCGGGTTCAAGTTGCGTGAAACATGGACGAAGTTTGTGGAATAAAATTGCACCTATATAATTCAATAAATGTACATCGAATCCAAATGTAAATTGGAACGAACTTTCCGAGCGATCTTTTGAATCTTTTCAATCACTGCAAAAATACGCGGTAACTCAGGCTATATGCTTATCAGAGCATACGGTCCTCAAAGTGCTAATTATTCACTAACGATAAGTGTTTGCACAAAATGTCCTGTAACTTCTCTGTACATTTTCGGATTGGTTTCAACTTTTATTACCACACTCACGATAGTAATCATTAAAGAATACACGTTCATAAAAATTACCAATATACGCACTTTATTATCAAAGGCACTGCACAATGCTATTTGCGTGACAAACGCGTGGAAGAAGATACGACTTGGTTTTGTAATTTCACCATTGGAAATCGTCTATCCAAACTGCGTTAAAATGTTGATGTTGGTCAGATATTTATTTAACATACTGCCAACGTATACCCCTAGAGCTAAGGTAGGCGAATATCTACTTTTGTAAGGATAAAATTTTTATAGAAATCCATAGCTTAACAATGTTTGCAGATTAAATTTAGCTGTCCATTGACTGAGACTGTAACCAGGCAACTAAATTTCACAAATCCAACCGTACACAGCGTCGGTTTCTTGCTATTATTTTTTGACAACGATAATGAATTTTTTACGATAGTTTCATCACAACCGATCATCAATCTTAACAGTCACGGTACTGCCATAATAAAGATACAATTCCACGCTAAGAAAATAAAAGAGACTAAAGGTAACTACTTTCCTCTTCAACATGAAATAGAATTTGATTAATATTTAGAAGGTTTTAATTATCTTCCCTTTCTGTATCCTACGTAACTCAAAACTTATTATTCTTAATGCCAGCAACGTTACTTTAGTTTTGATTTTATCGCAATTACCAGCATCCTTTCTCAACAGCTTATTTACTGTTTTGTGGATCGACGATTGGTCCTCATTTTAGCAAGAATCAAGTGTTCATTTTGGAAGGTCAAGCCGACTGTTTAGGAATTGCGAATGAATATACGATATGCAGCAAGCTGTACCAAGCAATCGAAAAAACTCTAACTATTAATGTACCGTATGAAAATTCGACGGAATACGAAATTTGGGTGTCGGAAGAGCGACCAACTAAACCGAGTAAGTAAACTTACTTCCCAGACATTATTAGAAATCGGTAACTAAACGATGATTATAAATATTTGAACGTTGTTTGTAGATTAAATTTTAGACATCGAGACTGTGTAGCTTCGCAGGATGCGGCCGAATAACATGTACAAGCGGAAATAAGGTGATTCCTTATGAAAAAATAAGAACAAAATGTGGAATAAAAATTTTTCTTTTAAGGTTCAGTTTTCAAGAAAATCGAATTTGAAAATTTATCAGGTATACTTAAGTAAACATGGCTAATTCCAGACTGGGTGGTGCTAAATGCTAAATGATCGAAATAAGGTTCAAACGTGTTTAGTACACGCGATTGATAAATTTTCAAATTTATTTTTCTCGAAAACAAAACGTCTTAAGAAAAAATTTTATTCTGCATTTTCGTAAACTAAACCTTAAATGAAAAAATTTTATTCTATATTTTATTCTTGTTTTTTCATAAGAAATTACCTTGTGCCCGTTTGTACATGTTATTCGGTCGCACTCTGTATATAACATGTTACAGAAAAGCTGTTATACAGCATTACGTTATACATGTACAATATATATATTTTTCTTTGACATATTACAATTCGAATAATAATTTTTAATATACTTAGATCTAAAGAAGCAATTATTTTATAGATACTTTGAAACAGACGCGATGGTCCGAGCTACGTTTGAGAAAGATACCTCGGAGATTATTTTTAAATCAAAATTCAATCGTAGTCAAAGAAGATACTAAAATAGCTTATTTATCAGTCACAGTGGCATGTCTCTTGCCTTCCCATCGAAGTTTTTGGATCATTTTTCAATCAAAGATGGGCGACTTTATTATTCAAGTACGTATAAAACGCGTTGACGTAATATCGAGACAGTAATTTAATTTAAAGAGCAATGTATGATTGCATACGTTGCCAGTAGGTTCTAGCGATCAAGATAAGTAAAAGATGTTATATAAACATACGCCACTTGAATCATCGTTAAAGAATAATAATAAGAAAAAAATCGATATATGAGATAAGCCGGTATAATAAATATTTACATTTCATTAGTCAGAATATACTTTTACGACTTATCTCTTTTAAGCTTTCGTTCGTCATTTATTGAAATTGCGGTCGTAAGAAATATTTGATACCATCTGTCTGTAATATGTAAATATTTCTGATATATTTATATTAGGTTGGCCTAAAAGTTTCTTTCGTTTTATAAGGAAATAATAGATGCACAACATTGTTTTATATTATTTGATCAAATGTTGTGATTTGTTGATCCATTTTGCTCTATTAAGATAAAGACCACAATATTTGGCAGATTAGGTTCCATTAGGTTTGTATAAAGATGCTATAAAAAACATGTTTTGTAAAAGAAAGACATTCTTGGGACAACCTAATATTTTGTATAGTAGCAACATATCTTCGTCAACGCTCATTTCGTATATCATTTTTTTGCTATAATCATTTAACAAATTACGTAATAACACATCTGTCACACAACATGTTATCCTATAAATATGAACAACCGCTTGATTTGAAATGTAGATAAATTCACAATGGCAGACATCATTAACCGATAATCTCGTTGTCGAATGGGACGAACAAATTGAAAAATGCATTTGCACGGAACAGGACTATTATAATGAAATGTGTCGCTTGAATCTGACCGTACCAATACCATCGAAAAATAAACAACTTTGGAGTTGCGTTGCTTACATGTTTCAAAAGACGTTGGACCCGAAAGAACGACTCTTTTGGTCTCGATATTTAGGTACGTACTCAAACTGATGAATCAACTGAGATTAAGGGCTTTCCATTTTTGCCACCAGCATCAAAGGAATCCACGTGCTTTGGATAATCTTCAGTATTCTGTTTTTGTTTTTTAACATCTTGTGATCGTGGTTTTTCTAACACCATATACTGTTGCTAATTCTGTTACAGTTATATCACTGCCAAGATTTTTAATTAATTATTTTGATTTGTTTCGATAGCTGCAACACTATTACTTTCACACTAAATTCTTATTTATTCTAATTTCTTATCAGAATTCGTTCGATCGAATAAAGGAAAGAATGCATTACGTACGAGCTAATAAAATCTAGATATTGGGTGCGAAAAAAGACATCGGTTACTGAGAAACACGAGGATCGTCCAGAAAGTAATAAATAATAACGATATAGATGCATCTGAAAAAGTTTTCTTTGTTTATAATTTTAATATATATATTAATATTCCATCCTTCCAGAACCTGTCACGTTTTTCTGCGAAAAACTTTTCAATATGGTCTTTCATGTATATCGAATTCCTTAAAAATCGAAATGAACTTTCCGGACAATCCAATACTTTCTGAACGACTCTCGTATTACGTTGGGATAGTAGAACATTAGGGTATTCGAATAATTTGTCCTCGGATAAGTGGGAGGGTCTCTATAGGTACATGTGTTCTATTTAATTTAAAGATTAATTAATTTATATGGTTTCTATTGCATAAAGATACGCAAATTGGATTACGTTTGATTCGATGGTTAATGGGAAATAGTGCGGACTCTGCTGCTATGGAGTTTAGTCATATATTTGATGCGACAGTGACTTATAACGTGATAATATCCGACACACCCGATATTCTCCGATTTCCCAAGACGTTTACCATAAACGGTTAGTACAAAACACGAGTTTTTAAACTCTACTTCTTCCTTTTTATTTCTCCATAAATAAATAAAGTAACTGCAGACAAAAAATATGAAAAATATTAAAACGAATAGAAGATAAAAGAAATCAGATGGAGATATATAAATACCCACGCATAATCATGAAGAATGTTCATTAAATACAAAAAATGTATGTTATATATATGTAAAAATTAACTTTCTTTTTTTAATAAAAGAAGAGGAAAAGGAAATGGAGGATATACAGGGTGTATCATAACACAGGGGCCCACTTCAGAAGCGGACAGGAGGCACAAAGACAATGAAGAAAATTCGCACAAACGTGTGTCCTATCTGACTCTCGTTTCAAAATTATAGCCATTTTCGTGTTTCGATAATCCGTAACTGCTTACCTCCATAGAAGTGGAGGAATGCTCGAAATGGCTCGACTCGGTCTATATTGTTCGACATACACCTTTAAAAGATCGCGAAATTACTTTACCCAACGATTGCGAGCTTGCATAGAGATGATTAGCACTTACCAATTGCACGGACGTGTTTGTCTGTGAGGTGAATAGGTCGTGATAAGTGCAAAAGAGACACTTGAATATATTTAACAATATATATTCATTAACATATACTCTATATATGCACTTTGCGTACAACTCGCGATTACTATTAGCGGTTCGCGATTCGCGATTACAAGTTTTACTTCTGGTCGATGCGTTTTGATGCGCGATACAAGTTCGGATGATGATTGCTTAAGATGTCGAGAAACTCGGATCAATTATTACTGTGAACTACCAACTATTGACTCGGACTGATGTCTAACGGCTGACTTTCCATCACGATGATGCTACAGAGAAAAACTACAATGAGGTGTGTCTTAGGATGCGAGATCATCGAATTCGTCGAAAGCTTTGGTTCGGAAAGTGAGGGAAATGGACGTCGCTGTTAATTGGTTCATTTCTATGCTGCTGGTTGAAGAAGGATGCTAATTGCTCTTGAGAGAAAGTGATATCTCGTATCTTCCTGTAGTAGGTGATAGATTTAGGGACTGTTAAGAGAAAAACTATTTGTAGAGTAAGAATAGGGTCTTTGTGTGGCGAGACACGGGACAGAAATCGTTGAGAAGTTTACTGTCGAGTGCCGCTACAGTCTGCAATAATAATTCCTTTACATCGACATAAACTTTGTACACTGAGGAGGTAGTTCTCATGTTACATTCGATTCTTCATTATAAGAAATTGTCTCATAAATAAAATAATAATAATATGGAATAATATCGCAGGTTTTCCTATTTAACATTTCTTGCATTCGAGTCGCGATATTGCCTCAAATAAAAATAAAACTCGACAACTTGTTTCATTACAATATTTGTTTATTTAAATTACACCGTCGATGCATCGAGTTTACAATACATGACTGGCTATTGTGCGTGTAATATGAGATTCTAAAGAGCAATCTGTTTACGACTCTCCTAATAATCTTTAAGACTCCTACTCAGAAGTAGCCCCCTTTATGATCGCGCTACAAACTTTTTCGACGAAGATGTCACGCGAATTTTTGCGTATTTCGGACGGAACGCGGTTCATTGAAACTCAAAAATGACTATAACTTTGAAACAAGATAGAAGACAGAACACATGTTCGTACAAACATTTTTCGTTGTTTTTCTGTGACCTGTCCATTTCTCAAGTGTGTACCACGTGTTATGATACACCCTGTATAAAAATTGTTCATTCAGACGTAAGGCCTTCTGCTGACAATGTTCCAATGAAGATACACCTCTCGCCATTCGTAGATCAATTATGCCAAATAACGATGACGTTAGTCTCTGTTAACGGAAATGAACGAAGAGTGTATAAAGTGAGCTTCTTACGCATATAAAGGTAAATTATAAACGAATACATTTGTAATAGATCGTGCTTATTTATTAGATGTCAGCATTATACAGGGTGTGTCAGTATATCGTAAATATATGAGTAATAACAAAGCACGTAATTCTTAAGATTTACTTTATTAGTGCAAAAATTGTTGAAAATGCTGGCCATCGTACTGCATACGCAGGTATGTTCCCCAAATTAAATTTGGTACGGTAACTTAACCTCCGCGATCTGGATTTGTCAGCCCCTTGATTTTTATCTATGGAGTCGTATTAAATCAAAAGTTTATTCCGAAGGCAATACAAGTATTCTACGATTAAAAGCGAGAATCATTTTAACGTTCGAGGAACTAAAAACGGAAAATACATTGGAAAGCGTGCACGGAAATGTAACTGGGACACCCTGTATTATAGAACTTAAAATCTGTTTCTTTCTTTGCGAACACGACTAAAGGTATAGAATCCGCAATAGAAATCCGATAGAATCGGTGATATTAGTATTTTTGTATTATTAGTATTATATTATATTATATTATAATTTGTTTTTCGTTTATTATTATTTAGCTATACAGAGCTTCGTTTTTCTATGTTTTCATGTGTCACAGTGCTTCTATTATAATTATTTGACGTTGCATTCTAACGTAAACCGAAATTTGTCTTGGTTTCCCCTAATTTTGGCAAACACGATATATAAATATCAAAAAGGAATTAGCAGAAAACGTAAATATCACTAAAATATTTCTAAGCTTTTACCGAAATTAATATATTATACCTCCTTTGTATTGCATATTTAAACCTTTTAATAAATTTTCTGTAAGAAGAGGAGAAATAAAAAACAATGTATTAAAAAACTGAATTTTTAATAAATTATTTCTCAACTTGCATGTTTTGTCACTTTAAATTATATATAACAATGTTTGCTGAATTGTGTCTATAATTAGTAACGAATTCAAGTTCATGTATTACAAGTACGTTCAAACTTAATTAAATATTCATATATTATATAATTATATATAATATACATATGTATAACATATACTTAAATTTTTATATGTAATAATACAAACATTAACTGATTAAATTCGAATTTTTTACGGATATACGGACTATAGATTGTTTTCCCAGCGTCGGCAATCGCTGCAGTCTTATGATATTATCAGCTTAAATTATTATATTATATTTGAAAAGGAAGTTTACTTTCAAGCAGTCGCGAATTGAAACAGAACAAATTTCAAGATCCCTACGAATATTCTGGAAAAGGAATAGATATTGTTTTAATTATAAAATCAACTACGAAGTAATATAATTTGCAATTCAAATTTGTTATCATACGTACTTGTTTAGCACGAGAAGTACATAGTCCACGGAACGCTGTTTGATTCGTTTTATCTTTATCTACGACAAGCGTTTCTCTTCTCTACTCATGAAAAAAATATTTTAGAAGTTCCATTAGTCCTATCCGACTTAAATATCAACAATGTGTAATTTGCAGATAAGATTTGCAGATAAGAAAAATCGTAGAATCCATATCGTGAGTTTATGTAATTAGTATAATTGTACTTAACGTTAGCCAAACATCACAGCTATGATAAGACATTTTAAATAGTAATATTTATTATATGAAAGTCAATAAGTTAATTAGATAATTTTGATTAGGAATGACCATTATAAATGATTAAAATTTCTTTGTTTATTGGTAATGATTATCGATAGCTCGAATTTCATTTTGGTTACTGATTTTTCATTACTGATAATCGATATATATTCATCAGCAATGTAAAAAGGAATTAATTATAAAACTTATATATTTTCTTAATCGAAAAGCAGTATGAAAATGTATGTAACAAACAAAGGGATAAAAGATATTGTTGTATAATGCTAGTACAAATGTTAATAAAAATGTTATACTACGATATCTTTTATCCCATTATTTTGTTTCAAATATTTTCATACCGTTTTTTTGCGTAATAAAATATATAAGTTTTATGATTAGATTCTTTATGTTGTCAATGAATACTAATTTTATCAGTAATGTTAATAACAATTCGCAATAGTCGAATGTAACTAGAAAATGCTTTTGTGATCGATACCGGTTAACGGTAACCAGAAAAAATTCCGGTCATTTATATCGATTATTGACGATTAAAATTAAATTTCCGTCATCGAGAATGGTTATTGGTAGCTAAAATTTATATAGTTAGAATGATAATCAGAACGACTAAAAATTAATATTTCTTAATTAAATCATTTTTTGAGAAATTTCTCTGAAATTTACTGGTAACTGGCTTCTATCTAAATAAACATTATATTGAAATAATCTAGATAACTGAAAAATATTCATTTTTAGTCGTTCTGACTAAAATCTTTTTACTCTCTGCTTATCGTAAATAAAGAAAAATGCTGAATCGCGTGACTACAAAATATTTCAACAATTTGATAGCGATTGATCACGCCACAAATTTTTAAAACAATGAAATTATTAATATCGTGAATTTCGATAGTTTGAACAAAGCTATTACGAACGATGGAGTTGATATAAATACTACGAATATGATGCGATTCCACTGACACCCGACAGAAAGAAAGAAAATTCTTTGTTAACTTCGATATACTTTTTTAACATATTAGCGATCATTCTATGGAATATAAAAATTCGAAATGTTGAACTTCCTCTTGTACGAAGCATTTGTGGGAGATTACCGTTTATGTATCATGAGACGCAACAAGTTACATACTTCCGCAGTGCGGAATTGCAATTCACTCGAAACGCATCATTTCTGAATTATAACTGGAAATCGCGATACTCCGCGACAGATACAGGTGACACTGCGCAGTTACATATAACGGCGTGCGGAAAAGAAAAAAAAAAAAAGAGAGCGACGCCTGGCGGAATAGGAAGCGAGTAAGAATTATTTGTTTCATTTTGCTTAAATGCACACTGTTTTCACTTGGCAAACATACCTAAGCTTCGTAATGTAATAATTTCTATTGCCGTTAAATACACTTGCACTTGACTGACAATGAGGCAGAAATTCATAGTTGATTTTTTCTAAAATGTTTTATGAACATGCCTTATCACACGATTTTCGCTTATTCGTCAAATATGTGCTTACAACTATGATAGCACATGCCATGGTCAACATGTGCGTGATATCTACGTGAGACAATTAGTAAAATAAGCGGAATCATTCTCTTGCTCCTCATCATTCCTGCTAGGTAGGTAGAACTCTTTTCAATAGTACGATAGATAAATTTGATGGACAAATGTGGTCCAAAGTTTGACATCACTTATTCAATAAGAAAACAAATTGTACTTTTTAATAGAAAGGTATATGTATATAGAAATGGATAATATGGTTTTATAAGGTTCTCCTATGACGTAAATTATCATTTATTTTTCTAAGTAAATAAATCACAAATAAATAATTTGTCTTGCTTCCTTGCACGGATCGTCTTCAAGTCGTTTTATTTAAATACAAGTAAAATAAGTAATTATTCGTATGCTGTGGCTTCAGAAATGGTTAGGGGTTAAAACGCACGTGACTTGAGACACCCCTGAAAGGGATGGCTTAGGAATGCAAGATAGGTAAGTACGTCCAAGTTCATATCAAAATCAACATCTTGCAAAAGGTGAGAGGATTCCAGTGACACGTTTCCTCGTGAGCCAAATGCTGCAAAACAGCATAACGAAAAATTAAAATTCAATCAGTAAGTAACAAACTGTTTTAAAAAGCGTAAGACTTGCATAATTCAGTTATATAATACGCATAATATTTCAAAGACGTTCTGGTAAAATATATTAGACTATGGTAAGGTAAGAAGCTCTAACAAAAATATTCAACAATTATAATATGTCCTTTCATAAAATCGAAAAATATAAAACGATATAACGTTGTAAAGAGATAATCAATAAGGACATGTAGATATACATAATGACAGGAAAATACCGAATGCGTTATTTTCTAACATTTTTAAGATAGGTCATTATTTTTTGAAAAACAGTTTTTTTTTTATCTAAGTTTAAGTTTTTCTGTATTTCTTGTTTAACAAAAATTTATTAATATTTATTTGACAAAAAATATCATTTCTCAAATATCATCCTTTACTCTTATATGAAGCGGAAACTTATTAATCTTTTTCAGCTAATAACAATATTTCGTTTAAATATTTACAGTTGTATAAGAATTGATTTATTATTCTGTTATCTTAATGATTGTCAATTTATTTCAATAGTAAGGTGGAAAGATCAATATGCATCTGTGCATGAATATTATTTATTAATATAGTTTAGTAAATATAAGCTTAGTAGCAAACAACAAATTCCATAATTCGTTCACTTATCGCTACATTTTAATGATGGTTCTACACGAATAAAAACTGTTAAAGGCGAAAGCGAAATGAGGTTAGTTTCACTAAGAACACGTGGTAATGACAAGGAAAAGACTGAATTTAAAATTGATGAAAACTGATTACAGAGGGCAGAGACTAACCAGTAAAAAAAGATACGATAATATATAAAGCAACAATTCGTGATACAAAGCAAATGCTATTAAATATTTCAAATACAGGGAAAACCACAAGTTCCATATATTTAAGATCTTAATGCAACAATTCTATTAAACAAATTAATTTTTCAAATAGACAGTTCAACTGAAGTATTATTATAAATGAGCTTGCATGTTTAGAATAAAAAATGAGGAAAATAGTTAAGGGGAGAAAGTATATGCTAAATAACAATATACTACAACTAGAAGAAGCTGAAGAATATAAGACCAGAATAGGAAAGGACAATAATATAATTATAAGATAACTAATGATTCGAGGAAACTTGAGAAACCATGTAGAAATATTGTTTCCAAAAAGTCATTATGGAAAATCAAAATGGAAATACTTATTATACTTATTGATACTTTATAATAATATTTAACAAAAATATCATCAATTGTCCTTCTTTCCTTTCAGCTCACCTGTAACAAAGGCGAAAGATAATACCTTCTCTATAGCCAGAAGATAGAAAACAGATATCCCAAGATGAGCAACGCCAATTATATGCAGCTTACTATACCTAATTATTCATATGTTTTCAACTTTGAAAAAACTTATTCTTACACAAATTCTCTAACATGGAGCAGAAGTCATTACCCAAATTGTTTCTTATACTGTGGGATCTACGCCGTCCTAATCTTTGGTGGGAAACATTACATGTCAAATAGACCAAAGTTTAACCTGAGAAGCAAACTTGCTTTGTGGAGTGCAATGCTTGCATTATTCTCCATTATGGGATTTCTTAGGACAGCACCAGAAATGTTTCATACGTTAAGGCATCATGGATTTTACTATAGTATTTGTTCACCTAGGTAATTTCATTTTCCCATTTTAGTCTTTAAAGTATTTTCAGATGAATAACAAGTTTCAAAGTTAATTAAGAAATAATTTTGTATATTTATGTCTTAAATATATTATTCGAATAAAAATTGTTTATTTTCAATTCATTTTATCAATTTATTTCTTTTCATTAGATTTATCTTATTACACAAATATTCTATATCTCTACTATTTTGAAAACTAAATGTTGGGTATTTGTCTATGGCATAAAACATAATATTATTTTTTCCAGCTACCTCACACAAGACCACGTTTCTGGTTTTTGGACATTCTTGTTTATCTTATCAAAGATTGCTGAACTCGGAGATACAATATTCATCGTGTTACGAAAACAACCGTTAATCTTTCTACACTGGTACCATCACATAACAGTTCTTCTTTATTCGTGGTTATGTTATGTAGAAACTACAGCAACAGGCAGATGGTACACCGTAATGAATTACTTCGTACATTCATGGATGTACTCTTATTATGCTTTAAAAGCTATGCAATTCAGCCCACCAAAATGGGTTGCCATGCTCATCACTACGTTACAACTGGTGCAAATGGTTGCCGGTTGCGCTGTAACTGCTATGAGTCACTATTACGTAGCAAGTGGACGAGATGATTGCCACGTGCAGCTTTACAACGCCAAGCTTGGTATGCTGATGTACATCAGCTATTTCATTCTCTTCTCTATATTCTTTAAGAATAGTTATTTGTCTGGCAAACGTACGAAGAATGTCGGAAAGAAAGATTATGTTAACGACAAGCTCAAGGCTAACTAAAATAACATTTTTCAAATCTTTTTCCAAGAACGCTTTTCAGTGGCATTTTATGAAAATACCTTCTCACGAGAAACACTATTCGATTGATTATCATGTAGATGTAATTGTGTGGTTTTTTTATATAATTTAAAAGAACGTACTAAAAAGCTCACGGAGATATTTAAAAAAACCGTTATTCATAATTAGTTCATGAGCAGGACAACTTTTATGAAAAACAATCGACGAACTTCGGTTCGGAATTTAATATGAATTTTTATTAAATTTAATATAACATAATATTGATTGAAGTGTTCCTCGTCAGAATCTTTTATGAAGACATAGAAACGCATTTTAAGATAACTTTTGAAAATTTTTTTCTAGTCTTCGTTAGCATAGTCTTAAAAATTGGCTATGGTAGAATGCTCAAATAGAATAGAAAATATAGAAATTTTACGATAATCTTAAATGCTGCGCATACTAAATCTAGCAATAAATTATATGATATCTAATGCCTCGTTTACATTAATTTAATCTCGAAACCTCTTTATTTCCATATTTCACTATCGTTTATTCAATATTACGTACGATTTGAGATATTCTTTTGAATTCCTATTATCATGCTTCTTTTGTTAATTAGATCGCTTGATTTTGAGTAATTTGGAATACTTTACTAATGTAAACTTATTTTTACTCTTGACTTGAAGTGCATTTTCAAGCCTAAAGTGTACACACTATTTAGTTCGTTAGGTTTTTATTTACGATAAGTACTTCTCTATTCAGGAAATAACACGCAAAAATGCACAAGATAGTTCGCATAGTTTCTAATTTTCACAATATTATTACGAACAATAGAGTCGACACGGATACTAAAACTTTGATGCCATTCTATTGACAAAAGAAAATGGAAATCGTGAGACAAATACATATGTTTATATGTAAGTATACCATGCATTTTGCAATAAGAAATGCAATCTTATTTGTTACATGTGTAGCCATTGTGTTTTTTTTTCAAATAAACGTGGTCTGCGTAATTTCTTTAAACATTTTTAAAAGCTTTTTCTTGGCTTCACTATTTTCCCCTAATATTCGTACAAAAAAAATTTCGTTAAATTTTTGTTCAAAGTTAGAAGAAGAATATTATACAGTAGACGAATATTAATCTTGTATTGTCATTAGCTCAATATTACGTACAATATTCTGTCTTTAAAAAATTCTATTCATTGTTGTATAATCTAAATGTATGTATATAGATATAGACTTTCTATACAAGGTGCTTCATAAATAGGTGATCAAACTCTGTCATATTTTATCCTTTATAAAGATGAAAAAGAAAAAAGGAAAATTATACAATATACATACAGATCCAAAAATTGACTAAAACTATCCCTTTCCGAGATATGAATATTTTTTGTTTGTAACAGTATATTTTAGAAATGCTTAAAACTTATTTGAAGAAATTACTGAAACTAATTTCATTAATAAAACACAACGGGCGTTCATCCATTGGATATTAGAACTCTGATAATTGAATATTTATAAAACGTTGATCAATTACTTATTCCGACTTAAAGTACTTGAAATAGCAGTTCCATTTTAATATTCACTTCGAATAGAGATAAGCTTACGTTCATAATTATACGTGTAAACTTTAATGTTATTTAATTTATTAAATTTTCCAGATACCCAGTGGGACTTTATACATCGAGATGAACTTGTAGGAAAGCTACTTTCTCCACTTTTGATAATTTTTTAATATGTTGTAAAGCTCAACATTTTCAACGATTTTTTCCTACACATATAACTGCCAGCCTTGGATCTTGAGATAGTCTCAACAATACAAAATACTACGCTGCCGAAAAATTGACAAACGGTGCCCAAGCTGGTGCCATCAAGCTCATGCACGATTCATATGCAAGCGTTGTATCGTCTACAGAAATCATCTCATCAAATTTTTTTACGGGCAGTTTGCTCCCTGCGTTTGCAATGTGGAACGTACATGAAACTCATAGATATGTATAATGTATAATCACACTATATACTACACGTGCAAACCGTCGTGTAGCAGGCAACCGATACCAACGCGTACACTGTTACTGAAGCGAAATGAAAATTTCTTACGAATCTTTTTTTTTTTATCAGTTATTGTTTATCTGGGATTGTCTCCAATTAATTGCGCCATTTTCTCTGCTTTTATAAAGTACAGCATATAAAAAAATATACCAATCTAGTGGTGTTAAAATGAATTAAAAAGTTACACTATCAGATATGACTAAATTATAATCGAAGTTATAATCGAAGGATACCACATTGTAAAAAAATATTGAAATGCATTATGAATTTTTAATTTCAAGTTTAAATCGCGTTATTTATCTCTAGTCATCTTTACTGTTTCTAATTTTACCTATATTTTTTTACACTTTTAATATATACTTTCAATTTGATGTTTTGCATAAATAATATGTGAAATAGGTAAATGAAATCATTAGCGCAAAATATAATTAACCACTTAAATAATTTTTAGACTCTTTTGTTTTTTAAATAGTGAATATTAATTTTCTATGCTTGAAAAAATGCACGATAGACAGCGTATAGTGTCTTCTTATGACGCGTGGATTGATTAAATATTAATTTAATAATAGGCATTAATTACGATAGATATACATTACTTATACGTCTTCATAATATCATTAGTTTATTTTATTTACATTACAGTCAGGGAAGTCCAAAGTCGAAACTAATTTAATGGGGAGTATAATGAAATGTAAATAGATGGATATTGTCTTTTACAAACTATTTGCGTTTTTAGAATCTGAGAAATCTGTTAAACTTGAAGAAGTTCAAATTGAAAATAAATTCATTTGTGTAAACAACATTTTAAAAAATTGACTGGTCTACAACATATAGATAAAATGAACATATTTTCGTCACTTTTTCCTATTGAATGTTGGTCCATTTTTAGGAAAATTTACCTGTGTTCAAAATTCAAAGAATTGTACAAAATGCAGATAAATTGGAATTTTGATTTTCAGCGTAAAAATAAAAATGGAACTATTGTTTGATAAAAAAATATGATATTAATCACATTAAAATGATAGATATACATAAAAAGACATCGATAAGCAAATTTTTCGATCCAATCTACGTATCCAGTAAACGTATTGTGCAAAGATGTACTATATCTATACATTCATATTTATTAACTCAACAGGAGTGGGAACTTTATAGCTAAGTATGCTTAAAGCAACGATTTTTATCTTCAGTCTTATTTCTCTAGTTACAGAAAGAACAAGAATTTAGTGGATGTTCAATTATTCACCGAATTAATTGCTTTTATTGGACATAAGGGATATTAACGTTGGAATCGATTGATTTGGATTTTCCATTGTACAAGAGGAATTTTGTTCTACGATATACGTTAGTATTAGTACTCAAATGTATTATATATTTTGTATACACAGCGGCTCGCGAAAGTGTTTCAGATCTTATTAATCCTGTAACGAGATATAATTAACGTAATTATATCGGTAAAATTTCAGACGTATCTGGAAATGTACATAGATATTAAGAGACATTCATTGTAAGACTACACTTCGTAGAAATCACCAAACAGTCAATTTGAACAGACAATTAGTATCAGTAGAGTTGTGCAAAAATTTGGAAATATATATTCTACATATTATTTTACAGAATATCTCGGAAAGTGTTAAACCTGAAGAAATTCAAATGAGAAGTTCATCCACATAGAGAACATTTAGAAAAATTAACTGGTCTACGATATATAGATAAAGTTACATATCGTCAGTTTTCGTTATTGAATGTTGTAACCCACTATAGTATAGTATGTAACACGTTATAGTACTCGAAACGGGTCGCATTTTCAAAATATCTTGTAATTCGAGACTGTCGGAATTCTCGACAATTACAAAATTATATTATAATATATCTTAATATATCATTATATAATTATATTAATTACAAAATTATATTATAACGCATCTTACATTTATATGTAGATTTACTCCAGATAGTTTATCACTTTTCATATATATGAGACAATTATTCATGTTTGCCAGAATATAAATTACATTGTATCTAATGTACTCTTCTTTCTGTTCAATAGATTGGCAGCAGAGATAAAAATCTTGGGTAGAAAAGGCAAATTTCAGGGTGAATTTTGAAATGGATTATAAGATGAAGGAGAATATAAGCTACATGCAGACCTCTTTACCTAATTACTCGTACGTCTTGAATTTGGAAAAAAATTTTGTTTATTGGGATACTCTAACGCCAATGAAAAATCATTTCCCATACTGTTTCGTATATTGTGCTATCTACGTCATTCTAGTTTTTACTGGGAAGTATTACTTATCAAATAAATCAAAGTTCGACTTGAGACGTTGGCTGGCTTTATGGAGTTCGATGCTTGCGATCTTCTCCATTCTTGGCTTTCTTCGAATGGGATCAGAAATGCATCACACTTTAAGCAATTATGGCTTTTACTATAGTGTTTGTGTCCCCAAGTAATTTCACTTTAGTACTTCATTCTTGATAATATTTTCAGTACTAGAATAATATCATATTACATATTATCATACATATTTCTAGAATATTAATTCACAGCAGAAACGTAATTACTTACTTTTCAGTTTTCTTATGCGAGACTCCGTTACAGCCTTTTGGACATTCTCGTTTACTTTGTCGAAAGTAGTAGAACTCGGTGATACACTCTTCATCGTGTTACGAAAGCAACCATTAATATTTCTACACTGGTACCACCATATAACGGTTCTTCTTTATACATGGTATTCGTATGGAGAAATTTCAGCGACTGGGAGATGGTTCACTACGATGAACTTCTTCGTTCACTCGTGGATGTACTCTTATTACGCTCTGAAAGCAATGGGATTCAGGCCACCAAAATGGATATCCATAATAATCACTACGCTACAATTGATACAAATGATTCTAGGTTGCGTTATAATTTCTGCGGCTTACTACTACATACAAACCAACGAATGTAACGTTACACTTAACAACATCAAACTTTCGATGCTGATGTACTTCAGCTATTTCATTCTATTCGCTAGATTCTTCCAGCAGGCTTATCTATCTAACAAACCTGGAATCAAAGCTAAAAAGGCATATACCAATGAAACGTCAAACAATGACAAAGTGAAGATAAAATGAAACACCAAAATTTTGGAAGACTTTTTGGTAGTTTTCAAAGACTTCCTTGAAGACATAGAGATACGATTAACTTTCTTAACTGAAAGAAGTAAAAGCTGTTTATGATAAACGAAATTGCATAATATTAGCGATAAGTATTAATTGCATACCTAATTTAATAATTAATTTTATGATTTTTTAGTAGTATTAGCGTTACATGTATTATCAATGAATTAACAAGGATCTCTTGGAAATTCGAAAAGACCTTTTCACGAATTTTTATAAAGTTTCTGACAAAAGATGTTCTATTTATAACTATATCATCGACTTTTTATCAGAAAAATTTCGAATTGTATCTTTTCTATAGCGATAAATATTAATTATTATTAATACTTCGCTAAAGATAAATTTAAAATTTCATGCGCAAATCCAAGATAATACATACGCTTGTTCGAACGAAAATTTCGAATGGCAGTGCTTGCGCATAAAAAATCCTCATTGTGTTCCATTTTGTACAATCTAATTGCCAAATTGTGTTACAGCGAATTGTAAGAGTTTGCGTTTGCATTATATCTTTTACATTATATTGAGACAAGATATTTACGCCGGATAACTACTGCTTTCATCTTGCAATTTAAGGAAAAAGAGATCAGTAGACTAAATTATCAGATATTGCGTATGTTCCTGTAGCACACCGGTTGAAAAATGCGAAGTTCGAGGATCATTGCTCCTACGTCGCCTTAGATTATACTTTTCATTCGTCCCTGTAAAGAAGATTGCCAACTCATAAGGGTATTTTGATTAATATTCAAATGTTAATATCTAATAAGCAAAATTCCAAATGTAATGATCTTTATCCTTTATTTTCGTCGTATTTTCGCTTGTAGAAATACATATCATTTAAATTTTAGTCTATTTTGATTTCGCCACCCTGTATATATCATTGTTCTTTCTCGGTGGAATCATGCATCCTAATCAATGCTTAACATGTAACGCGCGAAAATTTTTATAAATATATGAAATTTCATTAGCACTGTAATAAAACACTACTACCGCGATTAAAGAAAAATTTGAAACCTATCCGAAAATGTATTATTATAAATATAAATAAAAATAAATATAAATGAAATATGTGTTATTGTCAAATTTTGCACGATATACAAAGGTTGAACATTATACCTGTCTGCTCATTAAAATCCATAACAGCAATATCAAAAATCGCCTTATGGAATTTTCGAGTAGATAGGACTAATGTTTCCTCTAATCCTTTGCCTTTATAAATAATTAATAAATAATAGCACCTATAGTAGCAGCAACTCGGGGTGATCATGCGCATATGTGACGGGTGTTTTGTAGGTAATATGAAATGATTTTATACAAAAATTAACTTAAAAGAACATTATATCTTAATAATCTATATATATTTACATCTTTGAACATATCATTTTTTAATATTTTTTCTGTATTTTTTGCGACAATTTATAAAAAAAAAGCTAAGATGCATTCTTGGCTTGTCGGGACAAGTATCGCAATTATAAGTTGTTTCGTGTCTCTCTCCTGCTTTGTTTCGGTAAGAAAACATCTTACAATTCTTTTCTGTTCCTGCTAAAATTACATGGAGCTTTCCATTTAACCGAATTTCATCACAATTAGCGGTCCACGTCGTAGCTCGATCTTACGGTTGTTAAATATCTCCTCGTACACGACCCATAGTGGGCTGACTGGCAGGGAAGATGGAAGGAAAAGCTGTACCATGATAATGATAACAGGAATCTGTTGTCTTAAATGTATTATTACTATGACTATATTACTATTACTTTACATCTAGCTAATACGTAACAAATATCATATAATATATATAGCTTTTTACTATTGAAAACCTTTGTAGACTCTATGATTTTGCTTCTTCAATATAACATTGAAATGTTTCAATTATGAATAATATTTTGGATAAGATACTATTTACACATTATAGAGTGTTAACAGTTTAATATTTTAATGAATTAAAAAAAAGCTAAAGTTTACTTTCCGATATACGCGTCAAATATAAATTATTAAATATATGGGTACAGATTTGATTTGGAAGTTATATTTCTATTCAACTTTTTTGTTGGAGATAATAATACATATTTAATAATGGCTCATAATTGATATTTATTTGAACAAAATTTTTCTCTATCAAATACTTTAAATAATTGGTGAAAAACTATGAAAAGTAGTTTATTTTAGCCACTTTACATTGTAATTGTATTCAGTTTATTTTACATTGAATAATCTCAATTTAGTTTATTCTCTTTAGGTTCAAAACTTTCACCGAAGGATGGCGTTAACTTCTCGATCGCAGCATTCTCTAGTGTCTTTTTCTAAAAGCGACTTGTAAAGCACAATTTCCGAGATTCTTTTGTCAAGTTTTGTTGAATCCTAACCCGAACCCGAATCCGAACTCTAACCCTAACCCTAAACCTAAACCAAAACCTAAACCAAAACCTAAACCTAATCCTAATTCTTAACCCCCCCTCCCCTGAAATGTCCAGCCTATGTATATGACCGTATTTCAAACCAATATAGACAAATTCACATTATTTACATATATTTTAATAGAACTGCGCCTGCTTATCCTCAATAGCATAATCACCTTTTTGTCATACCTTCAATTATACCTTTTTCTAGTTAAAATTGTACATTTTTTGATTCAACCATACATAACATCACGCACAAATGTCTCTAATGCTTTGTAAATTATATACAATACATGTACAAGGTATATCGACCCAAGTGGCGTCTTATAATGGTCATTAGAGACATATGATTCCTACGAAAAAGAGTCATTGTCATATTTTTGGAAAAGAAAAAACAGAATGCAAATGTGCATAGTGCACACTGCGACAAAGACGAAAGAGCTATATGCCTATCATATAGATTTATTCTTTGCGAAGAATGCAAAATCTCAACAGCCTAAATATTTATGTTCTTATATTCGATAAAAGAATTTATAACATTATTTATCTTTTCATTTCATTCATTTCTTATGACAAATAGTCACCAAGGGACGTATTAAGATATGAAATTATGAGACAAGCTAGGATTAAATATATTGCCAGTTTCTCTATGGACGTTATTCTCTGTGGGCGTATATATATGTAGTGTATTTTCTCCTCTTTTTGTACTATCTTTTTTCTCATCAAGTAACAATGCTATTATAGCCGTTTCTTTAATAGTAAATTTCGATACTTTTGTAAAATGGGCAATAGTTGGATCTCGTATGTTGTCGACACACGGATAACTCAGTGTTGTTGTGCCGGTGCTAAGCTGTACATGAGCTATAATTGTGAATATGTTAATGCCCGTCAGACGTTGTACCGTTAAATAGCCGATATTTAATTCTGCATTGTATCGACAAAATCGTCTCCGCGCGTCTTGCGGATATGTTGATAACATATACATATAGAAATTAATATACAGTATAAATAATAGCCTTAAACATATAATTAGTGCTAACGATGGACTGAATATTATAGCTTATTAATATGGTGAATAATTGATTGTCACCTTCGTGGTTTTTGCAAAGTGTATGTTTTCAATAAATATCTTGTAACTTCTACATATGCAAACGTTTAATAATTACACAAAAATCGAGACCTAAGTGTTGCGATTGTGGAGGTGCAGAAACCATTCTATTTAAAACTCAGATCTTAGACATAGCGAACGTAATAAAGGACAACACGAGTAAGAAACGAAGAAAAATCGAGAGTCAAAGCGGTCAAGAAACATTTAAGGCTCGTAACAAGCTCGGATCTCAAAAATTAATATTTTCTATTTTTAATTTATGATCAATGAAACTTTTGCCGATATGTTTGTTACATTTTTCTGATTAAAACGAGACCAAACACGATATAATTTTGAGCACGTTTGCTTACTTGATAAACGATAATTAAATACATATCAATAAGTAAATGTAACTCAAATTATATCGTGTTTGGTCTCGTTTTAATCAGAAAGATCTTACAAATACGTTGGTAAAAGTTTACTTTAAAACTTGAAAAAAGTTGCAAATAAGAAGCTTTCGCCTTTGAACTAGTATCTAGATACATTGTCTCAGCGATGTCTGACACAGGATCATGTTACGCTACTTAATCTCGAACCTACGCCTTGTAGCGATGACGATTTGCGCTTTGTGCAATTATGCAAAGGATCTCCTTGTGTAGTTATCGAATGTTTCTACATTTTCAAATCCGTTTCAAATTTTAGCATCGTCACGATAGTCGTGTCTCGTTACAGTACTAATGAGATTTCAAAATATTTCGTATAATGAAACTACTATAAATACAAACATAAATATTGTATGCAATATAGGTAACACGATTTAAATAGCATTTCTGCAAAATCGTTCGTTCTATTGATATGGCATTCCTATTCGACTTTCGTCCTATTCGTGCTATTGCCAGACAGATAAGCCTTGTAAAAGTACGTAGCGAATAGAACGAAGTAACTGAAGTACATGAGCAAACCGCAAACGGCGTTAAAAGTCGTAGCGTGACATTCTTTCTCGCCATTTGTTACATAATAGTAAGCCGCGCAAGTTACAAAGAAACCTACAACCATTTGTACTAGCTGCATCGTAGTGATCATCATAGAGATGAATCTTGGTGGTTTGAATCCCATTGCCTTAAGAGCATAGTAAGAGTACATCCAGGAATGGACAAAGTAATTCATCACGATATACCACCTGGATGTTCCTGTGAGTAGCCCATAAGAATACCATGTGAAATAGATAACCGTTATATGATGATACCAATGTAGAAATATTAATGGCTGCTTTCGTAGCACAATGAAGACAGTATCGCCAAGTTCTACGATCTTCGACAAGGCGAACAAACTTGACCAGAAAGCACACACATGATCATGAGTATAGTAACTAAAAACATATAATGCGAAACATTAGAACAATAAACGTAAAATATTTTCAGAAAATTATTTCATGAATGAATAAACGAACGTAAGAAATCTTATTTGATTAACGCTTTTATAATGCGTGTGTTGTTCCAAATACGAAATTAGAAATATGGTTACTCGTTCATTGCGCAGAAATGAGATGGAAACTGCAGAAAAGAATCGAGATTTTTACAACGAACGAAGTTTCTAATTAACATTGCCTGACATTACAGGCTTAAACGATAACGATGTCGTTAAAAGACTTGGTATGAAATATGACTCGCTTCTAAGATATCAAAAAACGCTTTTAACAGAGGCATTTGATGATTCGAGAGTGCAACGAGCGAGTAACAACAGTTTAACTAACGATTGACTTTCAATGTACGATTCGATTTCAATACTTTAAGATAGAAATTACCTGTTCGAGCAAATACTATAGTAGAATCCGTGATAGTATAATATGTGAAGTAATTCTGGCATTGTTCTTATAGTTCCTATAATGGAGAATATCGCAAGCAATCCGCTCCATAATGCGAGTGACTTTCTCAGATCAAACTTTGGTCTATTTGACATATAAAGCTTCCCTGTGAAAATGACAACTAAATAAATGGCAGTATAGTAAAAGCACTTCCACCAATAATTCCTCATCCATATCAGAACGTCCCAGATAAAATCAGATGTTTCAAAGTCAAAGATTATCCAGTACTCAGGAACAGTGACATTCAAGAAATAATTCACTTCATTCATTTTGCAATATTTTATATATTACACTCGTTCACCTTAACAAAATCAAAGAAGATTATTGTCAGTTGTCTAGAAAGAAAAACAAACGGTTAAGGTCTTTTCCTAAATTCGAAGAATTGCAGACTTAACAGAACAAATTTATTAAGACAAAACACTACAGTCAATTAATTTCTCAGGGATAATTTTGAATTTTTCTAAATATAACAAATAGTATGTTGATATTTTTATTCTGAATAATCAGAGGTTCCATTCATCAAAATCAAAGATTAGAACAAATTAATTCGTTATAGAAAGTTAATAAGGTATCTATGTGGAAAAATTATTAGTATTAAAGAAACAAAATTTTAGAAAGCTAAGGAATATAAATAATATAATTAAATTTTGGGCTTCTACCAAATATTAAGAGCCAAACATACGTGAAATATCACGGTAGGAAATTTCTCATCATTATAATACTAATTATTTATATTAAAGGTATTATCAATTATAGTATTGCATATAATACTATATTATTAAAGTACAAATTAAATAATAATAAAAAAAATATATTAAAATCATCGAAATTGGGAAGGGGGTCACTTTCCTGCAGTTAAATCCTTATCTTATTTTTATTCAACATTTGAAAGAAGATACTTAATATAAAGTTAAAGAACGAAATAATGCACCGACACCAAGAAAAAAATAAAAAATACAAGTGATCGGTAAATTCGCAAGATTGTTTAAAAGTTAAAGATACCTCTAATATTACAAATAAGTTTTAAATTGTTCAGAAACAATAAATCTGTCCATAATTTTATCAATAATTCCACAAATCTTGATCAAAACTTTTTCATTTTATGTTTACCTAGACGAATCGTAAACTACAAATTAAATAGTAAAAAAAAGTTTACTTTGCTACAGAAGATACTGTGTTCACAATTTTGGAATCTAGATTAAATTTTTTGAAAAGTAAGATGTTCGGGTGTTGGTACTTACAGTTAGTTACACGATTATATCATTAAACACGGTTTTTGTTCTTCAGGCAATAATTCACTTTAGTGCTAAGTTTTCATACAGATTGTTCCTAAATTCGATGAAAATAATCGAGAAGCTCCATGCCAAGTTCTATATCTGCGAGCGCGCATAAGCAACTAATTGTGACTAGCAACAATTATGTGGTCAATTTCTAGTAGACTCACAGTATATACTATCCCACTCCCGACATCAAATTAATAAATACATATGAAACAGATGATGTGATTGCAGTACATTCAAGTTATTCGCCAGATCTTTCGCATATATCATCTACAATGTAGTATCTCCTAAAAATCACGAAGTTACACTTAAGTTAAGATACACTTAACAAGATTACATTGACCAGGGAAATCAACAATATTTGATTTTTTGATTTTTCCATACCGATTTTTCATCATGCAATCAATGATATCGATAGTGAAGCCAACTCTTAGAATTGAAATCGAATACATTTCTTGAAATATTTCGGGACTTATTATAAGTAGAAGAGCCATATCACTGAAGGAACCTTGAGCTATTAAAAGAAAAATATGCCTATACAAATAGATTAAAAAAAAGAAATGCAATTTCAACGATACCCATAATCTATAATTAGAAATTTATAACCTATTTTAATATATTATTAGTATAGCAATTAATGTAATATTACGGTTATTATATTATAATTATATATAATATATAATAATTAATAAAATTACATTATATGATATTGTTATATCATATAATTATATTATTATATTATATTATATAATATTATATTATGATATAATAGTACATAATCATCATATTATTTATATATAAAGTTGGTCAATAATACAGCTATAGTTATAAGATCGTAATTATGTATGCTATAAAACCAGTGTAAATGATATATATACTTGTAATCAAGTGATATGAAGTGTAATTAATTAAAGATATCATTAATTCTTCGAGTCAACGTCATCGAGACGCTGGTCTCCTTTTTTATCATCGAATTCAGAAATGTGAAAAGAAACGTTATAAACTTACAGGTTATATTAGAAATCATAAAACTTTTCGAAAATAAAATCAAAGCTCCAACGTCTTATTAGAATAATGATAATAATGTAATTGTAATATAAAAGAGGGTCATTCGGTTGATTTATGAGGTTCGCTCGCTGTTGAAATGGAAACGTTCGTAATTACGGATTAAGAGATGTCCATTTGATCGGAGATCAATATGCTATTGGGCCAAGTTAATTTTTGATAAATTAAAGCGCGACTCAGCGGATGAAAAAAAAATACAAACTCTCGTTACAAGTAATGGATAACTTAATGGATTTAATGGACCTGTATAACTGACACAAAATTGTGATAAAAGTGTGTTTAATGCTCATGAGAGCTTGAAAAAGGTTTGTTTTGAAAAAAAATGTCCAGGAGAAGTTCCATTTCTGAAGAAGAGAAAGGGTTTAAGATATCCAAAGATCGAATCGCCATAATGCTTAATCGAAATGCTACAGTCGATTGTAATAGATTGAAACTACTTTCAGGTTACCGAGCCGAAAGTTTTTAAATCTGTGAATAACGCTAAACTTTCCATAATACAGAAGTTCGATTCTAAAGCATAATTCGCAGCATCTACATAACATAATTCAATTAAATAATATAAAACAAAAAATTTTGTGCTTCTGTTATTTCCTTCCATCCTATAAATCATTCTGAAATCTCATTAGCTCTATAACGAAACACAGCTATTGTAATCATATTTGAAACGAATCTGAAAAATAAAATATATATATATATACATTGTACGTTGGGATACGAATGTTAATAACTTCATCCGAGATTATTAATGTTAATCGCTTCGTTGCGAGTATAGAAAAATATAGAACTCGGTAGAAATGGCAAAAGTCGTCGAATTGATGTCAAGCAACATCTGCACGAGAATAAAAACTTAATACCGAGAAGAATGTCACCTTGTGTTCTAGAAAAAAGAACCATATTAAAAAAATTCTAACATTTAAATATTGTTATGAAATTTATAAAAATAGATTGTATGCGTTAGACGAAACTTCTTGAAAATTTGTTACACCGTGATGAAACACTGGTAATTCTAATAATGAAATTTGCATTCTCTTCCAAAACATATATAAAAATTATAAAACTGTATTTCTTTGCATTTGTGCATATGGATTATGTATATTACAAACGCACGTTTGATAAAAAATTAGAATAAATTAACAGTGATCTTGAACTTTCCAATATGTGGGTCAATATATATATATACGTCTCTTAACTGATCTTAATATGTATTGCAACTTATTAATATAGTCATGCAATGTTCGCATGCAATATTTTTAACTGCAATCTTTGTATATGGTGACGCAGAAAATGTAGCAAATATGTGATCAAGCATATTTTGTGCTGTAATAGTTCTTCATTTATTTTTAAAGAAACAGGTTTAGCTTCGACAAAAGCACTAATACGCTTGTATTATAGATCATCAAACTTGTTCGAACAGCTTACACTGATTTGTTAGTTACTTTGATAGTCGCGTTGACAAAACGTTCTAACACCATCAACTGACGTTTTGTGAATAATAAACATTAAATATCTCTATAACCTGAAATTTAATGAATTCAGACCTGATAAGTGAGCTGACATAAAGGTTGAAAACAGCATGACCCATTCGTTTCTTACGAAATTCTTGACTTATGTAATGTATAGTATCACAGAATAAACTGTAACTCGAAAACAAGGTTATGTCATCCATTTATATAAACTTTTTCTTCTTTTTTATTACGTTAAATCTGTACTTCTCACAAGTTCTAGTTCAATATATATATTATAATAATATAATAATTATATTGGTAAAATTTGAAACGAATCTGATATATACAAGCAATATATATAATATGTATTATATGGTTATAATATTAGATATTGATGAAAGCCATGATTCATATTAATCGATATGAATTGCAGTACGATCGACCATCTGATTTAAATGTGTCTGCTCGATATCGAAACCTTAGAGTGACCGAAGTATGTGTTTCAATTGTCGAAAGTGTTGTTTAATTTTATACGATAAGACGACGCCATAAAAAAATAAACCGACAAGAAAAATCAGAGAAAGAAACTTACTCGAGAAGGGAATTGGTTCGTATCTTCGATTATCTTTCGTTAATAAAAATTCACTGACCGATAACGCATTATCACTACATGTGTAGACTGCGGAAGTTCTTATATTTGTTTCTATGCTATCTTGAAGTGCAAAAATGCATACTATGCAGATAATATGCAAAATTATAAAAGATATTCAAAGCACAATACTTATTGTAATATTCATTGGATGATAAATTATTTTTTGACCTTTATACTTTTAGATCTTGTTTCAATGGATATCGGATAGCACCGTTGCCGTGTTATTTTGTCACTTTTAAAACAATTTGTCTAATGTTTCCCGTCAAATTGCAAAGTGTATAAGAGATATAAAAGAAATTTTCTACTTTCAATTTGTTTAATTAGGTTCATAAAAATATGAATTTGCACAAAAATCCTCAGTCTAATGATAAAATATCCAAAATAATCGCTATGATATTTAGTGGCTGAATATATACAACATCTATTTACTAATGCGACGTTCTGTTGTAGTGTTCTGTCATTCTAGACACACAATTACAGGTTTCAGATACTTTTATATATCAAAAGATTTTAGTTCTTTTCACCTATATAATGATTACGTCGGAAAAAGATTGGTTTATTCGAAATAGCAAATACACTGATTCTCGTTTTTTCTTGTTTATCTTTCTTTTCAAGTTTTAAAAGTCACAGATATTAAATCTCATACATCAATCAATATGTCGTTTACTTTCTATGGGAAAGTATTAAACTATACCTATGTCGTAAAACGACTAATTTGAAAGATACTTTTACTTTAAAGCGAAACATAATATCGCTGTATTGTATTTACCACATAATAATACAGAATACTCATAATAAGCAGGAAAAGGTGAAGGAAAATATGGCACTTGATTATGTTATTTACCGAATATCCAACTGGACAAATTATAAACTACAAATTAAACAATAAAAGAAAACTTGGTTATATAAATTAGATCTGTAGCCTGTTAATACGAGATTTGAAAGCATTAATTAAAATCATAAATTTTGGTATTATCTATCTTTCTTGACTCAATATGACTATATTTTGTATATTATTCTCATTTCAATAAAAATCATACAATATTCGCATGTCTATACACTGAAAAAAAATTAGTCGAACATATTGCATTTAACAGATCTAGCACGTTTAAAACGTTGAATTATGATGTTCATAAACCAACCTCGTTTTGCATAATTTTTAAAATAATAAGATAATTTTTTTTAAGATAATTTTTAAAAGATAAGTCAGATGATACGTATATCATGTAGTCATGTAATCTGCCAGAAAATTGATCATCTTTCCAATTCCTCGCTTCCCACTTCGTGGCTTCCAATATGGAAGATCCTTGTAAATTAGATTCTAATAAAACTTGTTGTTTTGTCATCGGGCCCTTGCACTCGATAATGGACATTTGCAATTTGTTCTTGATATAAACTTTCGATCTAACGGTCTACCTACTGTATGGATTTAAAGTAAATTTTGCGCACTAGATATTTCTGGTGACGTTATCTAACAATCATAGATTATTGAATACTTTCGACATCAGTTACGACGCTATGAAATCAACAGTACGTCATACCATTTTGTTGAGGTTATTCGCCGGATGTGATTTTAGTAGAAATGCCTGGGTAAAGTGTAAGGTAGAAAAATATATTTAAAATATATTGAAATGTAAATACAAGTTGTAATACTATTGAGCTGGTCCAAATCCGCACGCTGGTAATATTGCGTTATGACTGAAAACCCTGAAGCCATCGTTGCCTTCTACAATGTATGGTTTGTCCTCGACCGTATCCTTACTTTATATGCTGTCGATGACTTCAGTGCTTGACAAAGTTAAAAAACCAGATGTAGAGTTTTCTTAGAAGTGGTAACCACTTCAACACATTTAAAGAAATGAACATAATCTTTTAAAAAACACTACAACAGATAGATCGGATTTACCTCGCATAACAGAAAACTCGGGAAATACGGAAAAATCGATTAGCATTCATAAATCGAACCAGAATCATCCTGCTTGCTTTCCCGATTGAACTATCCAAAACGTTGACCG
Source organism: Bombus haemorrhoidalis (assembly GCA_014825975.1). Taxonomy (NCBI): domain Eukaryota; kingdom Metazoa; phylum Arthropoda; class Insecta; order Hymenoptera; family Apidae; genus Bombus; species Bombus haemorrhoidalis. The sequence goes on from CM026176.1 coordinate 6,233,400, forward strand.
ATAGTTTCTTAACATTTTATATTATTTATATTAACAAACATTTTAACAATATGATACTCTACTTACGTTTAATTAACTATTTAATCGATCGATGGCTTGCTTAAATTTTTTCACAATATCTGACTATTTGACCTCTTTGTAGTCTTCGTGTTAAAATTTCGGAAGGAGATAAGATTATGATAAAGTTCAAAGAATCATGGATAATACGGAATTTCGGTTAAAGAGGATAACGTACACCATCATCATTGCACTGAACACCTTGTATATTAACAAACAGCTTTAAAATATCATGATACTGCAAACTGCAGTGCTATAAAATTAACGATACAGTCATAAAATTATACGCAAAAAGGACGGCTATGGTTACATAATACGCTGATGTATATCCGGGAAGCATATAACTATTCATCGTAAAATTAATGAGAAATTAATTTATTCTAAATTAAACTTTGTACGACAGGAAATATAGACAACAAAGGTCACTAAAATATATTATCCTTTATGTTGATGATTTACGTTGACTATTTAGTTGTCTTCTTACACAAGATCGAACAGACACAGATTCTCACCTTACAAGAAACGTTAACACAAAACCAATACCTAAAATATAAATACCAGGGAGAAAGCTTCGAGAAAGAACTTAAGGTTCAACACGCTCACACTTACGTTTAAAGACTCTCGCTTACGTTTAAACTAAACTTTCATATTAAATACTAAATAAATAAACATATAACCACAAGCATACTAGAAATCTTTGATCTCCTTGTATCTTGAGCGTTAATATCGTTCAAGATTCACAACCCTGACCGAAGAACTGTAATTCAATCGTTGAGGAACTGTTTATGTTTATGAACTAATCATTATGCCTATTGCCATCTAAGTCGCGTCTAGCGTTTGTCTAAGGTCTTTGTAATGAACATGGAGAGGTTTAAAATATCATTAGTATATCTATTATACTTTGTATCTAATAGGCTAGATAATATTTTCTTTGATTCTCTACTCTCATTTCATTTCAAATTTTAATAAATTTACTTTATACTCTGCTTTACTTTATTAAGTGACTACATTACTAAACTGCTAAGCTTGGATAAAAGAAATTAATAAAGAATATATTTATAACCAAATAGGTTAAGATTCAATGCAAATAATATTTACTTCAATGAATAATAGTGAATTCTAGCAAGTGAAGTATTAATAGAAATATCTTCAGACGATTCTTTCATCAAAACACCTTTAGAAACACAAAGAAACATCAAAGCTTGTTTTGATTCTGATATCTGCCTATTGCGAAGTGTAATCTTACACGTGAAATTTGATACATCGAACGGACAAAGTTAGACTTCAATACTTTGACATTTCAGGTTTCAAATTTTACTAAAATTATACTAGATATGGAACTCGAGTGATAAAGTTTCACCGTATTATGGCAAAACAGATGATAAAATTATATATCAATTTTCATAGTAACGAAGTTGGAGATATCAGACTTCTTTACTACAAAAGATTATTATACATTATATATAATGAATTTATTTTGTGATTTTTAATCATAGATGCATATACTAATTATTCATATTAATTTATTCATATCAATTCTTATATTGTAATATTATGTCAACATTACATTTATGTCAACAATTATGTGTATATATATATATATATATATATATATATATATATATATATATGTATTAGTTATTAATACATTATTAACATTTAAAAACACGATGTGCAGGAAAACCTATCCTGAACTAGTAAATAAAACATAAACAAAGCAAGACATAAAAAAGATACTACTTGCGGTCATAATCAATAACCGTGGCCACTATGCTCGTGAATTTGCCGAATGCCCAGCCGCACAAATTGTAAAGTACAAATTAAATAATAAAAAAAAAAACAAAAACTATGCTCGTCAAAAATGTTATGTATTACAGTCAGTGACCCGTGTCGATTCGGACTTTTCATTTGTATGACTAGAGAAATAAAAATGCACGCAACTTTCTGCGACATGATTGAGTGACCAAAGGAATAAAAATGCATACGACTCACAATTAGATTGCGAAGGACAAAATGGACTATATGAATTTGTTGGATGCGTGACTATCAAGGGGCCGTTCCTTCTAGATATGATATCAACTGTTATGTCATACCTGACAGTCAGATCACAACCTTTAAACCTCGTGAGACGGACACGAGCCATACTCAATGAATCCATTATAAATCCATGACCGTTGATCTTCGTAAGACAGAGGAGAACCGTACACTACAACTGATTGTTGGTATCTGATCTGTGAATCTGCTTACACAAATCTGCCTACATAAATTTGCCCCGTCATATTCGGTGATCATACCATCACCTGAGAGTGTTGCAAAGCGGGGGAATAATCGTACTCCTGATGACTGCATCTTGGCGCCTTTGCCCTTCGTATGTGGCGATCAGACACACAACCTTTGGTTTACACTCCTTGTCAAAAAGATAGCCCAGGTCAGCTATCTTTAATTTCTCAATGACGCGTATAAAGTTTTTCGTCTGTATCGTATGATATTGAAACACGCGACTGAAAATAAATCACAATGCTGTAGATGTTTGTATACAACTAAAAAAAACTATTCTAAGCTAAGGTCGAAATAATAGCACACTCTGTTAATATGTTTAGAGATTGCTCAGTAGTTCATGATCTATCAACGAGTAAAGATTACAGTACAATATTATATAAATTTGTAAGTATGTAGGATGCGGAAAAAAATTTAACGAGTCGAATTCTTGAACTAAAAGAGTAATAGTTATCAGTAGCAAAAATATCGAAAGTAATAAGAAGAAGTCATAAAGTAATAGACAATTTCTTAAAAAATGTTGAAGATTATAGCAAAAAGAAAAGTACTGGTCGGCCGTCATCGTTATCCGATCGTGATAAGCGAGCAATTTCCAACTCGCAGTTAACAACGAAGCAAATAATGGAAAAATCTAGTGTTAGTGCCAGTGTTTCGAGTGTTCATCGAGTTCTACTATCCTGCAAAGATATTAAGAAGCTAAAATTGAAAAAGAAACCTTCATTAACAACAAAGTAGAACGTTTACGCTTTGCAAAAGAAAGAGTGCATTGGAAAAACAAATGGAGAAGGGTACTATTATCAGACGAAAAAGATTTAACTTGGATGATCCTGATGGGTCTCAATATTATTTTCATGACATAAGAAAAGAGAATGTCAACAATTCGACGAAAAATGGGGGGAGGCATCGTGATGGTTTGGGCCGGCATCGGTTATTTCGGCAAGACAAGTATCAAGTTCATCAGTGGGAGAATGAATAGTGTCCGATACATAAATTTAATCAAAGAACAAATAAATAATCATGCAAAACGCATTTCTGGACCTGATTACATCTTTCAGCAAGATAATGCATCTATACACACATCAAAAGTGGTCCAATCATATTTTAATGAAAATAATATATCTATTTTGCCGTGGCCTGCACGCTCCCGGATCTTAATATTATTGAAAATTGCTGGACAGAACTTGTTCATGGCGTTACGGATACGTTAAGTCAAAATTATATCCAGAAATCAGGTAAATCGATACCAATCATATAATAAAAGTAATATAAAATAAAGGGGGATGCACCCATTATTAAATAAGTATATATGTTTGATAGGTAATTATTGTCAGTTACAATTTATATTGATTATTATTTTCTTATTGTACATATACTATCATTTCGTTCTTTTCGTTCTTAAAACAAAACAATTTTTTTTTTATTACACACTAAACCTCATAATATTTTTAATTATTTTCAACGAACCGCATATTCTGAGCTCATAATGTTTTGATGTTATACGTTACTAACGAAAAACTTTACACGCGTCATTGAGAAATTAAAGATAGCTCACCTGGACTATTTCTTTGATAAGGAGTGTACGTCAAACGGAAAACAATATCTTTTGAGAATTGATTCTTCACATCTGAGTGTCTTCTTTTTTTTTTATTCTTTAAATCGTGTATGACGTCCAGACCATGATCTTTAATTCTTGTAAGACAGAAAACAACAGCTATCGACAACCGAGTGCATCTGCCCCGCAATTGTTTGCTCAAGATAGGATTGAATGTTAAAATTGAAAGATTGTTTTTCTTACCGAGCGCTTTATGATACTTGGGCATTCAAGAATTTTTTGGCCTAGATCCCTCTGAGAGCCAATTCAGCAGTGTCATAAATCCTTACCCAATGGTCTCGAACAATTACTATATAAATTGGAACTCTAAAATACGAATTGAAGATGTAGGAATTGAGAACCTAATGATTTGTGAACAACGTAAAACATGTGTAAAGTATATTTCATTATTGAATCTTTAAAAGAATCTTATTTTAAAAGAAGTTGCTAGTGTTGAGGTGGCCACCACTTCTAAGAAAACTCTCCATCTGGTCTTTTTAGTTTTCTCAAGCATTGAAGCCATCGACAGTATGTAGATAATAGACTAGGATGAAGGCAAACTATAGACAGTAAACAGGCGACGATGGCTTCGGAACTTTCAGTCATAGCGTGCGGATCAGGACCAGCTCAAATTATATTCCTACTTGTACTTACACTTCTGTATTAAAATATATTTTCTAGTTTACAATTTATCCACCCGTTCTTCTGTTCATACATCTAATAACCTCAACAGCTAGTAGTTTACTTAAAGCACAAATAATAAATTAAATTATACTGCAATATACAAAAATACATTCTTGAATTTCAAGATAGGTTTTATTCTCTTGTGAGACTTGTGATTTAAAATGTTTCAAAAAAGATGTATAAGAAGAAACAAAAATAAAAGTCGTGTCCGTTTATATCACAATTAGTGGACACACTGACTCTAATATTATGTATGTTTATTGTAATTAAATTTAATGAGAGACTCGTAAAAAAAGATATTGAAAACGATAAAACGCAGCAAACACTGATTCTACCGACCACATTGCGCGTGGTCATAGAAATTCTCCAAAAGAAAAGTTTTTAAAGGGTAGGGATTTTCTCCATCAAGTGTTCGTTGAAGAAAACGTTGTTTTTCCATATTAAATTAGTATTAAACAATGACAAAAGAAATGGTTTCTTTAACCTAGCTTCATCTTCGTATTCTTATCGCATACTTTGTCTTATTACGTATTAGTAACGTTAATTATTCGTTAAAAAAGCAGATATCGATTAAATACTTGAATAAATGTTAGCAATGATTCATAAGAGATAAACTTATAAATACGCTTGCCTTTATTAAAATAATCCAAATCATCACGGCAAGTTATCGGATTCATCATCGATCACAGCGCCCTTTCGAATTTCGTAACGTTCACTAATCCACTCTAATGCATCCAAGTTTTTTTCACAATGGACCAATAATATGTACAACAGAAGACGAAAGCTTTAAAATAAATGTATAAAAAGAATAAATTATATAAAAATAAAACAATGATCAAAATCAAATTGCATTTTGGAAGCTCATTATATGAACTACCGTCAAATGTCACGACCAAAAATTCGGGCAAAGAAAAAGAGATGATTAGATAATAGATTAGAATAGATTAGAATGCTAAAAATGATTAAATATGAACGTACATACGTTAAGTAAACGAAGTTAAGCGTGAAAGAATATACGATGTATTGGAAGAATCGATACCTGATGCAGAGTAACATTAAAAACATCTCATCGGTTTGATTTTCGACATATAACTGCTGCGTAGCTTACCCTCTGAATTTCAATGGAAGAGGTGGGGCGTGAGGTAAGTCAATTGTGTACAAATAGGAGTCGTAAGATTCCTGCAAAGGGTACTTTCAATAATAAGGTGAACGAATATATTATATCCCAAACAAAGAAATACATAATAGGTTAAACTGTAACATAAGTATGCGTCTATGCATGTGAAAAGTAAACGCACGTGTGATAATGTCTATTTTGGACAAAGAAAATTTAAGGATTTGAAACGTAATTACCTGCACTAATTACATATTAGCAATTTAATATGTGTCATATTTAATTTAATTAAAAGTAATTGATTAATAAATAGGAAGCATAAAGATGACTATTTTTACGATATTTTATATATGTATAATCTTCATATCTATTACAAGTTCATATAAACAGGGTGCTTGGCTACAGATTTTTTATAATTTAAGGACTGATTCTTGATGCCGAAATAAGACGAAAATCAAGAATAAAGAAATTGCGTTTTCGACTTTGCTTTTTAGTTATTGACAATTAAAAATCGGACAAAATATCCCTGACGCGAGCAAATCTCTTTACACGAAAGAAAGGCTATAGCCGCCTAAGCAAAGGAGTGCACAGTAATTGTTAATCCGAACGACATATGGGCGGTTGCTTACTTCGTACAAGTCGTAGAGAAGAAAACTATGATATTCAGAGACGTAAATTTCTCATCACAAAATGTCAAATTAATATTCTATATTATTGTATATATCTGTATGTTCATGCTACATATATAAATTTACTGTACCAGTAATAAATTCTCTTGCATAACAAGAGTAAATTCAGTAATAAAACATGTTATATAAATTTTATAAGTTATATGTCAACTATTTCAACTACCTCAGTTAAAGAAATTATTATAAATGAGTTTATAACCTACACCCTGTAATTTATCATTTCATTAATATTTATTTATATTAAGCAGTAATTACTACTTATTAAGTAGTAATTATTTATATTATGTTATAATTAATAATAGCATATTGTGAGTTACATAACAAATGCAAAATATACAGTAGCATACAGTAAATGATTAACTTATATTTAAACATTTGAAGGTTATAAGATATTATTTAGCAACTGATAAACTTAGATTAGATAAATATCTATTTTCTATTTAAAAATTTTAGCTATCAAATTATTTTTATAATGTAATGTATCTTCCAATACGTATCTTTCAATTATAGATTAAACGTGTTACATTTAGTAATTAGTACTTGGGTATAGTAACATATTATATTATATTATATAGTAGATAGTATATAACATATTATATATTACATTATAGTAGTAATTTGTACTATCGGATGAATTTTTTATTATCTTATGAAATGAATCAAAACAGAATAAAATAAATCCAAGTTACAAGAATAATATGAGACAATTTACACTTTAAAAAACGCTTGAGGGTCAATGTTGCAAAAAGTTCATTGTAAACGTCACTTATGCAAACGATTATTCATCTATAGGTAGAGACATTATTTTTATGCTAAACGTTCTTATTCGTCCGTGTTAGTTCATATTCATAGATATAGTGCGATTATAATTTATATAATGTTTTGCAAAGAAAATTATAGCTTGATTCTTTACATAATCGGCGAATCAAGATTTAGAAGTAAAGAAGTAATTTAAATAATTCGGAATATATCAACAGGAGACGAGAAATTTAAAGTTAAAAACGGTCCTATAGTGAAACGAGAAATTTTAAGGTTAGGAAATAACAAAATAAAAATACGCAGAAATGAATACCGAAGAAAATTGGCGAAGTTATACTGATAAAACATACGTGAAAATTAAACCTACGAAACAATTGGATAGTCATACTAATAAAATTCAAGATATGAAAGCCCAATTAAACGTTGGGGAATATCAGCATAGAAAACCAGGTAATTTTGTTTGAACCGTCATCTGTTTGGTAAATTGTTTATTAACATGAAATTATAAATTTTTCCTAATAATGTACAAAGTGTTATAAAATGATCTAATGATGGATCTAAGACTTTAAGAGCTTATGGTGCTCACTAATAGGAATGAAAATGTTTAAGAAATATAGGTTCTAAAAGCAATCTTTTCTTTTTTTGTAAATTTTTGTATTGTAAATATTTTTCATTGTCATTACAGGTGTGTCTCTTACACAATTTCTACGAACAGAATTAACAAGAGGCTATCAGTTAGAGAATGATGAAGAAAGTTTCTCTGCAAGAAGAGAAAAACTTTATTCATTTATGAAAATTCCAAAAGAAGTTGAAAAATTTATGGCCTATGGATTTTTACAAGTACGCATATATGGAATGTTTTTTAATAAGTATTAAATAAGTTTAATATGCAGTTTGTAAAAGTAATCTAATTATTTTCTATAGTATTTCACATAATCTTAACATTTTCATGAATTTAAGATTAATGTTTTCTATGTCAGATATATGTGTGCATGTTAAAGATAAGTGTATAATAGAACAATTTTCTGTTGTAGTGTGCGGATTCTTTTCTATTTGTTTATACATTTTTACCACTAAGATTCATGATGGCACTATGGACAATGGTTACAAGACCCCTATGGCATTGTCTCGGGTAAATTTATATTTATATTGGTTAACATGTTCAAGATTGACAATGTTATATATATGCAATAGAATATCTAAACAAAAACATTGTCATATATACATCTAAGGAAGATATTAATATCCACAGATATCAGGAAAATAAAGTCATATGAAAGTGTGTAGAAAAACAAAATTGATATTGATTGAAAGTTAAAGTAATATACAAGGTGGCTCAGCTAAATGGGATCACCTAAATATCTGCCTTATTTATTATGCTCATATAGCCTGGGTCAATTGCTAAGTATCACTTTTTATAGATTTATACAAATAATGAATCATAAAAGGGACAAAAGCTATTCATAAATACTCCCAAATATTCATTTATACCACATTAAAATTTGATTACACATATTCTATTCTATATAAAATAAATTTATGGTCTAGAAAGAAGAGGAATTTAAGAGTTGGAGAACGATACCTAAGACCAGCAGAAATGTGTGACCTTTTAAAAGGAATCGTGGTGATCAGCTGTTGGGCAGCTACATGGAAGGTTGACACTTCGATGATGTACCATTTGGTGAAAAGTCAGTCTGTGATAAAACTCTACATATTTTATAATATGTTGGAAGTCGGTGATAAATTATTCAGTGCTTTTGGGCAAGATATAATAGATGCCCTTTTCTGGACAGCTACAGAGCCTAGATCGAAGTCACAAGCAAGATCTCAACATTTGGGCATCCTACCTCATCTATTGTTTGCTTTTACCTATGTTTGTATCCTTTCTATAAACACTGGGTGTAGGAGAGAATTTTGTACTACACTTAATATTACTTTGGAAGATTTATTAGAATCTATGAGGATTTGATTTAGGTTTATTACTGGAGATATTTTTTCTATATTTTATATGTTTTCTATATTTTAATGGATGTTTAAATTAAAGCACTATTGCAACTACAGTATTGGAAATATTAATTGTATCACTCAAATTTTTTAAAACCTTTTAATCTTAAAAATATCAAAATTATAATTACAATTCACATCGAACTTTATAGTGCATTACTATCACTAAAAATTGAAAATATTTCAGTTATATTATATGGAGTGCATTGATGTGAGATATAAATGATTTTAATATTTTCCTATGCAATATTTACTTTCATAGTATTACACAGTATTTTGGTACTTTTCCAAGCCACGACTTTGAATGTTGCTATAAACAGTAGCAACAAAGCTCTGCTCACTATAATGATGTCTAATAATGTAAGTCATTACTAATATGTTACTCTTCATAGAGCATTTTTAAATGAATTGAATAAAAAAAGTTATTTGTATAAAAATAATGAGAAAGATCAAGAAACACACATTCTACAGTGGAACATAATAATGCTATTGCGTGAACTTCTATTTCAGTTTGTAGAATTGAAAGGTTCTGTGTTTAAGAAATTTGACAAGAACAATCTCTTTCAACTATCTTGTGCAGACGTAAGGGAACGTTTTCATTTAATGATGCTTCTTCTTGCTGTAAATCTTCAAACAATGAAGGAATATGCATGGAAAGCTGAACGACTCGCAGTGCTTCTTCCAGATTGTATAATGTTGCTCTCTGCTGAAGTCCTCGTAGATTGGGTAAATAGATTATCATAGTTTTCAAAGATAACCATCAGAGAGAGACTTGTCTTTTGAAGGCATTTATCAAATTACTTTCTACAATAGGTTAAACACGCCTTTATAACTCGTTTCAATGAACTTCATTCAACAGTATACAGAGATTATACTATTAAAGTAGCCTATGATATGGCTCAAACTCGGCAGGAGAGCGCCTTCTCTGATCCATCAGATGTCGTAGCCCGTAGGATGGGTTTTATTCCTCTTCCTTTAGGAGTTGCAATAGGAAGAGTTCTTTGTACGACTATTACACCACCTGTTCAACCAGCCAATATAATTTTGTTGCTTCTAGCCTATTTTATTCTGGTGACATTTAAGATCTTAAATAGCTTGATAATTCTTGGCAAAGCGTGTGATATAATCTTGTCACATTCCAAAAAGTCGGACAATAAAGTGACATATAATTGTATGGAATAGTATTTGAATATGAGTAAATCAAAAAATTTAGAACAAAATTGTAATTATGTTTTTATAACATTTTGTTCCTCTTCTTACTTGGGTCTGGTAATTGATAATTATTGGACTATAAATTCAATTAAAGACTCGAGTGTTTTACAGAAAAAGATTTGGATATTATTATGTATATAAAAGATGTAGAAAGAAATAGTTCACATTTATACTTATATGAAATATTTATATTTATTGAACCAGTGGTATTTTTTAATATATTAGATATATATTAGACGTACTTTTTTTTCATTAAGTAACGTCTTATGAATATTCCATTGGTTTTGCTCCACAGACAGAACTTTTAGCTAAGTTTTTACCTGTGCATCTCCGTTTAAATTTCTTCTTCATTTTATATAATGCAGGGGATAATTTATTTTCTTCATGCTTTGGAAATGTGATATTGTACACTGGTATGTTGCTGCGTTGTTTATCTCTAGTCACAGGTGATCGCAAAATATATAGATAGTTATTAGGACCCAAGAATGTTCTGAGTGTGGTAACTTTCTGAAAATACATATACAATATTCATAGAAATTAATTGATTTTAATTTTAACATATTTTAGAAAATTTATTTTAGAAAAAGTCTCTGGGTTATCATTGTAATATTTTGAAATACATGTTCTTTTATGTAATTTGAAATATTTTATGTTTAATGCTACATTTTATATAATCAATTTGTATTAAAAAGAGCAACACAATCAATTCTGACTTCATTGTGATTTTCAATTTAAGATTAATAAACATAAATAAGAAAATATTTGTATGTAACTTATTTATTGATATATTTATAATAAGTAATAACAATAATTTTAAGGAAATTTATATAAATTTAGTTATTTACTATAATAAAACTCTCCCTCATCTTTTTTAATAATAATATTAATCCACCATTATTTACCATTATTTAAAAGTATAGTTAAAGTAGATTTAACAATGATTCACTTTTGTAAATAGGGCATAAGAACTATAACTTACTCTACCATACAACTCAAATTCTTTTAAACGATCCTGCATCTCTGTCACCCATGATAACAAGTTCTTTTCAAAACTTTCATGCTTATATAGACATTGTATATTATTTTTTAATCTTTCAATAATCATTTTAAGTACTATGACCATATTAGCATACTCAGAGGATGCTAGAATTATATCTTTCTCTGAAAGTGGAAGGTGCATTTCTCACAAGTTCTCATTAACCGTCTTCAAAATATTAAGTGATTTGATATCTAAAATAAGTAATATTTTAAATAAAATATCTTGTAATTTTAATGTATGAAATTGTAACTTAGTTTCGAATTAGAAACTATATAGTTCTTGAGGTAAAAGTTTCTGATACTGAAATAAATTCAAAAAAATATTCCATCTATTTATAGATTAAGGTTTATATAATGAAATTTATTTCAAATATAGTTCAATTTTATAAGAGACAAAATAATTTAATTTAAATTAATCTAAAATAATTTTGCTCCTATATTCTTATTTGGAAAATATTCAGCACTTAGTTTTGAAGTAATATTTAATAAAAAAACATAAAAATCTATATATTTAATCACTATATAATAGTAGTAGTAGTAATAGTAGTAATAATGAATCATACTATATTAATTTTGTATTATATTTATTACCTTACCTTTACGAAATTAATATGTTTATATATAAATCTTACTATTTTCAATTTTTAAAGATGTATATTTATGTATTCAAAATGACTAATAAAATAAATAAATAACATTTTTGCTGTAAACAAACTGAATTTAGTTACACATTAAATAAAAATATGATATTTATAAACATTAAATTTTCACATTTACTACAACAAAATTGATATAACAAAATCTAACGTTTCACATATTACAATTTAATATACAATTTATAAATATCTGTTAGTATTATAAGTTTGCATTATAACATAATCGTAGAATTGTTGCCTTAGTTACCGACTTGAAGTAAAAGTATGTATGTGTGTATAATTTCATTACTTATCAGTGCAGTAGATAAGGTGTACGAAATTTTCCCTTGAATCGAATGTTCAAGACATTGACCTTATGCACCATATTTATCAATTAAATTAATAACGAAATTATACACCTATGTGTATTTTAATTTATTCTACGAAAGTATTTTTATTTTAACAAAAGTATGTCTAAAAGAATGGAGTAATGAAATTAAAGAATTAATTAATAATCTTTTAGATGATTATTAAGAAAAATATTTATTTTTATCTTCTTTTTATTTCTTACTAGAAGTAGTATAACGTTTAATATTTTTGAAAAATCAATAAAACGCTGTCTAATAATAGATGTTTAATTAAATATATTCTAATATTTTCTGTAAATATGATAATATTCATAATATTATTTATTCATACTATTCACGATTTAATATTAACAAAATAAATCAACAAAAAGCAAGTTAAGTATAATTTTCATTAATGTATTTTGTTAATAATAAAACATGAATAATAAAAATAGATAATATTATAAATAATAATAGAAATATAAATAATGTTATTGTAGTATAAGTCTTACAGAAAAATATTCTCATTTTATCTTCCCTCTTCTTTTATTTATTACACAATCTTATTTTGCCATTTACAAGATTATGTACGTATAAATGTTTGACTTCTGATAAATCCTATTTCAACATTATTCTTAACCCAAACAATATTATAACATTTTTATCATATGGCCATCGTATTAATTAATAAGCTTTCGAAAATAGCATAATTCTATTTCGTTTACAGAAAAGAAATCACGCGACAAATATAATTACTTTTTCCTTCTTTTTTACATTCAACATACCGTTCCATAAAAGTCTGAGAAATCCATTCCATTAACTTTAGTGTTTTTCCATATGCCTGTTATTCTCACATTAATCTATTGAAACAATACACTTTTCGTGCTCGTATTTTGCCTTTGATTCACGTCACGCTCTGCAATTAAGAGACAAATGTTATTTACTTATTCATTGACCCGTGAATTACATATTTGTCTGTGACATTGAATATTATTGAGATAAAAAAACCGACAAAAAAGTGAGAAACAGATACGCTGATCCGTCTTAATTACTTTGCACATTATTAATATATATTTTGTTCCTATAGTTAATAGAAGTAATTTAAAAAATTTCTATGGACCTGAGGATCATTGCATCCCCTTTATCGCTTAGATCGTCTTACATTCGTTTGTGTAAGGAAATCGGCGTACTTTTACTTGATATTTTAAGCTACATATATAATATACATTTGATTGATACATTTGATCGGATTAAAAATTCATACTTCGAGTTAAGAAATGACAGAGATATATTTTGCGTATAGAAAATAATTCAATATAAAAGCCAGCATAGAGAATAATTTAAAAAATTGCGGATCAATATAAGAATTACTAAATTAAAACGCTCTAACAACCGTAATATTGTTTCATTGATGTAGCTGCAAATAACGAAAGAAAGAAAAAATTATTTATTTATTAAATATCGTGAATTATATAATATACGTTCGAATGATTTGATTACAAATTTATACTTTAATTTCGAAGCGTTTATTATCTACGAAGAGAAGGATATAATGTTAAACATACATGGAGGAACATGCCGAGCTTGGTTAGCATATTTACTCGCTTCCAGATCATAGAAGAATTTTCCATTCAAATAAGTCTCTTTGCGTTAGTTAACGTAGTGGGGCAGTCTGGAAAATTCATAATAGAGTGACTGAAACGTTTTACGACTTAATTAGGAAGGAAGAGAAAGTAGAACACAAATGATCAATAATTGTTTCCATTAACAATGCTTAATAAAAAAGGAAACAGGAATACATAACGAATAATAATAAGAAATAAATGTCTTTACCTTGACGCTAATAACACTATAATGTGCTCGCAGAAGTGCTTTTAGATTACTAAACGATTATCAGAATTACATAAAATATATATATACACAGACTGGGATGAAGTTCTAGCTTGATCAAAACGATGTTCGTTGAATCAACAGGTATAGTCGTTAGAATATTCGAAACGTCCATGGAGCATTCAAATTCAATGTGCTCATTCTGAAGCATTCTTCGGACGATTCTTGCATTTTTTAAGATTCGTGAAAAATAATTAGGTCCTCCAACAAGACACGCTTACCAGGGGAGTCTTGAAGGCAGTTTTCAACTGGCATCTCGAGTATTTTAATTAGCACCCGTGAAGTTGGTATTCACCGTCTAGGTGAATATTAAAATTTGGTAGATTAGCCAAAGGATCTCTAAATATTAATTTTCTATTGGCTTAAACATCGATTATGATCGACGTGATCGGTCGCCGATGACTTCAGGCCGCCAAACGGTTGAATCCGCCACTAGAAACAAGTAGTAAAATACGTAACATAAATAATGCATCGTATAAATATGTAATAATAACAGTAATAATAACGATTTCCAAAGAAAATTAACAAAAATATTTCTAACGTATTGGTAGAAGCTTAAAACGTAAAGAATTTGATGATCCGTGCGTCTCAAGCTGTCTCACGGATTACAAAATTTTTCCCACAAATAAAATACGAAGATAATCGACGATATCCTACTAAAAATCGAAATATTTCAAGTAGACTTATCACTATATGATTGCACGAGCTAGTTTCAAACGTATCGAAGTCGTATTCGCGCACAATCCTATGTCAAATCTTTTCCTTTTGACGGATGTGCCTGTTAATAATCAACCGTACAAATATACAGGGATATTGATGACATACAGTATCTCCGTGAGCACGATGTGGGTCAGAGGTTCAGCGTGATTATTGTATTCCGAATAAGTATAAAAGCACGCGGTGGATCGTCAACCGGTACACAACGACCAACTGAATCCAGGGTGCGGCCGAATTTTCATTGCGGGGATGTTGAAGTTGACTTTGTTAGCGGCGCTAGTCGCCGTTTGCGTAGTGCAGAGCGCATCGTTCTCCGGAAGTCGCACTGCTGACATGGACTTCCTCCATAAGCAAAAGAAGATCTTCGATCTGTTGCTCTACGTTAAACAGGCAGACCTAAGCGATGCTGAATGGTATGACATAGGAAGGAACTACAACATGGAGACAAATATGGACATGTACAAAGACAAGGTGATTTTCCTCTTACCATTACCTGTTACCATTTCATCGAATCGATCCCGAACGTTTAACCATTATAATTTAACAACATTCGATTAAAATAACAATCGATCATGATGCGTTAATTTCTACTACGATGGATGTATCGTAGTAATAATTGTTGTTACAATATATTCTAATTTTTGAACATTATATATGTCTTGCATCTACTTGTTTCAGCATGTCGTACAAAAGTTCTTTTGGTGGTACAAGCAAGGAATGTTCCTTGTCCGTGATGCCATCTTCACACCATTCAACACCGAGCACATGTACGAAATGAAAATGTTGTTCGAGTTGTTCTACAATGCCAAGGACTTCCAAACGTTCTACAAAACTGCTTGTTGGGCCCGACTTCGCATGAACAGCGGCATGTTCACTATGGCGTTCTCCGTTGCTGTGTTCTACAGAAGCGATTGTAAATACATGAGATTGCCAGCGATCTATGAGATCTACCCTAACTATTTCTTCGATTCAAGCGTGATACAAGAAGCACAATACTTGAAGATGTCTCAAGGTAACTATACCTTTCTATTTTACAGTATAGTTATATAGTAAATGTTACATATTACTACTGTAATATGTAATTACATACTACTAGTTAGATACGATAGAGTAGTTAGAGTAGAGTAGTTGAAAATAGTAATCTGAAATTGAATTTCAAATGATTCGTCTAATACGTGAGTAGCAATCTATTTTTCGAAAACATATGCAGACCCTGTTTTCTTCTAAACGAGAATCTACGAAATATTATACGATATATACAAAGGACATTTTTTATAAAGATTCTAATAGCTATTTTAAATAAATAAAGTTAACCTTCTTCTTTCAGGAACTGGTGCCGGAATGGGCAACATCGAAACTTACGTAGTGAGCGCCAACTATTCCAGCAATTACATGATGCCATACATGGACGACGAATATAAACTTGATTACTTCATGGAGGATATCGGAATAAACGCGTATTACTACTACATCCGACAGATATTCCCCTTCTGGATGTCTAGCAGCAAATACAACATGCCTAAAGAGATACGTGGACAATTTTATTATTTCATCCACCAGCAATTATTGGCCAGGTACTTCCTTGAACGAATGTCGAACGACCTTGGTAAGATAGAGGACTTCGACTGGAACAAGTCAATCTACCCTGGATACTTCTCGACGATGATGTACCCCAATGGCGTACCTTTCCCACAAAGAGACAGATACTCGGCTCTACCCTATTATAAATATAAATATCTTAAGGTGAGTGTTACATTTTATCGCAATAACAACGAGCTTAAAAGTTTGCTTCTTTACGACTAAGTTAATTACAAGAAAAATAGCTAGTACTACTTAAAATCTGACAACCTTCAATTTAAAAAATTCCAATAATAATATAATTCAATAATTTCAATAATATAATTCACAAAGCCATCGTCGATAAAAGCCAAATTATTTACTTTGCAAGAATTATTAGCAGGAACAAAATATGCCAACAACGGGCAATATAAATAACAAAGAAGAAAATTCAAAGTATACATTGAATCTTATCCGATTAATCCGACATTGTCCGATATAAAGGGTAAAATGAAAATTCAAAGTGCACGGTCGATTCTCTAGGAAATCAACGCCCTGGAGTTGCGTATAATGGACGCCATCGACTCTGGCTATCTGATAGACCAATATGGAAAGAAGGTAGACATCTACACACCGGAAGGTTTGAACATGCTCGGCAACGTGATAGAAGGGAATGTAGACTCCTGCAACACCAGATTCTACGGCATGTATGATGCACTTGCACGTGACATCCTTGGTTTCAACTTCGATTTCTACAACAAGAATAAGGTGATCCCCAGCGTCCTCCAATCCTACTGTACCAGCATGAGAGATCCGGCATTCTATATGCTTTACAAAAAGATTATGAGTTACTTCTTCAGGTATGTTGGCTGTTTAGAAGATGTCAGAAAGATATTCGTATCGTTACAAGCAGAAGTCTCGACGAAGACCTAAATTTTGCTATCCTGCAACAATCTTTTCAATCAATTTATCAATATCTTTCATAAGATTCAGCTTAAAAAACGTCTTATTAGATAATAATCATCTGCACGCATGAATATCTGTAATTATAATTAATCTCAGCTACTATTCTTTGTCATATTACCATAATAATTATTTTCCAATCAGATAAAGTGGACAAGTCTCTTTACAATAATTTGAGAAGTTTGATGTATTTTCTACTTCTTACTAATCGTTACACGTTATGTTCGCGCAGATACAAGAAATTCCAGCCTCAGTACTCTCAGAGCGAACTGCAAGTGCCAGGTGTGAAATTCGAATCCGTGAATATCGACAAACTGTACACGTACTTCGACACCTGCGACACTCTGATCAGCAATGCAGTATCAGTGGAGAGCTTCAAGAGTGGAATGTACCTTCGTCTGAAGGCACGACGCGCTTGCCTCAACTACCAGCCGTTCACCTACAAAATCAACATCAATTCCGACAAAGAAATGAAGGGAATGCTGAGAATCTTCCTTGGACCAGCCTTCGATGAGGTGCAACAGGATATGATCTACTTACAGAAGTACTATTACTACTTCGTGGAAATGGACAGATTCGCCGTGAACCGTTAGTATCTTATTTATTTTTCTTTATTATTCTCCGTACGAATAATATATTATTCAATATGCTATTTAATGCTAATCTTACCAGGCTCGGTCAGATTTCAAAATTTATTTAAAGTTGTACATTCATCGTTACTTCTTTTCTTCATCCAACTTTATGTAAATTCTTATATTATCTGATTAATCAATTTTTCAATTTTCGTTAATATAAGAACTTGCAGGAAGTTAGATGAACAAAAGAAATAACGATGAATGAACAATTTTAAATTAAATTTTGAAACCGGTCATTTGACCGAGCTTGGTAATGTTAGTGTTAACCAGTTAGCTGTTGCGACCTCTTTAGAAAGCGTGAACCAAAAACGTATCGCAAAAAGTAAGCGATGACGAGTATACTCGTCCAACACAGAGTCTGCGTGGTTGTTACAATATATAATTAAGTTGTAACGAATGACTGGTAGGAGTCGTCCTAACACAAAATATTGCAATTTCTTCATGACGGGTATACTCGTCAAAAACAGCTAACTTGATCAATCAAGCTTAACGAACCTCTTTAGTTCTTGATCGATGCGATAAAACAGCTGACGATGAAGCAAGCTGTTTTCGATCTTAATTATTATTATTATTAGAAGATTAAAGATCGATATTCAATCGGACCTTCTGTTTACTCTCACAGTCCATTCTGGAAGCAACAGCATCGAACGTCACAGCTCGGAATCCCTCATCACTGCACCTGGCATGATGTCAAGTGACATATACTACGACAAACTGAACAAGGCAATCAGTGGAAGCGAGCCGTTCACGTACTCCGAAAGGGTGTTCGGCTTCCCAGAACGCCTCACTCTGCCACGTGGTAAACCAGAAGGTTTAAAGTACAAGATGTTCTTCTTCCTGAGCTCGTTGGAAGAAAGCAGCATGAACTCGTACGAAATACCTCTGTACGGAAAGATGATGTTCGACAGCATGCCATCCGGATTCCCATTGGACAGACCCATGTTCGCATGGAACTACACCATTCCTAACATGTTCTTCAAGGACGTGTACATTTACAATCGCCCGTACGAGAAGGAAAGGATGAATTACTGAACCGATAAGATTTTTATAAATAGTGTTTTCCCTTTATCGATTGTTAACGATCTTGCAAAAGATCCTTCGAATAAAGAATTCTGAATGAAACGAACTTCTATGTTATGCTTCTGTTTACGTATTGGCTTTCTATTATACACGTTGTATCAACAGCTTTCTTCATAAGATCATTCCAAAATTAATCAAATAATTTTTTATTGTTATGCCTCCTAACCTTATCGGCCTCCTCGTACGTTATATATTTATGTGCTCGTTTCTCGTATTAACGTGATCGTTAGCGATGTCCTCAAGTAGTTGCAAATAGATTCGAACATTCATCGAATGAATTCGAAACCTCCAGCAGACTCGAAGCTAAACACGACATATTCGAACCCTCCACGGATACTTGGAGATAAAGAAGGTATTCTTAAGACTTTACCGACTGCTAGCGATTCAACAGCATACGCATGTCCGACCGGCATCTCAGGCGCAGATTCTCTCTGGCGCCGACTCTGTTTCGGTTTAGACTCTTCAATACCATTCTTTTTGTTCATCGCGAACGGTACGTTTTTCAAATTGATATGAAACTGTGGGAGCTTACAAAGCAACGCAACTGACGCAACTGAGCAAGATACCTTAGTACTAAATAACAAATTACTGCTCGAATAATGAGAAAGACTGTCGGTAACAAAAAGCCGATTAATAGGCTATCGTTCGGTAAGCGTCGGTGACAAAAAACCAATTAATCGGCTATCGGTCGGTAAAGTGTTAAGTAGAATTGAAACACTGGCCAAACAAGTTTGAGACTATAAATCTTCCATTCGCTCAAAGTTATTTTTCTCGGCTATCGTTCTTAAATAGCTACAAGTACGACAATTATTCAAATAAGATTTACCGTGACAATCCCATTTACCGTCTACGATTCTCTGTAATTCTCCTTTTGTTGAAAGAATTCAATTCCAACATCAGTTTCAGTCGACGAAACGACTGTACTCCCTCGTTGACGACGTTTCATCAACTTTCTCGAGAATGGAAATTGTCGAGACAAGAGTAAAGTCACTCTTGTGCTTGTGTTACGGTGTTCAAATTTTTATTCTGAATTGTTGTAGGGATGTGAGTACGTGTTCTAAAAGAAGAACCCTTTGCCTGTATATTATTGTTGTTAAAATAAAGAGAAATATCCATTGTGTTACACATTGTGTATACATTGTGGTAACATCCACGGATGTTAGCGTTCGCTAATTTTTTCCTAAATTAAGTACGATATTGAAACGATATTTTGGAACAATGTCTGGAACAGCTAAAACGATTGAACACGTTGAGGAACATCTTCTAATGTAAAATATGTAAAATACGTTCGATTTTTAAGAAATGGAGGGCGGGTCAAAAGTACAACCTTTCGCGGTTACTTCCGAGATCTTTTGAAATAAATCATTATTTCCTTTGGAACAACGTGGAACAACTGGAAACAACAATAGAAAATACAAGATTTATACGAATTATAATCAAAGATCGAATATCTGACAAGTACAATGAAACAACTATCATTTTATTAGTAGCGTTCCAGCTCTATGAATCTTGGGTTGGTCTCGATGAAAATATTCGAACACCTGCGCAGAACATTTGTATTACTGTGTAACGTGCATTAAAGGGAACTTTTTGAAATTTCGTTAGTCCTACAATGAAGCACAACTATCGTGATTAGATGTAATAATAAAATTTGAAACCAATTAGTAAATAAACGTAAAAGTTACGAGACATTTATCGCGAACACCCGGAGGAAAATTAGCATACAACATGAATAATAGTTTGAAACATACAACTGCTGCCTTGCTGAATATCATGGCTTATTAATATAGCGAATAATTTACCATTCAAATACTATATGGATATCTTTGCGGAGAGTATGCTTCCAATAAATATCTCGCAACTTTTACATACATTTTCAGATGCCTTCCAAGTTTTATCAATATAATCTAATGTAATAAAATCTAATGTATATCAATATAATCTAATGTAATCAATATAATATAAAGCTAATGAGCTTTGATTTTAATGTTTCTGGATAATATATGTATGTAATTTATGTGTGTGTTTATATTTTTGTAGTTATATGTGTGTGTGTGTGTGTGCTCGAGTACTTTTGTGAGCCACTGTATACGTACTTTGATCGGCCAATAAGTTCACGAATCGCATCTTCGCATTTTTTTCTCTCTAATATCCGCATCGTGCTCGCCGCGTCTGTTATCATTTTTAATCTTCTGTCTCCAAGCACAGACAGAGAACGCACTTTCAACGCACTTCCATCACCTCTTCCTACGAATACACATAACTTTAATATCTTACCGATCTATTAGATTGTCCTAAAAGTTTCTTTCGTTTTATGAGGAAATAACAGATGCACATTTTTTGTTTTATATTATTTTATTGAATTATGTACGATCCATTTTATTCTATTGTTACAAAATAAAATCAACGAATGTTGTGCATCCATTATTTCCTTATAAAACGAAAGAAACCATTGGAACAGCCTAATACTTTTCACAGCACCCAAACTTAAGAACCATACCGGTTTAAACATTCGTTTTTACATCCTGATTGATACTTTTCGAACCTACTTATCCTTTAAGAATAAGTCTGTCTCGAGACTCGAGTTTTACTCTTATTTCGCCGCTGGCGCAAAGTCAACAATTATAACGTTCACTCTGCAAACAACAAACTGAAACTGCTTTAGATCTACTCCTAACTCAACGTAGTACATAAAACGAATGATGCAATATTTTTCAACATTGCAAATTATTATTTTTATACTTTCGATTGCAAGGAATACGCATTTATGGGAATATGCATTTCCAGCAGCTATAGAAGATTCTCTTTGTTCCATTTATTTTTCCTACGTTCGCTATCCCTGTTATTAAGAAGTCCGGACGTTGTACGAGCACATCGAAAATTACAAAATTCTTAATACTTTGAAGGCGAAAAAAGCAACACTCCAAATTTCCGCGTATTTTTGGAGTGATGGAAAAGATTCAAAAGGTTGCTCGGAATGTTCGTTCTGATTTACACTTCGATTCGATATACATTTACTGAATTACATAGTTGAAACTTTGCTCCATCCTTCGCGCGACTTGAATATTCTATTCGTTTCAGGTTTCTTGGCGAAAAACTTTTCAATGTGATTTTTCATGTCGGCGAAATTTCTTAAAAATTAGAAACAACTTTCCCACCGGCATTTAACGAGTGTAATATTTTATTAAAAATTAATGAGCATGTTTAAAGATACTTCTAGTAACGTTTTTTAGTGAGATATGCTCGAGGACAATTTCCCCAATGGAGAAGTACTGTGTAAAATTTATTATTTTATTAAATTCCTTAGAAACCAAAACGAACTTTCCGAGCGACCAATATTTTATTATATTATATATTATATATAATATATAATATAGCATTCATTGCCTTTTCTACTATTTTATTCAACAGTAGGATAGCGCATCAAGTATGTAAGACACGGATTCGCGTCTCCTGTCGACAAAATATTAGGATTCACAACATGTTACGACGAGTATTTTTGCTACTTTAAGATCTATAGATCCATAAATTATATACGATATTCATTAACAGATAGATAACAATATATACAAAATCCACGCGAAATTACTTTTCTTAAATTTTGGTCACATAGCTATTGCAGCGTATTGCCAGTTTAATTTACATTGTGAATAGTTATTATGGCACAATTGTTCAAAAAATAGAGTTTCATTTAAGAAAATATCCATGGTCTTCGAATCTCGTAAAAAAAGAAGAAAAATTCTTCTCACCGTTACACGCGTCCCTTGAAATAGCATGAACTTCGTTTCGAGAACCTCTTTCATGCAACAAAATAAATAAGATATTCGTCACTTCGATATCATTTAGCTGGGCCATGTTTTATAACAATGTATCGCGCGTAGTCTTGCACTATATCTTAAACATACTTCAGATGCAACTTAACATATAAGAAGTTCGTTCACATTCGACACACAGAAAGTTCATTCGCTTCTACGATTTTTAACACCGCCGTGATATCGGTTCTCACTCTATCATTCACCAAGCCACTCGCAAACCGATCTAAGACAGCTAATTAGCGGATAATTTAAATTTATAATCTGTCGATTCCTTAGAAGAGGTAACAAATGCTACTTGTAATTATATAGAAATTATATATATAACCTTGTCGTTAATTTACAGACTATTACAAAGGTAATGAGAGCAATAGTGATACGAAAAAATGTATAAATATTATATGCATACGTACTAGAAATATATAAAAGAAAAGCGAAAAGTGCAAAATATGTGATAGGTATATTATAAGAAAGGATTTCTCTGACATCACCGTGTCATAGGTCACTAAACTCGATTATAATATAACGTAATAAGAAGCTATTTTAAATATTATGCAAAAACGTGATAACTTCCAAATGATCTTCAAAATGATCTCAAACAGCCTCCTTTTTTAATGGTTTTTCTTTTATCGAACAGTATTTACTTTCGTACTACTCTAGCGTTTATACTTTCCTTGCAATTTCTTCATTTAACGAAACGTTCCAATATTAGGCTATTTGGAAGCAAATTAATCTTTATTTCCTATTTCTGAAATGATGAAATATCTGTGTAATGAATCTATATTTTCAAATATTTTTATCTATTATTTTCTATCGAAGCAATTATTCTTCTCGCTTATTTGTCATGATTATTTTAATCAAATATGTCTAAGGCCGACTAGAGGAACGAAAAATTCTTAAATCAGAATTCTCGTTAATTGCAAATTGTATAATTAAAATCGAATCGTTATCGTGCAAAAAATGATTCGGAACGTTTGCCGGGCGATTAGGTGGACGTAGTGTTTGCAGAAACGAGCAGAAAATATTTTGTTAACGTAGGTCTTCGAATCAATCTGGACGGCGATAATATACGATAAAAGTGGTTGTTTATTTCAACCCGAGACTGATTTTTATGTAATCGTGTTCTTTCCAGAAAGAATAGTTTCTTCATTTTTAATTTATGCATTCGAAATTGCAAAATTATTAGCTTGACGCATATGAAGTTCGAAATTCTTCAGGTTTCAGTTTGACAGGACAATATTTATCCATGCATTTGTCATATCTCATATCACCGTAGTTAATTTTATTAGAAAACTTGCTAGTATATCCTTAATAGAATCGAAGAACATCTAAATACTTAAATACGAGCATACTTGAACGCACAATCTGTCTGTAGCATAGTCCACTGTAACCATTAGCGTCCCGAAACAAACATGAACGCGCTTAAGGTATTTACACTAAATCCTTGCTCCTACAGTAGCAGACAAAGGAAAGTTTGCAAGCTAAGAAGTATGAAAAGACAGCATAATTTTACAAAATGGACTTATGTTTAATAGGAACAACGAATAAACGTATAAATAATAGACGGTTGTTATAAACATGGTAAGCAAGTTTTAGTAGAAATTTTTAGCAGGAAAGTTACTGAAATTCATAATCTGTCCATCCTTTCATCCGCCACTGCTTCAACTAAAAATTAACAACAGCTATTTAACAAATTTCAAATTCACAACGAGTTCTTCGTTGAATTGCGAAACTCTACCGATATACCGATCGAATTAGCCAAATTGCATCTTTTATCTTTATCAGCAATTGCGACACGAAACCGAACGCGTGATAAGTCGTTTACTTTCACCACCCTCGCGACCTTACCCTAAATCGACCCCGATACAGATTATAGATTTGTTTATCGAAGTCCAAGCATTTTGAGTCCGGTATATAAAGTGATCACCGAATCGGTCTCCTCCAACCGCGGTTCAACGATGAAGCCCGCTTTAGTCATTTTCGCCAGTTTCTGCCTGTTGGCCCAGGCAGTGCACCAACTGCCCAGCCAGGTCGCTGACAGTACTTATTTGACCAAACAGAAGAACATCTACGAATTATTTTGGCACGTCGACCAACCCACTGTATACCATCCTGAACTCTACCAGAAGGCTCGCACCTTCAACATCGCGGAGAACGTCGTCCAATACAAGGACCAGGTAGGATATACGGCTGACTCGTGAATAGACTGCAGATTTTTATACAAACTTATACCCTTATGAATAGGACTCAAGAAATAGAGATTCGTCTTGCATGTTAAAAATTACAACGAATATTCTGATGCAGATGAGTTACGTATCTTTGTATCTTTAAATTTTGTACAACAATTTATGTTCATATACCTTGTATATTTACAAATTTCATTAGTAACGAGTAAACTGCGGACCAAATAAATATGCTTGTAAATGCATATTGTTTTACAGCATCTCGAATAATTTTCGTAGCGTTGAACGCATTTCTTTTTCTTATATATTGAAACGCAAATCTCTTTGAAGGAAAGAAACCGTTTCTTTCTGTCTCCAAGAACTCTTTTCGCATAAGAGTATTATTAAGTGAATGCAACAAAAGGAGAAAGTCGAGACTTATGTTCGGCATTCAACTGGCAAATATTAAAATCTGCGGTCTATTAATTGGAAGAATCATCTTCTCGCTGCTAACGATCAACGTATAATTGATAATATAATAGGAAGCAGTGACGGAGTTCATTCAGCTTCTGAAACATGGAATGCTACCACGCGGACAAGTGTTCACCATGATGAACCCCGAGATGCGCCACCAAGCTGTGACGCTTTTCCGTGTTTTGTACAGTGCCAAAACCTTCGACGTGTTCTATAACACCGCTGTCTGGGCTAGATTCTACGTAAACGAGCTAATGTACACGTACGCTTTAAGCGTGGCTGTTATTCATCGACATGACACCAAATTAATCAAGTTGCCTCCATTGTACGAAGTGCTTCCACACTTTTTCTTCAACGACGATGTCATGCAAAGAAGTTACGATATCGCCATGGGCAGCACAGGTTGGCTATGTTAATAATCTTTAATCCCCGCTCCGTTCTTTCAATTGTTCTCGATCCAAGCGTATTCTTTTGACGTTAAAAGATAGCTCAAGTCTGAGCTGAATATGAAAAAGTTGTTACTCTATGCATGATTTTTGAATTTTGGATCTTACGTTAAACATGCTCTTCAAATATTAGAAACTTGTTTTGTTTGCTACGCAACATTTTTGTTTGAACTTGAACAGTTGACGAAAAGAAAACCGTGGGTAGTGTCGACCAATACGTACTTTTGGCCAACTATAGCGGATGGTATTTGACGAGGCACAATGTACCCGAACAGAAATTGAACTATTTTACCGAAGACGTTGGCCTGAATAACTTCTACTTCATGATCAACCACGATTTCCCATCTTTCATGTCTTCCGAGATGCTTCACAGCCCACAAATCCGTGGTGAATATTATTTCTTCAGCCACAAGCAATTGTTGACCAGGTATGTTAAGAATTGCTCGACTATGCGTTGAATTTACTTCAAATAAAAACACGAGTCTTGACACTTTCCTATGACATGAATAATATAGTGATTTGTATAAATTTTGGAAAAACAATTTCTTTTACAAGATATGATTTCATTCGTATAAAAATGTAATAGAATAATTTATTTATAAGAAAACGTTTCATTCATGCGAATGTAAATTAACTTTATAGAAATTTAAAATAATACTAATTAACATCGCTTCTAATGGCTGCTATTTAAAATTTATGTTTTCAGATACTACCTCGAGAGACTCTGTAACGACATGGGTGAAATTAGTTACGTGAGCGTAAACCACCCCATAATAACTGGATACTATCCCACTATGCAATTCCGCAATGGGCTTCCGTTCCCACAGAGAGAAACCGGTGCTGTTGTGCCTCTTCACATGCAAAAATACGTCCAAGTAAGTTTTATATTCATTCAATAATAATCGCCGATCGAGAAGAAGGTAATTCCGGGAAGGTGGAAAAGATATATTTTTCGAAAATATAAAGTAAAAGTTCTTCGTACGAACCATAATTTTCGATCAAATTAAATCAAAATCAAATGTGAAAATTCCATTCTACGTGCACGCTATTTACAGATGCTTCAGGACTTGCACACTAGGATCTCAACCGCCATCGATCTCGGTTTCGTCTTGGACACCAATGGTAACCGTGTCAACATCTACGAAAAAAACGGATTGAACGTTCTTGGTAACATTGTCCAAGGTAACGTTGACAGCATCAACATACAATTTTACGGACAGTTGGACTTGCTCGCAAGAAAAATCTTTGGATTTGGTTATGAATCGAACGTCAAACACCAAGTAGTACCATCTGCTCTCGAACTTTGGTCCACCAGTTTGAGAGATCCCGTGTTTTACAGCATCTACAAGACTATCCTCAATTATTACCACAGGTTCGTGGTAATTTCCTTGTTACATTTGTCATGTATCATTGTTACTCTTTTAAATCTCCTTTCAAGAGATCCCAAGAATAGAGGAGCCAATAAGTAAAGATTCTTCTTCCAGATACAAAGAAAATGTCCCTAGTTACACCGTAGATGAATTGAGCTTCTCTGGTGTGACCATTCAATCCGTAACTGTAGACAAACTCGTCACTTACTTCGATCACTTTGAGTCCCTGCTCAGTAACGGAGTGTCCGTTCGTGGCTACAAAGAAGCCAAGAACACTTTGATCCAGGCTCGTCAATACCGTCTGAATCACAAACCATTCACCTATCATATTACTGTCAACTGCGACAAAGCCACCACGGGTGTAGTTCGCATTTTCCTTGGCCCAAAATACGATGAATTTGGTCATGAAATTGACTTGGTCCACAGCTACACAAACTTCATGCAGATGGATGAATTCATGATTGACCGTACGTATATATATATATATTATTCTTATTATTCGTCAATTCATATTGATGTTCACCTCCAACGCTAACGTTTGTTCAATTATTCGTGTTACAGTGAAATCTGGAATCAACAAAATCGACAGAAGCAGCCACGAATCCATCTTCGTTGTCCCTGACGAGACTGCCAGCCACATTCTCTACAAAAAGCTCGTAAATAGCATCGACGATGGCACAACTTTCAAGTACTCTGAACAGCCTTATGGCTTCCCTGAAAGACTGCTTTTGCCAAGAGGTAAGAAGGGCGGTATGCCCTACAACCTCTTCGTCATCATTTCGCCGGTCGACCAGTCAGTCACCGTCCAAGTAGATTCTCCTATATGGGGTCACATGACCGACGATGGACGTTCCATGGGCTTCCCTCTGGACAGGCCTGTCACTTCTCTACTCTTCAACGTGCCTAACATGCATCTCACGGAAGTTCTGGTTCATCATGGAACTGAGCAGGAACTAAACACTGTCGATGAAACAAAACTCTCCATGTAGTTTTTCTAAGTTATTTCGTAAATGTTAATTCTTTAATAACTCCTAAATAATTTCCCTAAAAAGGAAACGACAAAGAGATGTAGAAAGAGACGAAATAAAATAATGTAAAAATTATTGGCTTGGATGTTTGGCTATTTTATTATCCTATATTGCGATGTATAAGCAACGTTAGTGCTATCTATGATGAATAAATATTGATATGGATACATAAAAGCTTCAATAGTTGATTAGCTTAGTCTGCTGATTTTGTTTCTTCTAATTACATCGCCAATTTTTAAAATTGATTATCTGTTTGAAACGTCTAATGTGTTCGCCTGTTTCTTCGGCTTTTATTTGATTTTTTACATATCTGCATTTGCGTCTGATGAATAGTATTTAACGTAAAAGTTGAAGGAATGATATTTCAATCTTTTTGTCTTCGAATTTAGTTCTTTGTATACTCACTAAAATAACTAGACGTGGTCAAAAAAGATCACATTTTTTATGACTTGAACTAGAATATTCTAGCGTTTATTACGTATATTTAAACTTCTCTTCTTCAATTTTTAATAATTAAACTTTGCAAAACAATCAAAAGAAAGCATAATTAGAACCAATGTGAATAAACAAACCTAGCGATACCAAGCCATACATATGTACTTATAACCACACAACGATCATGTCAAAGGCATAGTGCCCTTAAAATTAACAAAAAATAAAAATCAATTTCGAAAGGTGATCTTATTTAGTTGGAACATTGCATTAAATGTAACAGAGATAAGACGTAGAGACATTAGCAAAATTGTCGAGATATTAAACAGCAATTAAAAGACCAGACTATTGACCAAACTAATTATCACACTATCAAACGTCCGTTCACACGGCAAAACAACAGCTGTGCAGACAAGAAAACTTCATTTCCGGCATAAATCATATCCAAT
This sequence comes from Bombus haemorrhoidalis, assembly GCA_014825975.1. NCBI lineage: Eukaryota > Metazoa > Arthropoda > Insecta > Hymenoptera > Apidae > Bombus > Bombus haemorrhoidalis. The sequence goes on from CM026176.1 coordinate 6,262,822, forward strand.
TATCGTCGAGACAATATTATCTTCGTGAATTATTATTAACGAACTATCCAGACTAATAAAGTGAGAGCAAGTGTTTCATACGAATCATACGATAATGCTAATCAAAGAACGATAACGTATTTTTATATATTCGTGTAATTAAACGCGATTACGTGAAAGTACTTATTGCATGCTAAAAGTTCAATATAGATAAAACTCACCCTGTATATACAAGTTTTCTTACATACGCATCTCTCTTAATTACTTACGTATATTTGCAACTTGCGTTAATAGAAATGCATACCGATTCGTGCGCGCATGCGCAACTGCTTTCTAGTTATATCGAAGTTCAAGAACGCCTTTTTTAATTTCTGTATTATTTCGTGTTCTTCATACCAATTTCTCTGTTTTTATTGGTACTCTGTACGATATAATACATCATTTTTCGGATACTAAATTAGCTAGATTTAATATGAAAATCATTACTAGAAAGCGGATTTTTATACGAATTCATATCTTTGAGAATATATGTGTTTAAAAAAGCAGTACTCCGGTAGAAAAATGTTTTATCCACCAAGTATTCTAGGGAACACTATACTTTGGATACTTTATACATTTTTTCATATTATGTGCATTCTGTGCAATTTTGCACTTTCAAAATTCCTATAAATGTGTAAAAATCCATAGACCAGTTATTATAAATTTATCATTAATTTTTATAAATTTTAAAGTAGATATTATAACAAGCGTAATCGCTATCATCGTGAACTGAGAGGCAAAGTTTGTTCTGATAAGGAAAATAGTGTAAAATTAGATTTGTCTTCATTTTGAATTTTTTGTAATTTATCATAAAACATCAGTAAGCAAATATTTCTATCTGGTTAAGTCTATAAGGATAGACAGAAAAAAATATAATTTCTTAGTTGTTTGAACTTTAAAATAATAAGTATTGGAAATATGTGCATTAAATATTTTTTGAAAAAAAACTTATTATAAATTTCGATTCTCAATTTATATATAATGTAAAATTAATTTATATGTATTGAAAAGATAATTAACAACAATCCCTGTTGAAAATGACAACGTGAGTTCGCGCTCGCTATCCATATGCAGATGTGCTAGTTACAATAAATAGTAACTAGAAGATAATTCTAGATACAATCGATAGATTTAATCGATAGGTTTAAGATGTTCTTTTTTTTTTATCCCTAGTCCATGTAAGAAAGTGCAATAAAGGTTTCTCGGCTCAGAACGGTGTGATAAATTTATCCAAAGAATAAAATAATAGCTATTGTGATCCCACCTCTGAATACAGAAATAACGACAATCCCCCTGCCACTTCTTCTTCTAAGGAAAATGAAATGTATAACTTTTAATTCCTTAAAATCTGTGGAGTATTGTATTGTATTCGTTCGTTGTATTAAAGGCTGATGCCTATTACAATTTTTTCGCGTATCTGCTAGCTTGTTGCATATTGTTTTTATCTTAGTTTATTCCTCAGAGCTAAATTTTACTTCCCTATTTATTTAATAATAAATATATCTATATCTTAATTTTACTATACAGGTTACTATATACTAGTCTTTGGTGTTTCATCCTTATACGTTCTTCTTCGATTTCTTTATTTGCTTATGCAGAAAACTCAACTTCATGCTTCCCTTTATGATGTTTACCAATTCCCATATTTCATTTTCGGTTGTTATTATCAACAACCATTTTTTACTTTCCAGTATGGTTAGTATGATTCCTATATATATTGCGCAGTCGCTTAGTATATACCAGTATTTTCTATAATAGTATTTTCTATTCTGTATTTCTCCGATGTAGTATAGTTGACATGATAGTTTCTCTTCTGTTTTATATTTCATTCCTTGTCCTATTATGCATCTGTAGAATATATAAAATGTATTGTGTGCATCAATCGAATAAAAATTGCATGAATTTCTTTTAGCAAAACGAAATATCCGCATCGCTCGTCTCATTGTCAAAGTGTGAAACAGATCTCGTACCTGCACCAATATCTGGATATTTACTTTTTCATTTTCTTGCATTTAAATATACAACATATTGATAAAAGAAAGGTTGCCTTAGGTAAGATGCCGAAAATATAGTGACTGATACTTTCTGATCGAACATTCATACAAACAATAAAACTTTTGATTAAGCTTGAATAATTAAAACAATGCAACTAAAGTAAAAGTATTTGTTCTTCGTATCTGATAGATCAGTATCTATCGATTTTTGTCACACTATCCTGTGACATAATATTGAATTGTAGTAAACATAATAATCTCTACCTTACTCCATATCGAGAAATTCTCAATTATGCTTATATTATATAATAATGTACTTCCTGTTACATAGGTAATCAATTGAAAATTTGTCTCCCAATTAATTAATCCACACCAGCAATATCGCATGCGTGTTTTATTTTTATTAATTTAAATTGGCCCAAAATTAACGCATAATCTGTAATCGCGAAAATAAAATTAATCAAAACATTAATTTCGATCGAAGTTAAATTGTCAATGACCAAAGTGTTTACTGCTGCCATATCGTACAACTGTATTACGATGAAGCGCATTATAATTAAAAAAAAAGAAGAACCTTCTAACGTTCGAAATAAAAAGTTACGTATTTTTCCTTAGCCTTTTCTGACAAAAATTGACTGAGGCACGTTTAAATTTCCAAAATTTCGAACAAAATCTTGATGATTTCTTCCAGACTCTTTCCTTTTTTTCGAAAACCGTCGTCGCGCGAAAAAAAGAACATCAAAGATGCTCTCCTTTCTTAGATCTACAATTTTTGTCTGACGTGCTTTTGTTATATTATATTAGATATGTTATATTAGAAATATATTATTACATATGTAATATTACATTATATTAGATAATCGAATAAAATAGACTTTATGTGCATTTAAAAATTTTAATAATTATTTCGATGTTTAAGTGCTCAGGGGCATACCTTTTCCTTATCCAATCGAACTGAAATTCTGCACAGATTATTTTTTTTTATTCATTGGAACTATGGAGGTGGAGGGTCTCGCGAAAGAAATCTTGAAAGAAATTTTCATCAAGATTAGATAAGAATTTATGTAAAATAACTAATGGAGCAATAAGTAAGAATTAATTAAGGGAGGGGATGATGGAGTATAAGAGTAGCTGCGCGCTGAGCATCGGCGCTCTGGGATTCCGCGGTTTTCACTTTCCAAAAATATGTTTCCACGGCTGTGGCTGCTGGGGCTACTGGCCTGCAGTTTGGTCAATGCAGAATATTACAACACAAAAACCGCTGATAAGGATTTCTTGTTGAAACAGAAGAAGGTCTACAATCTCCTCTATCACATCAGCCAACCAGCGGAGATCAACTACACGTGGTACGAAGAGGGTCAAAAATGGGACATCGAAGCGAACATCAACTTGTACTCCAACCCGGTTAGTAATTATCCATTAAAAAAAAATTGATTATTGATGATGATTGCCTTACTAGCTGCACAACGGTTAAAGATATGATAGATGCAACTCTGTTGGTTCACTGATTTTTATGTTACTTAGTGTTTAAATTTGTATACTTTAGTATAACATACATGGGATGTGATCGGAAGTCATCCTTAAGTAGCAGAGCAAGAGGGCATGAATAATAAATAATGATAAAATGTAACATACATAATGACTCACGGAAGTACTCAAACACTTCTAAAAACTTCCTATGTATATAGTATGTCTGATTTATTCGTATGCACTATACACGCTATTGTTTCATTAACTATTGAAAATACGAAAAAATGTTTCCTATGAAATTTGCTCGACTTAGGGAGGACATATTCTAATGTTATTAAATTTTCTGTAGATACGCGCGTAAGGATTGTGTGAAGAACAACTTTGTTTTTTTCTATGGAATCATATATTATTTAATACATTAAAAAAAGAAAACGAAGTTGCTCTTCATACAACCTTTACACGTTTACCTACAGAGAATCTAATAACACTAGCATATGTCCCTTCCGAAATCAAACAAATTTCATAGGAAACACTTTTTCGTATTTTCAATAGTTTCAAAGTACATATTTCAAAATCTCATTAACAATGTAATGAGATACAGCAATCATGATTATATTGCTCATAATCACGATAGTCGTGTCTGCATATTAATTGATTACATTCTAAAGCACTTCGTGACCAAGTTTTGTTTTACATAAAAATAGCCAATAGCACTCAACGTAGTAAAATAAAGTGATAAAACAAATAACAAAAAACAAATACAAATTTTTAAATAATTATTTGAACAAAAATCTAATAATATATACAACCCTGTGTAAAATGAATATTCTTGATGAATTTTCAGGCCGCGGTAAAGGAATTCCTTTACATGTACAAGAACAGTATGCTTCCGCGAGGAGAAGTGTTCTCACTTTATTATCCGTATCTCCTTAAAGAAATGGTAGCCGTGTTCAGGTTGTTTTACTATGCAAACGACTTCGAAACATTCTACAAAACAGCTCTTTGGGCAAGAAACAACATAAACGAGGGCGAATATATCATAGCCTTCTACAATGCAGTAACCAGAAGAGAAGACACTAAGTTCATTCAATTGCCACCCCCATACGAACTCTGTCCATACTTTTTCTTTAACTCAGAAGTCCTGCAAAAAACCCATCACGCTTCAGTTTTTGGCCTCCGTGGTAATTGTTTCTAGTTTCTTTCTTCTTATTTTCGTCGTACTATTTAACATAATTGCAGACTATTTCACTTTAGAAACAAGTGGAGAATACAAGGCATATATACTCCGGGCAAACTATTCTGGTTGGTACATAAATCGTGAATACTACTTGGAAAATAAGTTGAATTACTTCATGGAAGATATCGGCTTAAATGCCTACTACTTCTTCTTCCGACAATCATTTCCATTCTGGATGTCATCCTCGGAATTTGGTTTTCAAGATTATCGCGGAGCAGAATACTTGTATGGGCATCAACAATTAATGAACAGATACTATTTAGAAAGACTTACGAATGGATTACCTAATCTCGAAGACTTCGACTGGGAGAAACCATTCTATGCTGGTTATTATCCTACTATGACATACCAAACTGGATTACCATTCCCTCAGAGACCAGAATGGAGCAACTTCCCTAGCTACAAATACAAATACATTACGGTAAAAAAAAACTAACACGTTTGAAATTTTTAATTTTGAATTTCTTTAAAATCTCACATGTGTATTATAAATTGCATGTTGCGTCCGAACGATCCGCAGCACTGCATGTAGTCGACCGAGCCGTTCGCCTTCCAAGGGTTAATATAATTTCACTTGTTATAGGACATTAAAGACAAAGAATCGAGAATAATGTCTGCAATTGATACTGGTTATGTATTCGGCAATGGTACTACCAAGTATTACATCTATAACGAGGATGGTTTGAACATTCTTGGAAATATAATTGAAGGCAATGAAGATTCCATTAACCAACAATTCTATGGCAGTATTGATGCCCTTGGCAGGAAAATCCTTGGTTACAATCTAGAACCGTCAAGCAAGTATAAAATCCTTCCCAGTGCCTTGGAAATCTTTTCTACTTCTTTAAGAGACCCTGCCTTCTATCGTCTCTATAAGAGAATAGTGGACCTTTACTACAGGTAATTCTAGTTTAGTTTAGTTTAATTTGTTTAGTTAGCTTAATTCTAAACATTTGTTTTTATTTATTCATATTTATTTTTGTTACATTGTAACTTTAATTAACAAAACGTTTATTTCTAGATACAAAATGCATCAGACGCCATACAACAAAGATGAACTCATCTACCCTAATTTGAAAATTGAATCTTTCTCTATTGATAAACTCATTACATATTTTGAGCAGTTTGATACAACAATCAGCAATGGATTGTTTATGGATGCACAAAAAGATGACAAATTATCGTTAATTAAAATTAGACAGCCTCGTCTGAATCACAAACCATTTAATTTCCACATTACCATCAATTCTGATAAAGCAATGAAAGCAGCTATCAGAATTTTCCTTGGACCCAAATATAGTTCACACCGTAAACTATATGAACTTCCAGAAAATCTTAAATACTTCTATGAAATTGACCATTGGATCCTTGACTGTAAGTTTATTCAATTTTATTTATTAGTTAATTATTAGTTTGATTCTCCCTTATTTCCTTTTCTTAAAATATTCTATTATTTTCATATATTTTCAAATTAAAGGGTATTAAGTAAATACAGACATTTTTTTAGATTAACAAAGAAGTTTTATGTTTTTCAAATTATTTTTGGAAAGTCATTATAGTTAATAAAATTATCTTAATTTACTATTACCCTTAATCTTTAATGTATAAATTTTTATTATGATTAATATTTAGATATATAACTAATACTATTCTTCACAAATTTTCAATAGTGAATGCTGGTCTGAACAAAATTACACGTAATAGTCAGGAATGCTTCTTTAGAATCAATGACCAAGAACCAAGTGAAGTTTTCTATAGCAAACTCGAAGCATCTCTCTATGGTGACAAAACATTCAATTACTATGAAAAAATCTTTGGATTCCCAGAAAGACTGTTATTACCAAAGGGTAAAAAGGAAGGGATGCCATTCCAACTGTTCTTATATGTTAGCCCAGTTTCTACGGAATACCAATTCACTTCCAGAATATGGGGTGATTATAAATTTGACAACAGACCATTTGGTTTTCCACTAGATAAACCTCTTGATAATTTCAACTATGATGGACCTAACATGTTATTCAAAGACATTCTTATTTATCACAAAGAGGAATTTGACATAAACATTACTTATTAATAACTTTCTCTTTCTCTTATATCTCTCACATTTATTTTATAATATTCATAATTTTGCAATAAACGTTACTTTCTTTATCTTTCAATGCGTTTTATTTTATTCCTCTTTTCATATATTTGGATACTCCTAAAAACTAATATTCTACATTTAATATAAGGGTAATTACAAATTTTTAAGTGATAATATCATATGAAAGAAAAAAATATATTGAATAATGTTTCGGAATTTATATAAACATTGTCAGATCATTTGCTAATTAAACTAAGAGAAATAGTTAGATTTATGTTGCTTTTTAGAGAAATATAACAAAAATAAAATAGTTCAATTAAACTCAAATTGATAGTAGAGTTGTAGGTTATGTTATTAAAATAGTTATTAAGGTTGTAGGTTAACTTAACGTATGATCTATATAATTACATAAAAATTATAGATTAAAATTATAGATCATGTTATTTCATGATTATGTTAAGATTCGCACGTATTACGATCATATGCCGTATACAAAGTTCCAGCAATTCTTAGGAATTTTTATGGTGGGAGATGTAGCATTTAAAATTTTCTTACTACTCGCATAGTGGTTATATTTCAACTTGAAACATGTAGGAATATTTTTTATCTAAAAAAAAATTCTCCCAACACGTAATACATATATGGTTGTATTAATACATAAGAGGCAGTATTTGAAATTTTGAAAAGCAAGTTTTTAAGCACAAACTGAAATTAGGTACATAAGGGAAACAGAATAATTGTTGTACTTCGTAGCTTACTTTGCAGTAGTTGCAGTAGTTGCAGTAGAAGTAGTGCTGCACCATGCGGTCAAATGCTGAGTTTAATTCACGTTAGGATATACAAAAACCTATAAAATTAAGGCTCTGCTCTGTATGGTTGCACACTAGCATAGACAAGAACATATTTAATTGTACGATTCTACGGAAAAGTTCATATCTACTATTCTATTCGATAGACAAGTATAAAAATGACAACATTGTGCAATAATAAAACTATTGTATCTTGCCTAGGAAAGGGGAATTAATTGTTTACTATATTTTTGGGCAATGACACATATAAAGCAATGTTAGAAATAATACAAAATGTCAGAATATAATAATTTATTAACAAAAAACAAAAAAAATGAATAAATTTCTGCCGTTGACAAAATCCTAACTGCTTTTCGCCTTTGCTCTTAACTCTTGAGACTTGCGCTTCTTCTTTGTGATGTTTTCTCAGGGATAAATCTTCCTCAGCTTTAACGGAAAGCTCTCCTTCGGATGCTCCTAGAATCACTGAAGGAATTTACCTATAAAAACATAATCGCAGCCAATTAGCTCATATTATTTGCTATATAATTCATAATTGTATCATATTATATAAAAATGATTTTCCGGGTCTCACCACGTAAAACTTGTATGTATTAGCTGAGAGGAATCTCCTCTAAGGTATTACAAAATAAAAATTTTATAAGCTATATACATGAATTAATAACAAAGTAAACAATGATAAATTATTTTCAATTAAATTAATTTCTCTTTTCATGATAGTTTCACTATAAATTCTCCAGGACTATTCTAAACTACTAATTATGAACATTTTCCAGGAGAATTTAAGTTACTTAAGTTTAAGGTAGTAACTTTAAGCTTAAATACATAGATTCTTGTATATGTTAAATTCCAACCAAAAAGAGCAGATCCTTAATTTTATAGATTCTTGTATATGTTAATGTCAATTAAAGTCAGCACTTGGCCGCATGGTGCAGCACCTGTACTGTGAAATAACTGAAACTACGGGTGTGAGCACTCTCATTTCCTCTCTGGTAGTAGTATTAGTTCAAAAATGGTGACTACCGCTAATTACGCTTTTTCTTCCGACGGCGAATATTTTGCACATTGCGGTAATGATGGAAAATTAAAAATTTGGGACACTGGCACTGGCCGTTTAAAACAAGAATATGTTTCTAATTCTCATCTTTCTTCACCATGTTGTGTTTTGGCTTGGCTTTACGTCAGTTCCCGAACAACAAATACATCGGTAAACCATGTGCTCCTTTACTCTATATTCGTATAAATGTTACATTTTCTTATTCTTTCGTAGATTTATTCTCTATAATATGATAAAATAAAACTTTTTCCGAACTCAACCTATCTTCTGAGTCATATCATGAATCATGAATGTTTATAATCTTTAATTAATCATACTTCACAGCGCTTTTAGAGGTTATGCTTTCCATGCGTTTCGCAATTTTTTACAAATTTTATACCAAAATAAACACTGAAATGAGACTTTCATAAAAGTATTTTAAGTTGTGAATATCTTTTATTTCATGAATTTTTCACTTTTCACTTGCCTTCATTATTAAGTCATGTTTCTTTAATTAAATGGTACTTGAGGTTATAATCTTTGTTCATTTCTTTATTGCATTTATATCAGAATAAGCAATAAATTCATTATTGTTCTCATAATATTTTACTATATATTGTGTAGATGTAATATCTTTATTTATAAAGATATTTTGTTTTGTGATATAAACGAAATATGAAATAAATCATTTTTACGATCTTTGTATTATAATTGTACGTAGTACAAATGTTTATGTTATTGTAAAATTTCAATTTCTTGAGTATAACAGTATGATATAAAAATTTAAAATAGATTGACACTATTTCTTTTTCAATTAACTTTGGATATTAGAAATATATATTACTTAATAAGTTATGAAATATTAATGAATAGTATAAAAAACAAATTATAGTATATTTAATGTAATAATATATTTACTTAATAATTAATAATAATTCAAGTAATTTGATTAATAAAATGTTTTGAGTATATAATTGAAAATAGTTATTTTATTTTATCATTAGCCTTCACCATGGAAAAAACGCAGAAAGAAATCAATTTCAGAAGAATCCAATCAAAAAGGCATTGTTGCCATGGGTTCAACAAATGGAAGAATCACACTTTATGATACAACAACTTCCTTAGTTACTGCACAATTAAATGGTCATTCTGGTACTGTTACTGCAGTGACTTGGTCTGAAAATGTTGGCTTATTCTCTGCAGCAGATGATCATCACATTATTCAGTGGAATTTGCAAGAAAATGGTGTAAGATGTAAATGGAAATCAGGCAAAGGAAAAACTGTATCATTAGCAGTTTCACCAGATGGAAAGAGTTTGTTATCAGGAGAAAGGGTTATTAAATGGTGGAATCTAGATACTAAGCAGTTAGTAAGGACATTCACGGGCCATGCTAATGAAGTGTCATGTCTTCATACTGTTCAAATGACATCTGGTAACAATTATGTTATCAGTGGTGCTTGTGGGGATGGTTACCTGAATGTTTGGGCATTAGATGAAGTAAGATGCATTTTTTAAACTTCTTATTTTCATTAATTTTTTTTAATATGCTATACTTATTAACCATAACACATTATTATATAAGAATTGATAATTCTTTGTAAAGGTATATATTTTCTGTCCTTTCCCTGCATTATAAAGAGAGTATGCTAAGAAAGAATCATTTAATCATTTGACAATTTGTGGTGTATTGGTAACTTCCCCATATACCTAAATTAAAAAAAATTATTGTTAACAATATAAAATACAAATCTATTTAATTTTTAAAAATTTCTGATAATGGACTTTAAATATGATTTTATTAGAGGTCTGAAATTAATTTCTAGAAAAAGAGAAGTATTAATGTGTTCTTTTCAAAATTTTATTCAGTTTTAGTTGAATATACAATTATATTTACTAATTAAGAAAATATTTTCAGCAGAGAAATGAAAGAACTGCTGTGGCAAGTTTAGCTTTACAAGATGATCCAATAAGTGTTTCTACACACATTTCTGAGAACTTTCAAGTGATAGTGTTGGTAGTAACAAGGTGTGGTCAAGCCCATCTATTTCAATACCAACCAAATGGTCGGTCAAAACCTTTGAAGCCAAGTTTAAATATTGCAGTCGCTTCTGATATAAGCCAAAAAGATAGTGTCCAACAAATTTCTATCTTAAATGGAAAATTGACAGAAGATGAAAAATTATTATTAGCATATGGAACATACCTTAATCCTATATTTGAAAAAGTGACACCAGATTTTTCTGATAAAGTACAGTATCTAGTACGTTCAGAATATAAAAAAAGTAAAGACAGAAAAGAAGAAATTTCTAAAGTGAAGTCCACTATAATTGAAGATAATGTTGAATATCTTACACCAGGTATTTATCTTTGATATTTAAAGAGAGCAACATTTATACATAACAGTAAATCAGATTTGTAATTTAATTTTGATTTATCTGTCGTAGGAATAATTGAAACTACACAAAAAAAGATTAGAAGCAGTGGTGGGTCACAATTATTATTAAAAGATAGATTGGAAAACTTAAGTTTAAGTGCTGAAAGCAATCCTACAGGCAAAATCACGAGCACGGGTAATAGTAGGGCACAACTTCTGTTACAAGGCTTAAATAGTAAAGATAAAGCTATTTTGAACAATATTTTTCTCACGAAAAATGAGACTATTATTAGGAATACTATTGCCAAGCTACCAATTCAAGCAATTGGTCCTCTTCTTAAAGAACTTACCATTCTACTTCAGGGTAAAACATACACGTAAGATTATCAAACGTTAACTAATTTTTGTAGTATATTTAAAATCATTAACTATAGAGGCCTAAAGATCGTGCTTAATTCTTATTAATTGATTATATTGTAGGAGTAAAATTGCTGTACGATGGTTGGAAGCATTATTAACAACTCACGCAGGACATTTATTGTCACAAGCAGACCTTGTAGAATTATTTGGGCCAATTTTAAGTTTAATGGATGCTAAACTAACTCTTTTAACAGAACTCTCGAAACTTAAGGGTCGAGTATCTCTTATCACTGGTCAAATTTCTCAAACAATGGAAGAACACGACAAAGACATTAGCGAAAACTGCCTTGTATACCAAGATACAGGTTTGTATCTGTAAAAATATTATTTTATTGCAATCGATGTTTTAAAACTATTTTTTAAAATTTATAAATTAAAATAAGTTTTGGATAAAATCTTATTTTTATATAAAAATTAATAATACATAATTTCCCGTCTAATTTAGTATATTATACTATTTTTACAATTTATAGTATTTACTTAAAGATGAAATTAATAAACATAAATAAATATAAATAGATTCATCAGATGAAGATGGTGGAGTTGAAGATGAAGATTTGGAAAGCGAATCAGATGAAAAATGGGAAGAAATATCAAATCAAGAGGACGAAGATGAGCAGGAACATCCAGGTGATCAAGAACAGGAGAATGATGAGGATGTCACAAGTACGAATTCTAATTATGATAATGTTGATGATGATGAAGAATCTGTAGCTGAATATTAACTTGAGGTAAAATAAAAAACGAAATTATAAAAAATTATTGATTTTAAATTACGATTAAATTTTTTGCAGTTTACTTGAATTAATTTAAATTTTAATTGAATTAATTTACTTAAATTAATTAACTTCACTAAATTATTTTATTACAATATTATATTAGAATCATTATTTGAAAAGTTAGTATAGATCAGTTTACCACACAATGACATTACTAAATTCAGTTCTTGTTTGTTTTAGTGAACATTGGAGTTCCTGAATGTAATGAATATGGAGAAAAAAGGAAAACAATTGAAATCTTGAAATTGTTAAATAAATGTTTTTCTACAAAAACTATTCAAATTATTAAATATATATTATCTATTCTTAATGAGAAATTATTTCATACTTCTGCTTTTAAGTTAAAAATAAACAATAAGTATTTACTTAAAAATAAACAAACCTTTTTAAAAGGAAAATAGAAATAATTACAACTTCAATATTATTGCTTTATGTAAACTTATTATAATATTTTATTCTGTTCTCTTTTTAAAATTTTTTTTGAAAATCCGCGCCTTTTTGTTATCACTAAGAATTTCTGTTTTGAGGTTAGGCTGAAAATGAAGTTATTCTTCAACGAAGAATGAGGTATATTTTTATCAGAGGTGTAAGAAGTGTAAAAAGTTTTTATAAATTGACTTAAATGAATGAAAATTAATAAAACATAGTAATTTACATACTTTTTAAAAAATAATTTTGTAACATGGTAAGTGGACAAAGAGTTTAATACAAATTATTTATTCTGGGTTAAAACATTAATTCTGTATTAGGTTAATTTATCCTTTTTTTGCGTATTATATTATTATAATGATTTTATTTTATAGATTTTTTATTAAATAGAATATGGTTATTACAGTTCTTACAGTTTTTACAAAAAAAACTTCGAATAAAATAGAAAATTATTTATACAAGTATAAATTTATTTACATGCTTTAACAATGTTTTTTAATTTATGCTTTAGCCAGTGCTAAAACATGACATCGAACTTCCAGCTTCAGTTCCTGAATTAATATTGGAAAAGCATGCAAACTTTTTACTTTCTTACGGCACTGATAAAGATGAATATGTAAGTATATTATAATATTATTTTAAATTTTATGTATTATATCTTTTATAAGTGGTATAAGAATTATTGCATATACATAATTAAATTAGGTTTAATGTATAATTAATGGAAATAATAAATTTTAGATGTATTGTATGACAGAACATATGAGAATGTCTGGAATGTACTGGGGTTTAACAGCACTGGATCTTATGGGTAAACTTGAACAGACAAATCGAAATGAGGTACTAGAATTTATTGCTCAATGTCAAACAGACAGTGGTGGTATAGCTGCAAGTTTACAACATGATCCACATATTCTTTACACTTTGAGTGCAGTACAAATACTTTGTATCTATAATGCATTAGATACTATTGACATAGAAAGAGTTGTAAAATATATAAAGGAAAGACAACAACCAGATGGAAGTTTCACAGGTGATATCTGGGGTGAAGTTGATACAAGATTTTCTTTTTGTGCTGTGGCAACGTTATCACTTTTGGTAAATAAATATAATAATAAGAAATTTAATCTATTGATAGATATTAGATAAATGTTGACAGATATTAAATCTGTGCAAAAATGTATTAAATTATATCCATATTTCTGTATTTGTATATTTTTTTATGGTAATAGAATAATATAATACTTAAAGTTACAAAAATAGTAAGCTTATAAATTAACTTAGATTATAATAATATTATCTTAGAATCGATTGGATGCAATAGATGTTGATAAGGCAGTTGAATTTGTGATGAAATGCATGAATTTTGATGGTGGATTTGGATCAAAACCTGGAGCTGAAAGTCATGCTGGTATGATTTATTGCTCCATAGGGCTTTTATCAATAACTGGTAATTTTTATTTTATTTTTAATTATTCTTCAGTTAATATATAACAAGATCAATATAATAAAATAAAAAGAAAGAGAAAAAATGTATACAATTCTTTTTACAAATTAAATAACATGAAGCGTTAAATATTGCCAGGTAATCTTCACTTAGTAGATGCAGATCAATTAAGTTGGTGGCTTTGTGAAAGACAACTTCCATCTGGGGGTTTAAATGGTAGACCAGAAAAGTTACCTGATGTTTGTTATTCTTGGTGGGTCCTTTCTGCACTGACAATTTTAGGACGCCTTCATTGGGTTAATAAAGAACAATTGGTGTGTATTTCTTCAAAAAAATTAAAGAATGCAAAAAGTACTAATATTATATTAAGAATGGACAAAGTTAATCAAATTTTATTACAACATTAATTTACAGGTAAAATTTGTACTGGCATGTCAAGATACAGAATCAGGAGGGTTTAGTGATCGTCCAGGAGATATTGCTGATCCTTTTCATACTCTTTTTGGCTTAACTGCACTCTCCCTTTTAAATACTGATTATCCTCTGAAAAAGATCAATCCGACATATTGTATGCCTGAATATGTAATTCAAAGGTTACATTTGAAACCAGCAAGACTTGACCAAAGTAATTGACAATTGATTACTAAAAATTAGCTTTTTACTAAACCTAAATATTTATGAAATAATGCAACAGAAGAAAATATAATGTTAATCTTTTGCAACAACTGTTTTATTTATTGCTTTATTCAAAAAACACAATATCGTTTACTTCAATTTGCTAGCATATTATTATATATATGTATATTGTTACATATTATTATAAAATGTATATTATTAATGATAATGATTGATTATACATATAATACGTATAATAATATATAACAGATATGATAATATAAATAATATGAATAAAACTATAATTTATTAATACAATTTAATATCGGTAAAGAAAAAGATTAAAAATTAATAAAAATATATATTGCTTTTACTCTTAATGATTTAATAAGGATGTTGCACTAGAAAACTATATCTATAATAATATTTATTATGGCGTGAGGATTTTGAGAGATAGTCGCAATAACATATGATAGAAAATCAGTGACTAAGAAAGAGATATTAAAAAAAGAAACACATACTCTTGATATAAACATAAACAACTTTCATTTAATATAAGTCCCTCAATATTTTTTATTCAAATGTAAAGCAATGGTTATTGGCAATTATATTCATATTTATATAAATCTTTACGTTATATATTTTTTAGATTTTTATTTACATCTAAAATCGTGTTAAAATCAATACATGACAATTTTCGCAATCTTTTTATCAGTATCTCAAATGCTGTAAACTAAATCATTCCATTAAATGAAACAGGATTTGTGCAATTTTTCTGTGAATCTGAGAGATACTAAGAGAAAATCTTTCTGGTAAGTACAAGAAATAAATAAAGTTATCCGCTTGATATTAGTAAGTTTACAAACAAATAATTTTTATTGTATAATTTCCATTGAAATGTAAATAATTACTGTATACATTTTTCTTTGTTGGTGAAGTATATTTAAATACATTTATAGTAAATATTCTTTACTTGCAAATGTAAATATATAAAACAAGTATTAAGTAAAATTTACTATATAATAAATATTCAACAAATTGCCTTTGAAATATAGTAAGATCATCTTAAAATAATTATTATTGTCAAAAACATTATGTCAATAAAAATTTATTATCTTAAATTTATTTCTTAAAAATCTTTAATATTTTAACAGGTGCACTTGCTAACTTTTGGTGTACCGTTTGCTGTGGTATATTATATTCTTCAAAAGAAAGATCATAATGTGCTAAAAAAAGAATATTAATTTTTAATATGTATTTGATAGAAAATATAATATCTAAGAGTAAGAAAATATACCTAATTGATATAGAAACTGTAAAACAGTGTTTTCATTGCGAATTGTTGCTGCAATAATCGCATATCTATTAGGAAAAGATAAAAATTCTTTTAATCCTGATATTAATCCAGAAAATGAATTGACATCATATAAAATATCAGCTCCAATTACTATATCTGGTATGATCCACTGTTCATTCACATATTTATTAATATCTTCCCATCCTAGTTCTTTTATTTTAACATCTGTATGATTATAGCTTAATTGCAATTTCAATCTATCATGTTTTAGTTCTGGTTCTATTTTCCTTTCATTACATAATAAATTAAGTTTAATGTTTTCAGAAACCATTTCAAGAACAATTTTATGACAATCTGTAAATATATATTGTTTGGGAAAACATGTCTTAATAATGGATAATCCTGTTAATCCAACACCACAACCAAGTTCTAAAATAACTTTTCCAAAGAATTTTTGTTTATTTCGTAAGCACCATTTACTTAACTCAATGGCTCCCTGCAAATTATGAATGATATTACAACTGGATATTCGAAAGTTCATATTGTACAATCATATTTATAAATACCTGCCAACTACACAATCCTGTTGTACCTTCTGACATAATATTCGTGCTTTCTTTTATACTAATGCAATTATCTTCCATTAGAAAATGCCGATAGTGAATAGATTCTTCTATAGTGGAAGATATTAAATTACAATATGTTGTATAAATACCGTCATAAATTTCACCATCTTCATCCTCAATCTAGATTACAAAAATTAAATCTTTAACTTTAGAAATGAATTTATTTTAGAAATATTAATTTATTTATACCTTTTTCATAAGCCATTTTAAAAATGCCCTCTGATAAGATTGTTTAATTGGATATTTTTTAACTAAGTCACTATTTACTGTTCTTTCCAAGATCTCCTGTTGTTTTTTTGAATTAACTAGAGAATTAATATTTTCTCCTGAAATCTGCAAGTTTTAAAATAGAAACTTGAAATTTTTATAATTTGAAGGATTATTTATAGATTAATTGGAAAATTTACATACAAGAATGTCTATTGTATTTATTGGTGTACAATATAGGAAATGTTTAATTAAATTATCCACATTAAACGAGTTACGATTCATTTTATTGTTCATGTCTAATATATGAATTAATAAAATTTTATATTTATTTCTATCAATATTTTATGAATTTTTCATACATAATTTTAAATTATGATGCTTCATAAATAAGATGAAATAACATTAAAAACAATTATTTTATCATAAATGTTTATTTTCTGAAACTAAAAGATATGTGTATTCGAAATGATTTTTACTCTTAATATAGTAATTTTTATTCAATTAACAACATATGAAAGAAAACTTGTGAAAACATAACCTATTTTTTCATTTTGAAATATTAAACTTCAGAGTTGTACATCTCCACATGTATGTATGTGTATACGGTTTTAATATATGAATACATATGTGAATCACGGTTCAGATCTATTTATAGTTTATATGACCCTGGTCGGACCATTCATTCAAAAATTCAATCAACTTAACCTAAAAATGCAAAAGGTTACTATTCCTTACTTTTATATAAATAATATTTCATTTGTTCGTTTCTGCAATTATTTATATTTATTGCATGCTATTTTAAAAATAATTAATACTAAATATTTCGTGTTGAAATAAAATGGAAAAATATTACATAAATTGTCCAGAATACACCAATAAAAATCAAGCTCGAATCACTAGATAAATCGTGATACCGTTCTGTGGTTTCGCAATTCTGGAAAAGGTTTACTTTTCATAAGAAAGGTCTCACTCACCAAATTTTTGACAGTTGGTCATCTTCCTTGCATGTGTAATGACAGTACAGTCTTGTCTTGGTTTTCAATTATGTGCACGGATATTTCATATAACTCAGCGGTGCATAACTAATTATAACACAAAGACAAAATAAGATGCAATTAATTTCCCTAAACAAATAACATGACATTCACGTAATAATCAGAAACCGATATCCCTCGTTATGAATGACGATTTGTCTATTCATGTTTTTGGAACGTTTTAGATTTATCGAATCTTCAAAGTAAAATTAAATAACGTCATATTACGAAATCTTTGTCGAAAGCTTCCTGACTGCAACTAATTATGCTAATTGTTTCACTTAGATTAACAATTCTACAGTAACCACATAATGGCCTCTGCTATGGAACAGCAACAGCAGCAACAACAACAACAAACAACTTTAGAATTTTGTCAAGCAATGGCTGATTTCAAAAACATGTTTCCACAAATGGATGATGATGTGATCGAGGTAAATTCATTTAATAAATGTATTAAATTACATTATGTAACTGGAAACTGTCTTCAGTCTAAATGTATGTTCTGAAATGATGCATAATGATGCATAATAAATGAAGAAATTATTTCAAAACTTTTAGGCTGTGTTAAGATCTAACCAAGGTGCCGTAGATACAACAATCGATCAATTGCTTACTATGAGTACAGATAATGAAAATGAAAAAATTAGAAGTGAATTAGAGCAAAATGAAAAATCACCAAGTACTTCTAAGTCACAGAAAATAGAGTCAACAATATCCTTAAAAAGTAAATGGCAACCTGCTTTATTAGGTCCATTACCAGATACATTCCTTCGACTTCCTCAACAAGTTTATGAAGATAGTTTAGATTCTTCACGTTTACAAGAAAATTCGATGTTAGAAGATGAAAGAATTGCTATATTTCTTCAAAATGAAGAATTTATGGCTGAATTACGTTGGAATGAAGACTTTTTGTCAACTTTAGAAAATGGTTTGTAATATGCAGTTATAATTTTTATAGTGCAAACAATGTAGAGAAGACATAAAATTCCAATTATTTACATTATCTTTATCATAGATACAAAAATTCAAGGAACAAGCCTTGAAAAATGTGGCAGTCAAATTGGTCATGATGATGAAGATCTTTTTAAAGAAAGACTAAAAAATATGGGCAAAGGTATTTTGGCAATTGTATATTATTATATTGCATGTAAAAATTACAGAATTTATATTTTACCTTTATTATTTTAATTATATTCTAGTGTCTCGACGTAAGTTTGCACAACTTACTAAAGTATTTACACGCAGTAAAAAACGAGGGGGCAGACAGTTATTGCCCCCAACAGCTTCCTGTGATGATTTATTGGACCCGGAGGAGTCGTCTAGATTTCAATCTTAGAAATTATAACACTTTCTTTATTCTACCAGAAAAGACAATTTTTCAGTAATTGATACTTACAGCAATTTATCCAGTCCAGAAGTGAGAAAGAAGCATATCTGTATTAATATGAATAATTGAATGGCAGATTGCAAAGAAAATTTAGATGGAAATAGTTTTATTAATGCAGATTATATAAATTAGAAAACAATTAGTAAGACTCATATTCTGTGCAGTTTAATTAACATGATATTATTAAGTTGCTTGAATAACTGTTTAATTCAAGAGCACAGAAAGATCAAAAGATAAATTGTAGGAATAATAGCCCTAGATATTATCTAAGAAAAAATTGCAAAACTACAAAATATTTCGTATTTTAATAATGTACTGTGAACCAGTACACATTCTAGATAGTAACAGTACAATAATTACAACAGTCATACCGTTAAAATAAGGATCTGTCAACTGTTGTTATAAATATTTTCTTTCTTTTTTTAAAATGACATTGTTAAGCTTTACAAACAATGTATTTACAGATAGTTGATATTATTTATGTATATTATTTATATTTGATCGTTGACAATGATTTAGAGAATGTATAGTTGTTTTATCTGCAAAATTTTTTTGTAGTTTATATTTATTTAAAAAAGAGTTTGTATAGTTATTGGTAAACATTGTTAAAGTATAAAATAAATTATATTTATAGGTATCAAATGAATTATAGTAAAAAATTTCTATCTGTAATGTTAAAGTAAACATTTAAAGAAAGATTTAGAATTGGCGAATTTGTGACTTCATATTTGATTTTTACGTGATTTTTTGCTGATATAAAAATAGATTTCTTTTTATATTGCTATGCGGATTAATAATGACGCTTTCATATTTATAATTACATTTTTGAGAAGCTCCTATCTATTTAGAGTTGTAAGTGTAATAAATTCTAGTCTGTTCATCTAGCCATACTACTTATTAACAAATATCAAGGATTACAATTATACATATATATATGTTGGTGTAGGAGACCTATAATATATAAATGAGTGTAATTAAACACAATATGTGCCACAGGCATAAGTATAAGCTTAAGAATATTGAACTTTACTATATAAAAATAAACTACGTAATTGTTAGTGTCTCTTTAATAAGTTAAGATTCATTTGACATATTATCCTGTATTTTTATTTTCTCATTATTGTAATATATATATATATAATACCAGTTACAAAAGGATTACGAAAATAAAGTAAATTTATAGCATATAAAGTGTTTTAAAACTACTTTTTATAAAGCACATAATAGTATTATACACTATATAATTTGACATTCTTTATACAATAGTATTGAGAAATATGAAACAAAAATACTTAACAATCACATTGTAATTAATTAATTCAATATTACATTTTATAGATTGTGAAATATTACATATCAGACTGCTTAAAGAATACTCTAGCACCAGACAAACTATAATATAGCAATTGGAATTCGGCACTTCTTTCACCTAAGCGTTTTAATGTTAATGCTCTGGTTTGTTGTAATTTTTCATCTCCTTGAACATTTTTACTTTCTGCAGTCTGCTGTTCAGCATTTATATGCTGTTCAACTGTTTTGAACCAATGTAAACTATCCAATTCTGATGACTGATTTAAAAGAGCATTTATGTAAGCAATTCCCATTGCAAAGCCATCATCAGTAAAAGCTGCACCTGTTTGATTTTTCTTAAACATTTTTTCTTTATTCGATATTGAGTTATCAATAAAACTTAACGTTAATGGAGGTACAATAGCATAAAATTGTTGCAAATGATGTGATTCAGTATCTCGAAAAGCAGATGCAAATACATCAACAAGAAGTTTGAAGTATTGTATTCCTTCTGTAAAGTTTCGTATTAAATTTGCAATATTATTTTCTAAACACTTTGCTGCTGATTGAGTTGTTACACCATAACTTAAATTTTTACACATTAATTCAAATGGTACAGATGAATCAATGTTTGGCAGAAATGAAATAGCATTTGAACTAGCATGCAATCCACCAGATCTAATTAATCGTACATACCCCAATGCATTTCCAATTTGAGTTATTAATTGTCGAAATTGATCTAAATAACTTAAACCATCAGGTGTCATACCTAATTTTCTGATTCCTTTCTGAAATTTTTCTGCTCTTTCATATGTATAAGGTGTTCCACCATTTTCTCTTTGAACCTTGATGAACCTTATATCTCGCATTAATCTCGACTTTATATGTTCATCAAAAAGGAATTGTGAAAATGTGTGTAATTTTATACGAAGAAATTGATATACAAAGTTAACTGTTGTACTCATAATACCAGTTCCATGTGTTCTGATAGAATTTGCTATATGTCGAATTCCAATGGTATTTAAATGTTTATTGTTACTAGTATGTTCAATGAAAGTTTGAGTGTTTAAATTATATAAATATTTTGATACAAATACATGAATATTTCTCATAATTTCTAAAGCATCTAAGCCCTGTTCCAAGGTCTGTGTAGGTAAATAGTTTTGTACAGTATCTAGATTTAATTTATAATGTGCCAAAGCATGCATCATTCTATATGTTCTCCAATCATGTAGTGCTACTGTAGTGAGATTGTAAAACATATCATCAAGGTAATGTTCAATGAATCTTTTAGCATATATCATACTATTTGTTAAAGGTAGTGGTAATGATCGTACTATTCTTCCACCATCTTTTGCCCCAATATTGAATGGATTTGTAGAATCTAATTTTAAATGTGCATGGACATGAAGCCTTAGATTAGTTTCAATTTCGTGACAAACAGGTTCTAATATATTCTTAGTCAACATTTCTCTTAATTGCATAATTCTTTTCTGTTTTAAATTTAATCCTTCTTGTTCACTAATGGTGCTGTTAAATGCATTAAACAAATGAACTATGTGATTTATACTTAAATTACTATCTATTACAGAAGAAAAATAAGCTGGAATTATATTCTGATGATATAGTAATATAGCGTAATCACAGATATCAGTAATAATATTGTACAATTCGGCAACAATATCGTAATTGTTCAATGAATATCTCAATTTCACCATGTCCTCTTCCTTAAAAGTATCTGTTAATTGACTAGCACATGCTAGAGCACATCTGATTATTAATCTTCTATCTGCACTTGGTGGTCCATTTAATAATCTCATACTTAAACCCACTAGTGACAATGCATCCAATTTTTCTCTGCTATAACCTTTGTCCTTCTGAATTAGACTCTTCCGAGCAGTTTCCAATGTAATTAAAATATAATAGCTCAAGTATTGTAATACTTGACTTTGTGATTGCACTATAACTGGTCCCAATATGTAAAATGTAGTCTGCAAAGACTTTTGTACTTCTATTAATCTACAAATTAATTGAACAGTGTTACGATTCATTGGTTTAATAAGAATCGCATGCATATTTATTATAAAAGATACAATTTCTTTAATCTGAGATAACAATGCAACTAAATCAATTAATAAAGTTTGTTTCTGCCCAATATCTGAAATCTGAAGACTCGTTTTCATTAAAATACTTTGCATTTCAATGCACCATGTTACTGCTTTTTGCATTAAGCCATTCACAGTCTGGGAAAGTTTTTGTATCCTCAAACATAGTATTTTTTCTCCTACTTGTTGACTAACAGCATTACCAGCTTCTTTTGGCAAAAAATCACTTAAAAATTTACTTGGAATCCATATGACATTTCCAATTAAATTTACAGCATAAAACTTTTTATTATTTTCAAGCACTCTTTTAATTAATCTTTTATCACAGGTGCCAAATAATTTTGTTGTTACAACAATTCCAATATTTATTTTGATCCAACTTTTATTCAATGAAACATAATCATTTGGTTTATTTTCTATGTCTACCATTAAATTTTTCAAATAATTGGTAATCTGTTCACTCATTATAGGTCCTTTATTCACATCCATTATACGTTCAATTGTCTTGGAAAATAAAACTTTCTTTAATAAATTTTCTTGTAAATCTTTTAATAACTTATTCAGTGTATGTAATTTAGATTCACTTATGCCAAATTGCAATGGATTGTGCATGATGGAACGCACATTCATTCTGTACTTTTTCCACTGTTCTAACAATGAAGGCTGGGATTCAATAATTTCATCCAATGTCAAAACGACTATAAACAAATCAATAAAATGTTCTATTAATACAGGTAAATAAATATCGTTAGAGTCACCTGCTAGACTAGATAACTGTTCTGTTGTCAAATGTGCTACAGTCCATATCCTATTCACAAAAACAAATAGATCTTGCAGATCAGACAAAAGAGATGTGATATTATTCTGATTATTCTCTGCCCCTCTTTCACCATGAGTAAACAATTTTTTATAGAACATCTTAGCTTCCATCACGAGAAGCCTAATTTCTCTGCAGGTACCAGCAACTGCAGCAAGTAGCTTTGATAAATATTTATTTTCCATTTCTATTAAATTTATCAGACTGATATCCTCAACAGGTTTGTATACAAGCCGAAGAGGACCTTCCATAAAATATTCTAATGTAGAATCTTTTTTCCATGTTTGCTTAGCTAAATTCTCAAAAAACTGTCCATATTTTCGTAAATGTATCGAACCTGCCGCTTTGTATATGGTCTCGTCCTTTTTCGAATTCCATGCTGATGATTCTATCATTATTACTTCGTATATTTGCTAACGTTAATCGAAATATGTTAAAATACTGATCTCAAATAAATGACATGTAAAATGTATTTTTCAAATTTGTGACATATCTTTTGATAATTCACATATGTTTTAGTACCATCCTATACTTTTCCAGCATCACTTTCAAGCAATACTTTCTTTAGTTACTTTTAACTACTATTATGATATTATCATTTCTTACATATTTACAAAAAACAAAATTGGAAAGTGGATATCAGTTGATAGCTGATAGTACTGCACTATACAGACTATACTGTACCGTCTGACCAACGAGTTGAGTCATAAGTAAATAAAACCACGTGATCAAAATCTAGGGAAAATAATTGCATTTATGCATTGACGTATTGTGTGAATTTTCCAAAATTTTGGAAAATTTCGCATGGTTGCAGTATATAAAGTGCTTCAGCACTTTGCTCGCATTTTAACTTCAAACATTTCGAGAAGTTAACTCAACGTTTAAATGAAAAAATACACACCGAAAAAAATTAACGTGAGCAATAATTTATATTTAAGACAGAATTATAATAGATTGAATTTTTTAATTTAAAATTTTTCTAATTTTTAACAAAAACTTACGCTTTAATGAAATTTACTTAGATTCTGTGCTCAGCGTGACGGTTCTAACGATTTTACGATTCAACGATTTTAGCTTCTTGGGTCACAGAATAATTTATTTATCTACTCGAATTTTACATGACAATCTACAATTTGTTTATTATCCAATAACATAAGTTGCCATTAATTAATATTGTTAAACATTAATTTGATTGGAGTTTATAATATTAGAAAGCGATCGATTTATGCCTTGACAATGTTTCTCCCTATAGTAACGAAAGTAAATACGAAATTTGAAAGTGATCGCAATTATTACTGATTAATAATTTTGATATTTAATCAATAAATTGTTAAATAAACTTTTGTTCGTTGCCACGCTGTTGTGCAGTTAAATTCGGTGCGCTAAGTTTTACCCTATTATAGTACAAGATATTCATGCCAGATGGAGCTACAGGTCTACACCCGTTCATAATATATATCAGTGCATTTACAGTTTCGAAATATAAAATAGAAAATTATCTTGCCAAAAATTCATTTCATAAGTAAAATTTTTATTTATGTGAATAAAAATTGTAATCGATGAGATGTTCATAATGTATTCAGATGAATATGTAATAACTAGTAATAATAATTTCTAAGGAATTTAATGAATTGCTATTAATGGATGTCATTGGCTGTATTTTTTTTCTTACTATAGTTCCATCCATAGATTATGAAACTAGCTTGGTTTTAGTCAGTTAGTTAGTCAGTTATAAGATGGTGTCTAAAACCTCACGTCTACAAAATGACGTCTAGAACATAGCGTCTATAAGGTGGTGTCTAAAGGATAGTGTGTAAAACGTAGTGTCCAGAACGTAATTTTATACTATAATATTGTATTATACATATTTGCAAAAAAAATAACTACTTTGTGTGCTATTAAACATATAAAATTTGAGTAACGAATATTACTCAGTATAAAAAGATGAATTCAAATGAGTCGAGTTTGTATAGATTAGAAGGGATTGAGAAAAATCAAGCAGGAGGTTTGATTATTCGAAAGAAACCCTCTGATCATACATTTAAAAAGCCTCAGGTATCTGTCTTGGGTCTTGATAAACTTGCAAAACGAAAAAGGCAAGAAAATTCACAAGAAGTTAACTCATTGAAATCTGAATCAAGTTCACCAAAATCAGAGATTAAGGAAAGAAAATACAGATCTTATGCTGAAGAAACTCCGACTCATACTGGTGGGGTGAACACTGAGGCACAACAAAGATTAGAAGCACGATTAAAACATCAAAGATTGAGTGCACAGGACAAAAATCATAGGCACAATTATAAGGACAAAGATCGGAATAGAGATAGGGATAGGAATAGGGATCGATATAGAGATATGGTTAGAGAAAGGAGTAGAAGCAGAGACAGTGTTAGAGATAGTAGTAGACAAACACCCTTAAGGTTTAAAGATGAACCTCAAACTCCAATATTTAAAACAAAGGATTCAACATCTAAAAGTAATTGGGATGATGATGAAGATGAAGAACCAAGAAAATCCAGTTGGGATCATCCAACACCTAACCTATACAATATTAGAGATGGTAGAGACAGTGTTAGAAGTGAATTTACGCCTTCATATAAATATAACCCTTGGAATAAAGATCGAAAAGCTAGTGGTGCTACACCTAGCATATTTGGGGAAGAAAAAGACCTGTGGGACTTGTGGGAAGAAGAGCAACAAAGACTGGATAGAGAATGGTATGCTTTGGATGATGGAGAAAATCGTGCGTTTGCTGACGTTTCTGAAGAATACACCCGTAAAAAGGAAATGGAATTGGAAGCAAAAAGACAGAAGCGTCTTTCAGCACAACAGCGACAGATAAATAAAGATAACGAATTGTGGGAACGTAACAGAATGTTAACATCTGGTGTCATAAGTTCTTTAGATCATGATGATGATCCTGATGATGAAGGAGAAACTAGAGTACATCTCTTAGTCCATAATGTTGTTCCACCATTTCTGGATGGTCGAATTGTATTCACTAAACAACCGGAGCCTGTTGTACCTGTACGTGATCCTACTTCTGATATGGCACTTGTAGCAAGAAAAGGATCGGCCTTGGTACGAGCATATCGCGAACAAAAAGAGCGGAAAAGGGCACAAAAAAAACATTGGGAACTAGCTGGAACTCATATTGGTAATATCATGGGTGTACGTGATAGGCATAAAGATGATAAGGAAGATCCAGGTCAAGAAACTGACTTCAAAGCTGGTCAAAAATATGCGCGTCATATACGAGATGAAGTTACTGGAGAAGCTAAATACAGGTCCATTCAGCACCAGAGGAGAAGTCTTCCAGTATTCGCTGTACGACAAGAATTGTTAAACGTAATTAGAGAAAACAGTGTAGTAGTTATTGTTGGAGAAACTGGCAGTGGAAAAACAACACAATTGACTCAATATCTTCATGAAGATGGTTATAGTCGCTATGGTATAATTGGATGTACACAACCAAGAAGAGTAGCAGCTATGTCTGTGGCAAAAAGAGTTTCTGATGAAATGGCTACTGCTTTAGGAGACAAAGTTGGTTATGCTATTCGTTTTGAGGATTGCACTTCAAAAGATACTGTTATTAAATATATGACTGATGGTATTTTATTAAGAGAAAGCTTAAGGGAAGGAGATTTGGATCGATATAGTGTAATTATCATGGATGAAGCTCATGAAAGATCTTTATCTACTGACGTCTTATTTGGTTTATTGAGAGAGGTTGTAGCCAGACGACATGATCTGAAATTGATCGTAACATCCGCTACAATGGACTCTAGCAAATTTTCAGCATTTTTTGGAAATGCCGCAACATTCCAAATCCCAGGTCGCACATTTCCAGTTGAAGTATTACACGCCAAGAATTCAGTAGAAGACTATGTTGATGCTGCAGTGAAACAAGTGTTACAAATTCATTTGCAACCCCGTTCAGGTGATGTATTAGTCTTCATGCCCGGTCAGGAAGACATTGAAGTTACTTGTGAGGCTTTGAAAGAACGTTTAGCAGAGATCGAATCTGCTCCTCCACTTTCCATTTTACCTATTTACTCGCAACTACCCTCGGATTTGCAAGCTAAAATTTTTCAACGTTCAGAGGGAGGTTTACGAAAATGCGTTGTAGCAACAAATATAGCCGAAACTTCATTAACTGTCGACGGAATTGTATTTGTCGTGGACTCGGGCTATTGCAAGTTGAAAGTTTATAACCCACGAATTGGTATGGATGCTTTACAAGTATATCCAGTGTCCAGAGCAAATGCTGATCAAAGAGCAGGAAGAGCAGGACGTACTGGTCCTGGTACCTGCTACAGATTATACACGCGAAGACAATATTTAGACGAACTACTATTAACTGGAGTTCCAGAAATACAACGAACCAATCTAGCAAATACTGTATTGCTACTGAAGTCTTTAGGTGTTCAAGATTTATTGGGTTTTCATTTTATGGATCCTCCACCACAAGATAATATATTAAATTCTCTATATCAATTGTGGATTTTGGGTGCATTAGATCATACAGGACGTTTAACGCCTTTGGGACGACAAATGGCAGAATTTCCACTAGACCCACCGCAATGTCAGATGCTCATTGTTGCTTCTCAACTCGGTTGCACTGCAGATATACTTATTATAGTATCTATGCTGTCAGTGCCTTCGATATTCTACCGACCCAAAGGTCGTGAAGAAGATTCTGATTCAGCTCGAGAGAAGTTTCAAGTACCAGAGTCTGACCACCTAACATATCTAAATGTGTACAATCAATGGAAGGCGAATGGTTATTCCAGTTCTTGGTGTAACGTTCACTTTATTCACGCGAAAGCTATGCGGAAAGTAAGAGAAGTTCGACAACAGCTGGAAGAAATTCTGAAACAACAAAAGATGGAAGTTGTAAGCTGTGGCACGGACTGGGACATTGTACGGAAATGTATTTGTTCAGCATACTTCCATCAAGCAGCTCGTTTGAAAGGTATTGGCGAATACGTGAATTGTCGTACTGGAATGCCATGCCATCTTCATCCGACGTCAGCTTTGTTCGGTATGGGGTTCACGCCAGACTATGTGGTGTATCATGAACTTGTGATGACTGGCAAGGAGTACATGCAATGTGTGACTGCCGTTGATGGCCACTGGTTAGCCGAGCTGGGTCCTATGTTCTTTAGCGTAAAGGAAACTGGACGAAGCGGACGAGCAAAAAGACGACAAGCCATGCAACATCTACATGAAATGGAAGGGCAGATGAAAGAAGCGGAGGAAGAAATGAAAGCTAGGGCGCAAGAACAACTTGAACGTGAACAAGCTTCTATCAGGAAGTAAGTTTCTTGTGTTTCAAATTTATAATACATAGTGTCTCATAAAAGTATTTGAATTACCATAGAAAGCTTAATATAAGCCTTTTTATAATATTTATCTGATATTTTGTATCATTAATTTTTATGGTATTATTTTATATTGTTTACAGGAAGGAAATATTGACGCCAGGTATCAGAGAACCGGGTACACCTGCTCCTTATCGTAAAACTCCAAGTAGATTGGGGTTATAATTGTTCAGATTTTCAATGAAATGTGTAAAATATTGTAAAATTTGTTGTTTTACTGGGTTGGCAATTAAGTGATTGCAGATACAACCATCATTAGGTGGTAATGACAAAATCCGCAATCATTTAATTGCCAAACCAATACAATATGTATGAATAATGTAAAATTTGTTGTTTTACAATATGTAGGAACAATGTAAAATTTAAAAAAAAATACAATAACAAAATTTTTTGTACAGAGGCATTTTTTTAATACAGATACACTTCCATACTTATCATATAGGTACATTTATATTATACCAATTTTATTAGCAACATCAAGCGCATCATAATCACGCGTTAAACGTACATACGCTTTCTTTTTACCATCTGGCCTAATTAACGTATTAACTTTAGCCACATCAACGTCATACAGTTTCTTAATGGAAGCTTTGATGTGGTATTTATTCGCACGAGTATGCACGATAAAAACTAACGTGTTGTTGTCCTCTATCTTTTTCATAGCAGCTTCAGTGGTCAATGGAAATTTGATGATATTAAATGCATCCATACTGGAACAAATAAAATCGTTTTAGATATTTTTCATATAAAATTATAATAGATAATTAAATACATAAATAAAATGATACATGTCATAAAATATATAAAATTAAATGTACGTAAATAGATAGATAAAAATAACACAAGTATTTAATGCTTACCGATTTCTATTTGGAACAGATTTTCTCGCATATTTTGGATCCCTTGGTGGCCTAAATGTTTTTGGTCGGTAAAAGTGGACAGATGTCCTTATTTTCCTTACTCTTGATCCATGAACACCTTTCAATACCTGCAAATAAATACATATGATCAATATACAAATATATATACGATAAACTAAAAAGTTAATTTTTTATGATTTGATATATCAGCAGTAGATTATATTTTTATCACAGTCATTCAACGAGATTCCCTAACATTTATCATCATGTATATTGAAATAATTTACTAAGTTTACAATTCATAAAATTTTTTCATTGATATTATATGTATATTAACCTTTTTCTGAGTTTTAAGTGCTTTCTGAAGTGGAGTAGCTGTTTTTCCACCCTTAGGTGTTTTCTTCGGAGGTTGAACATTTTTCTTAGATTTTGCAACTACTGGTTTTGCAGTAACTTTAGGTGCAGGTTTTGCTGCTGGTTTTGCTGCAGGCTTCACAGAAGCTGTCGTTTTGGCAGCTGCAGCTTTCTTTGCAGTGGTGGATGTTTTCGCAGCTGGTTTTGTAACTTTTGATGTAGAAGCTACAGTAGCTGGTTTCTTCTCAGTTTTCTTTTCTGCTTTTTTCTCAGCCGGCTTGCCGGCTAGAAAAAATAAAATAAATAATCAAAATATTATACTTTCTATATCTTATATTAGTCAAATATTTATAACACAAAGTTCTTAAGGAATTGTTGTGGATAATTTCTAGGTTATGTAAAATATACAAAAGCTTAATTGAAATTGTAAATTTCTTTCAAATTTACCATTCAATATATAGATATAATAAATATTTTAATAATATAGAACAATAATATAATTATATACATATCGATACTTTTTTTAAATATATACAAAACAGACAACAAGCCACATGTTTAAGATTGAAATTGGACACGTGTTTATTAATCAAACTTTTTACATCACAAATTCGCATTAATCATGTTTTATAAGTTTGTTTAAATTAAAACATTTTTCAAACTTGTTAGACGGAATTTAAATGTTATTAGAAACTTTTAAATATACCTGACTTCTCCGTGGGCTTCGCTTTAGGAGCCATCTTGCTAAAAAAGAAAGAAAGTCTTAACCGGAAACAGACATGTGAATAATAAGTGAACTACGTTAGACGTTTACGTATAAATTCAATTTTATAAAATAATAACTATATAATTATAATACAAAATTGTACGTTTTAAAACATTCCTTGTTCAATTACTATAGTAAAATATTTATATTTTATAATTTATGCAAAAAAAATATTTTAATACCATAATGCAATTTAATAAAAAGAGAGTATTTGCACATACATTTTACATTTTGGTATTGGTATTTTAGATAAATTTTACTTATCGAAAACTTATGAGAAAAATCTTATTTTAATTCTAGAATATGTAATTGATTTGTAGCAGAGTAGATTAAATGGTATACACCTGCCGTAGCAACCAATGTTTTCATTTAGTTCAAAATTACTTATGTTAGCGATGGGTAGGCAACATATAACATGCAAATGCTTCTCTGGTTCTTACAGTATAAATATGTATTTGAATATAGCATAAATATTAAACATATGAAGTCTTCAAATGTGTATTGTATTCATATTTCAAAGTGAAATTATACAAATAAAATATAATATAATAATTTAAAAATATATATTGCAAATATAAAAGGCTGTAGAGTTGTATATATTTGCATTACAATATAAGAAATATTGAACAATATACAGTGTAAATAATGTTAGAAACACGTTCAGCTATTTACAAAATGATTAAAGTGGCACGTGATGATAGACAGGTATGACTTACAAATTTCGTTTTTATACGAGTATAATTTTTAATGAAAAATGATGAACAATTCATAACTTTATAATTATACTATTGATAAACATTTTTAAATCAGTTTGAGTATGTCAATTGCTGCCGGATATCCGGTGGAAATTAAATTCAAATCAAATTCAAATTAAATTCAAAATTCGATTCAATAATTTTATCGATTAATATTCCTCTTCAAAGCATAATAATTAAAATAAAATAGGGAATAATAAGCAATTACGTATCTTTATTTTAGATTAAAGCACTTTAAAATATATTTAAATATTTAATAATAAATTTTCATTCACATATACTGCTAAAAAATTAAATTTTGAGGTAAATGCATCAAATAATAAAATAAAAACGTTTTCTAGGTTAATAATTGGCCACCACCGTTTTCATCTGATATGACGAAATATAATGAAAGAGATTTTGATCCAATTGTTAGACGTTCATGCAAAACGAAACGCGTATCTTTGAAAATTGCAAAAGCAATTGTAATTGGCGATGTTTCGGTTGGAAAATCATGTCTAGTAAATCGGTAATATACCACAATATCTATTTTTACTTTACATTAAGAAAAAAATAAACATAACATTGTTTGCTTTCCAGATTTTGCCACAAAATATTTGACAATAACTATAAAGCAACAATCGGTGTAGATTTTGAAGTAGAAAGGTTTGATATTTTGGGTGTACCTTTTCATTTACAAATGTACGTTCATTTTGCGTTTCAACATATTTTATTATTTAATTTCACAATATTTATAATAAATATTTATAATAAATATAAATATGTTAAAAAATAGAAATTTATTATTTATTTACTTATTTCAGATGGGATACTGCGGGACAAGAAAGATTTAAATCCATCGCTGCATCTTATTACAGAAGTGCAAATGGTATAAAAAAATTTGTTGTTATGAATGTGTAGTAAAATATAAAAATTGTATGAAAGTTTTATGTTATAAATATTTTATTTTAGTAATCATGGTTGTTTTTGACTTGGCCAACTTAATATCTTTGGGACACTGTCAACAATGGTTAAATGAAGCTGCTCAAAGTAATACGGAGCCATATTATATATTCTTAATAGGCACAAAACGAGATTTACTGGTAAAACGAGCAGAATTTATTGATATATACAAAAATCGAAAGTAAATTATAAGAAAATAGTTAAATTTCTAATGCATTAGATGATTAACTAAATTAGCGAAAAGAAGACCTTCAAATTTTTGTATAGGACATTAATTAAAAATTGCATTAATTATACAATAATCTACAATAATTTAATACAGTAGTTTTATTTATTATTATTTTAATTGCAATACTTAAATTATATCGTTATCATTGATTGACTATAACTACAAAATAAAATAAATGTTTTTAGTCTAATCAGGTATATACAGTAATGGAAAAACAAGCGGCTGAAGTAGCGCGAAGAATGAAAGCTGAATTTTGGGCTGTTTCCGCTAGAACTGGAGACGGTGTATCAGAATTATTCACAAGAGCAACCGTATTATCTTTTCATGCCATGATTCTACATGAGTTACAAAATATGAAGCCGGAATCAATTAACATTGGTTCCGATTTAATAAGTATGTCTAAAATGTTATTATTATATTTAATTATAATATATTATTATATCTAAAATGTTTTAAAACCGTACGACATTAAACAATCTTTTCTTAAACTATTAAATCTGGTTATCAGCTATTTACTATTTAAAATTAATTTGATTTGGATTGTATTAATTTTTTATTTCTAATTTTTACTCATTTAATTAAAAATGACAAAATACGTTCATATTTCAGCTTTAAATGATCAACAAGAAAGGATTAAAACAAGAAAAAGAAGAAATACGTGTTTCGATTGTTCAACGTGAATAATATTTCTCAGAAATTTATTAACCGCTAAAATTTGCTTATGGACAATAATACCAGATACTAAGATTTTAATTAAAACAAAGTAGTATATATGTGGTAGATATATCTGCAATATGTAATTCATACTGTTAATTTATATCGTGTATGGGTATTCTGAGTAATTTTGCATGTTCATATTTCTTATAAATGCATAAAAATCCAAAAAATAATAAATCATAAAAATAATAACCAGTCTAATTATCAAAAATAGATTTATTATCGTAACGTTGTTCAAATACCCCGCGCGTAAAACAATCTTCCGGCTACGTAACTTATATGGACTCCATCCGGCAGTCTTTCTTTCTTACTCGCACTTGTCTGTCTTTCTCGAGATCGGATTTACTCGGAAAAAGTACGTTCTTTACTGATAGACTCGATAGATAGAGTTGGCGATAATATTAGACGAAAGAAATCGCTTCATGTGTTCGATGTCGACGTGTCTGGCACGCGCACGTCTGCACGTATATGAATTTCGATCAGTGGTGAATCCAGTGCAATTAGAATTGTCTTTCCGCGAGTGTAACGGATCAAGCGAAGAGCCGAATTGACAAAAAAGTGTCATCACATGGTCATTGCGTATCTTCCCTGAAAGAGATCGGACAGAAATTCTCAATTAAAATCTCCTTCGTTCGAACTCAATTCTTCAGGTAAGTGTTATGTTGCATTCCAACAGGTGGTAGTTACTAGACTCATATACATTGTATATACGTGCGTGAAGATCATCGATCGAGGAAATGAGAGAAAAAAAGAGTTCGTGGAATGTAATAACGGTAGTTTCTTGGCATTGCTTCTTGCTTTTTTTTTATGAAAAATATAGTATATTCTCCTTACTTGTAAGTATACATATATATCTTCATGAGATAAAAATCAGTTTTCAATAAGATATATAGTCATTGATATAATTTTAATTAATTCTCGAAAATGTGTATGTTATTTCTATCATTACTATATGTATTTGTGTACGTATATGTTATCCTAATTATTAATTCTATTTAATTTTAATCGTTGGTTCCAATTATTTATTATTAAATTGATTAAGTTATATATAAAAATGTTTGGTGTTAAATATTCATTTTGTTATGAGTAATTATGAATTAAATATTTATATTTATTATAATATTTATTTTATGCATTTTCATAAATCGTGTTCAGAAACTCATTTCCTATATTGATTTCTGTAAAATCTGTAAAATAATTTTTTATATATACCAAAAGTTCTTATTTTTTCATAAAAGAATACAAATTTATTCTACGAGAAAAAAATGTTATGAATATTAGAATGGATCGATTTTTCCACATTTTGAAATGTATTGCAATTGTTTAGCCTCGAGTTCGTTAATGTCTGTGGCACTAGATTTTTATTTGTGGAGAATTTTAAAGAATAATGTTCATGCAATAAAAATTAATACGCATCTGGAATTAACAAAGAATTTGTAATGTACTCAACGAAAATCGAGGAAATTAACATGTAATGAATTCAATTTTTGCATTTCAGTACCTTGAAGTCGAACTAATACAAATATCACCATATAGGTAGTCTGCATGTATCATTTATCAAACGTTCGTTGTTACGTCATATTTTTTTTTATAATTTTTCACTTGATATATGGTAATTTTTTATTTGTTCTATTAAGACTAACTATATAATTGTTACTATTCATAACTTTTTATTGATAATACTATAGTGATTCTATATTGTAAATTAAAAATTGAAAATACAATATATGTTATACATATTATCTTAATACATATATTTTATAATCTGCGATTTTTTTGTATAATCAGTAATTTATAGTGTTATCACATCAGTCAGATACAAATTTCTTAAGACAGTGTTGCTTGCTTAAGATATTTAAAAAGTGATACAGCTCTTTTCATGCCCCTTTTGGCTTTATCAAGAGGATAAAGTATATTTTCGGCATAATCGAAATAAATAATATGCATTTTTGTTTTTGAGTTACTTCTTATAGTACAATATTATATCATTCTATCTCTTTACATTCATATAATTTCAATAGATCAAACGATACACACAATATTATAAAATCTGATTTATTTAAATATTATATTAAAGCTTTTGTAATTTATGATGTAATTTTTTTTTCTGTGAATCGTTTTAACTTCTGTCATTCTTTTTAAAAACTCATTAAGGGTAATTTGTATTGATATGTAATTATAGATAATAGTGAACAAAGTATGTTTTTAATTTTTTCGGTAGGACAGTACAAAAGATTTAGGTGTATGTAGACTTTTATGACTATATGCATTTCAAATTTACGTGCGTCATGCGTTATAATAACAAAGTAGATAGAAACCATAAGCATATATTGAAATGAGTTTCAAAAACTGCTTATAAAACGGTTTTATGACAGTTGATGTATAGAATGTTCCTGTTTTTGGTAAGCAATATTTACTTACTGTTTTGCCGACGCTGTTTATTCTGTATCAACATGACAAGTTAGGTTTTGTACGTTAAATTCTTATAATATTTCGTCCGTGATGTTTGCTATATTATAATAGAAATATACTATACACAAATGTTTTTACAAATAATATTATATAATTTTTATTACATAGAAATATATCAATGGGGAACATTTTCGAAAAAAGGAAATTTGATTTCTTAAAATTAAAAGATATTAAGTTAAAATTAAGACTCGATATCACTATCAATCTTGTATATATTGCTATCAGATACAACAGTTTTAACACAAATTTTCCATAATTCTTGAAATTTCACAATACAATATAATAATATTTTTAATATACTCAGTCACGATTAAAAGTATTCGCATAGACTAGCTTATTTTGTTACAGAAAATAGTATATTTGTATTTATATTACCGTAAATTATATATTTTATTATGAATTATATAAATAAAATACAATTTCACATATATAGAATCATAACGTAGATTAAGAAAATTAACGGTTATATGCTTTAATAGTATTTCTGTTAAATATTTATTCATCATAACCACTTGTATATGTCTAATATCTCTATTT
This sequence comes from Bombus haemorrhoidalis, assembly GCA_014825975.1. NCBI lineage: Eukaryota > Metazoa > Arthropoda > Insecta > Hymenoptera > Apidae > Bombus > Bombus haemorrhoidalis. The sequence continues at coordinate 6,299,317 of CM026176.1, forward strand.
AAATGTTTGACATAATTCTGAAATATAAGGAATTGCTACATCAATCATAAACAATGACAAATATACATAAATGAATATTGCTTAGATTTTTCTTTATTATATACATTGACTCAAAAAATCGTTTGAACATTAATTATGAAAAACTTTTACAACTATGCATATCATGTACGCCATACGAGGTTTTTGAGGATTTTATTAGCATTGTAATGACACAACTATAATAAGTGGTAAAATTTAATGCTAAAACATACCTCGTAAAAAATTTATGTACAGTACAGATTATTATTCTATAACTAATAGATAATTTTACAGATAATTATGATAGATATTTTATAAATTCACAATGACGCATTTTAGGGAATTTGAGCGATTCTCATTCGTAAATTATGTATAAATTATATACGATATTTTATATATATAGCATATTTGCAACAGGATACGAAATGATATGTTTTTCACATTGTGTGCTTAGATAAAAATATATTTTTAGAACAATTAAAAAAATTGAAATTCAATAATATATTATTTTTGAAAACGGTTGGAAATGAGACTTAAAATGACGTTGAAAATAATCATTATTCGGCAAAAAAAATATTACGTCAAACAAAAATTCGCCGCGGTTAACAATCTAATAATAAGATCAAAAACAACCATAATATGAAGTTACAATACGAAAAGAGACAATGCAATTAGGGAAAGGTATTATCATGACGTTAATAAGTTTTCTACGAACGTAATTCATCTCACGTAATAAGCCAACGCAATTTTTCAGTTAATCTGTGATTTAGGATGATATTCGAAATATGCTTCCAGAGAGTACATTATATATTTATATAAGCATGATGAAACATAATGAGAAGTTTTTTCATTTTACAATTATCTAGTTCTATATTATTATTTTATTTATTACTATTAATTATTCATGTTGAATAATACAATGTCACTTAAGTGATAGTAAAATCTTACTATTGTCTTATTGATATTAGCTAATGAGTAACAGTGAGCCATCGAAATTTCTATAGATGAAATCAAGCCATTAATCAATTAATAATCAATCTCATAAAAAATTGATTAAAACTTCATAGTTATAGTTTTACAGTGAAAGTAGGAAAAAATGAAATCATATATGATATAATCAAATAAAATTATAAAATAAATATTGTTCAGGAAGCTATATATATTAGTAAAGTGTGTATTAATGTCCAAGCAAATGCTATTTAACAGATAACTTATTCAATTGAAAACGAACAAAATTACATATCCACTTATAAAACGCTTATTATATGTACTTAACAACTGCATCTAGTAATTAACAATCAATAAAATTGTCTAAAATTGCTATAATGATTTTGGAATTTAGAATATTGCTTATCAATTTTTCACTGTAGCCTGAACAGATACTTTCGAATATTGATACAATAGAGCTTCAATATCGAATATATTTCATAACTTAGGACTTTCCAATCTGTTTTGATTCGCGATCTTCTTTTATAATAGCCAAATAATCTTCGATCTCTTCTAAATATAGAACAAAAACATTTTTAACAAAATATGGCAATCTAGCTCCATTTATTACAGCAACGTAGTCGTATTAAAATAAATAAGTGCTAAAATAAATTCGAATTCTGTGAATTTTATTGAATTCACGTTATAATTGTGAAAATTAATTTCAAAGATTTGAAGAAACAATGTCGAGAAGATATTCGCAATCTTGAATTTATACCACACGTATTATGTAAGTATTTCAAAGTCATCCTTTGTCACATCATAGTAGTTTGCCACATCGTAGTTTACCACTAGTTAAAGAATCTCGATTGAGCAATCTTCGAATGACCTTCGCTATGAAGAAGGTCAATGTTCAGTCTTATTAATTCTATCAAAATGTTCACTGTTCAGTCGTTCATAGTTAATCAATTCTAATGTTGGATGACACAGATGACAATCGCTGTTGTAATGACTTGTGTTGCATACGTATCGAATTCTGTATGCAAACCGGATTAAAGTAACATGTTACGTAGGTCATAAATAATCAACATTATCGCAGGTTGATGACGAATTATCTTCTTTATTTGCTTTCATGTAATGTATAAATCGTTTGACGAATATTATTAAACGCTTGTTTATTGGTATGAATAATAATAAATAATATTAATATAAATGCAGGCGATCAAATAATAAGTAACTCGAAAAATAAATTAAGAAAAACATGATAACTCACGTCTAAAAATAGGAAAATACTAACATAAATAAGTAAAATATCCTATATACTTTAACTGTGAATGAGGCGAAAAAGAAAGTACATACTTCTTTCTTGGGATACATAATGATCAATGATAATGATTGAATAAAGTCGAGTTATCACTTAATAATTCAGGAAATTATTCTTATAATTTTAAATAGAGCTTGTTTCATTAATAGTTGCTACCGAGCATCATATAATGGAACATCAAACTATATTTACCAGTGAAATTTTTACAACGGCAACGATTCAGTTTTCTTGTTACCTTTCACTTTCTCCGGCGAGATAAATTTATGCATGCCGTTCGTTTATGTTGTTGGATTTTTACCGCGTTAATACTTTCTCAAAATACTGGTACCTCAGCTTTCTATTTCTTCGTCACGAGATCGGTAAGGCTATCAATTTACAAATACATACATGCATTATCACCGTAATGCTCGATTTGTCATTCGAGAAATTTTGTTTGTTTTATATTTAGGTTAGGTTGCTTGGTGCATACAAATTTTATATTTATATATATTTCGTAATAACTTTCATTCTATCAATTTTAATTATGTTTTTTTATTTTATACATTTAGATTTGGGTTACATTACTGCATGATTTTCTTCGTAGTAATGTCGTACTAATGATAGATCATTTCTTTGTCATACGAATGATACAGTTTGCAGAATTGAATTAATGATATCAATGAAATTGGAATGGAACAATTCCACTTTAATCTATTAATTAATTATAAAACACTAAATCAACTATTAATTGATATTTAATAATGCTCTTATTTAAAAGCAGAAAATTAATCACAAAACACAGAACATTTGTTAAGCATTTTATCATGAATTATACAATACACGTATAGTCGATGAAGGTTAGTAGATAAATTCGTTTAAACATCGCGTTCTCAGAAACAAATATCAATGTAATTGCATATTTTTTATATGTAATTAAAATTTTCCTTCGCGGCCAACTATCTTATCAACGAACATAATATAAAACAATGGTATATTATACATTTATGTATGTACATTATTTTTATATATCGTTGGCCCATTTTATATCGTTGCTTGACGAGAAAGCTTTTTTTATATTCGAACGTTGTTGAATAATATTTATCAAAGTATATTTGTATTATGCTAATATCATTTGCTGTTTCCAAACTTAAAGTCGAACATGGAGTTTTCATACTTATTCTTACTTAAATAAACTAAAAAAACGCAGCTTGTTTTTAAATAACAATTAAAAAATTATTCAATGTTCAGAATCTTATTTTGGGAGAATTTTAGAGGACAGTGGACCTGTTAGAAATAAAAGTGAGGAAACATTTTGGGGAAACGGGGTAAAATCTGCTGTCATGCTGCAAGAAAACGAACTGTCTAGTCTATCGATAATATTTTCACACACGTTACGTAAGCGTTTTCAAATGAACTCGATTTAAATCATGCAAGCCTTATGACGAGAAATTTAAGTACTATGTGAAGAAAACGACAACGGAACAGCAATCAGTTGCACGAACGTGTTACGATCGAATATTATTAAAGTGTATATAATACGGAAATGTAAGTACATACGTATGTACTGTTTCGCTGTGTGTATACCCAATGTGCTACTTCACGTAGATTCGTGTACAAATACTGTATAGGGTGTTTCAGATATTTGGGGTAAATGATGTTTTTAACGCATTCGGTGTTAATATATCAATGTGATTACTATATGATATTTACACTGAAGGTATAACTATACAAAACAAAGCAAAGATAAGACCGATACAACACTGTGCTCGAAGCAATTATAGATAAGACTGCATATGTAAATATTTGGATATTTAAAGCGATTTAGTGAAAAGATTGATATTTTTCAATCATTCCAAGATCTCAACATTGAATAGATACACATAAAGTCACTTAATTTAAGTGTTCCCGTAGAAGCAATTTTTATCCATCTTAATTATTCTTTTTTTATTTGTACTAATTAATATCAACTACTTATTTTTATCAATATCTAGTAACTGTGTATGATTGCCTGAAATAAGATCAAAGATGAAAATTAGAATTAATTTAATTTAATTAACTTAAAAAATAGACTTAGAAAAAAAATAGAAAAATAATATACGAAAAAATAATATAAAATAAAAAAATAATATAAATATAATAATTAACGTGATTTATTTGAAATATATTTTATGTCTTTGTGAATGTTTAAATATTTATGCGCATTGGACATGCTCGATAATATATGTATCATATATGTACTATACGATAACAAATAATCCCAATTGCGGGGGACACTCTGTAGATACGTATATATCCTACAAACACAAGCTCGGTCAACAATGACTCGCTGATTTTTCGTTTCGTCCTGCTTGTGCATCAGTTCGGCGTGTCTCGAACGTGCTAGTAGTTACGTGTTCGTTGTAGCGTGAGCATGTTGTGTCGTCCCGAAACAGGCCGTGCATGATCGTCGCGTTGAGAACTCGCTAGTTTAAAACTTTTCCTATTTATCGATACGAGGCATCGTGACGTCTTTTGGAAGCATGGATTTACCGGTAAGTGTATGAACGTCGTGTATTTACTATTTTCTTGCTCATTTAGTTAATCTTAATTTGCAACGTTATATCCTGGCAGTTGATTTTTATATATTTATGCAAAATTTAATGGCGCAAAACGGATTAAATGCGTAAATCTGTCATAATCTTTTCATAAATGCAGCAAATCCCTAGATTCTTCCCTCGTACTAAAAAAAAGAAAATATATATATATGAATTTGTATAAAAATCCGTAATCTAGTTATCTCTATAGCTATTTGAACGACCTAACTTCGCAAGCGATCGCCCGTGAAATTAACGATTATCTTTTTTTCTATAGCTCGCTTGCATTTGGATGAGTTTTAAAGTTAGAATGAGAAGCATTGAGTGCGTGTGAGATACAGAGAAAACTTCTTTAGTACGCTATGTGCTAACAGTTTAGATCGAGGATTTATTATTATAGGAATATAACCATAACTTTATTCAATCGAATTGAAAAATATTTTTCAGTTGAATTAAGATTTTACAAACATTTCATTAAGCAAAATAAAAAATGTTATGAATTTGGAAACATTAACCGCTTAAAAGTTCATTTCGAAATATGATAAGCTTCCTTATTTATTGTTATAATAAATACGAATTAATAACGAGAAATATACATGGTAAGTTCGAGATTATCTTTAAGTTTCCTTGTAGACCTATGTTATTTTTATATTTATTTATATTGAAGCTTTCTATTTAAGTAAATAGACTTAAGGATGATTGTAATTGGAATATAGGAGTATAAAATGGGAAAAATCTTTGTACCCACTATATAAGTTCGCAATAACAGAAAGAATAAGAAGTATATTACAATTAAATATTTGCAATATAATTGAAAAGAAATATTTCATGATTTCCTTTTTTCATATTTTATATTAACTACATTAACTATATTTTACAACAAATATTTCTAATCATCTGTTATTTATACTAGCATATGGTGATTTTCATCAAATGTTCTCACATGCGTTTAGTATTTATTAGTATTGACAAACAGTATGGAAATACTTCTTTAAGCACTAGCAGGTGCTTTTAGAATCGTTTTTCGTTAACGGTATACATCAATTAATATTTATTACTATTAATTTTATTTTATAATAAAAAATGTACAACAGTGTTAAAGTCGAAACAAAAAATTTGCAAAAAATTGAAATGATTGAAATAGATGATGCTGTGATATGCTCGTTCTTTATATTCAACAAGTTAACCATTTTGAAGCTTTCAATTTTTTTATTCGTTTAATTTCTGATAATAATAATCCAATTATGGTTTTAAATTTGAAACTTTAACCGATATTTAATAATTGATAATAATTTTAGTTATTGCGTTTCGACAGGATTATTAATTTTCTTAATTTTCTTTTTTATGTTGTTATACTTTATTGCTGTTTTTATGGAATTGACCCTCTGTAAATAAGTTAAGATGTCTGTCGCATTTAATTGTTAAAACACTATAGACAATATTGTTTTAAATTAAAACCTTTTTATGTACTCTTTTATTAACTTATCATTAAATGGATAATATTTAAACTTGCATATAAATTAAGGAAGTAGTATATTATTTATAATGAAGAAAATATTATATAATGATATCGTAAAATAAAAAATTTTTATAGACAACTCGTTCTTTTCAGAACATATTAATAGAAAACTTAATTAAAGTAACTTCGGTTTTTAAATAGAGAGATAGTAAAGTAATTAAATAAATAGAATTAGTAACGCATGAAGGATAAGATAATCTAATTAAAAATGAATCCTTATCATATGATTTATTTTTATTGTAACGTTTATAATAGCACTGTAGTAAAGACATTTAACGAGACGATAAAGTGGAAAAATGTCTGTCTTATTAGTCTATTCTGCTATTCTTTAGGGTGAATCACG